>CM037095.1:13324382-13641882 GCA_020916435.1 Oxytropis ochrocephala
AAACATAATTTTGAGAGAAAGATTGTGATGAGAGGTGAGGCATTCTTGTGAGATAAATAATTTTTTTTGAAAAAGTTTAGTCATACTTCGTTGCAAGCTCAAGGTGTTTCAAGTCACTCAGTTTTTCAAATTTTTAGCTTGCTCACATTTTTTAACCAAACGTTGCATCTCTTCCATCCCATGATAAATGACCGAAATTCCCATCAAAAATTTCTATCATGTTTTAAATGTTATTTCTCTACGAAGCATTTGTGTAGTGACTTGGGTAACATGTGTTTATTTTTGTCTGAGTCAGTTAGCGTCCCTACCTTACCATCATCCCCTGTCAAAGTCTAATCCCACCCCGACCACCCATAAAGTACATACTCCCCACATTAGTACATAGTTGACGTTTCTGGTTGGTTCCCCTAGTGAAATAACACTTTAGGCCCTCCATACTGGGGCAAATGTGTGATCTCTAAAATACCTTGTCAACGTTATATTCCCTTGGTGCAAGTCCTTTAAAAAAAAAAAAAAAAAAGGCCCGTTAGGTTGAAAACTCTTAAGAGCGGCCTAAGCAAAAATTAGGGCATAAAAAAAAGGAGAAATAAAGAAGAAGAGCAAATATATAAAAGTAAATAAATTATTGTCCTTAAGTTAATTTTTGAGAAAACGAGCAATCATGATTTGAAATGAAGTTTGACCATCTTCCCATACCCTCGGAAAAAAACCCCGTGCTACCCACCTTAAGCCAAAATCTAAAAACCTTTCAATCACCCTAGACAAGGATCAATTCTACATCAAAAATGGTGTATTATTTTCAAGTCACTCAGCTCGAAAAAAAAAAAAAATCAAAAAAAAAAAAAAAGTGAAATCAAAACAAAAAAAATAGGAAAAAGCAAAAGTGATACAATCATGAGCTGATACTTCTTACCATATGAGATCCTTGTCTGAAATAAACCCCCCAAACACTTCCCTTGTCTCCAATATCTTATCCTTCATAAACCCTTGGCCAAGTCACATCCCTAAACACGTTCATCCTACCATGAGACACATCAATTACTGTCTCAATAGACCCTCAAACACTCCTTTGAGCCTAACAACCATTTCCTTCATAAATCATCACCCATTAGCCAAGTTACATCACCAAATCATTTGTCCCATCAATCATCAAACACTTCATTGAGCCTAATAACCCCTTCTTTCACAAACCATTAACCATTAGCCAAATCATACCGCTCAAAAAAATCATCCGTCCCATCAATCCCCAAACACTACTTGAGCCCCATTATCATAAATCACTAAACCATCGGCCACATTCCAATCAATGACAGATTGCTTTTGTTTTCTCAAAGTGTTAATCTTAGGACAAATAAGTTTATTTATTTATAATATGTTTGCTCAAAAAAAAAAAAAAAAAAAAAAAAAAAAACGGGCTTGCACCACAAGATTCATTCAAGTTACAGTTATACTAAGACAAGGTCTAGTGATCACCAAGTGTAGTTTTCATCATAGCAAACTCAAGACTATTGTAGTCTAAGAGTCATTCTAAAGATAACCAAAAGTTTATACTAGGATCGTCACCTAGATCTTAAAGTGGGGCATCCCTTTCACCATCTATTCCATTTGAACTTGGGGAAATTTGTACAGTGTCATACCACACCCAGCCCATTGCCATACCAGACAAACTCCAAAAACCCATTACCCTAACTCCGACACTTTCCACAACCTCACCAAAACAACCGTCTGAATTCCCGTTATCAAGTGGGGCAACCCTATCACCCTTCACTCCACCTACAAATGGGGACATTCACCATACACCCATCTCATCCCCTTGTTATATCCACATCAACAAAGCCATACCGGGGCAATTTCTCAACTCATTACCCTATATGTTGCTACTCTAGTCGGGGCAATTCTATCCTTACCATAAATGGGGCAACACCAAATTCCATGTGTTGAGATGAAGCCCATTGCTTTCCACCTTTCACTCCAAAGTCAGGGCATTAATTCCTAGCTCATCATTTCCTCTGTCCCCTAGTTATTGTCATCACTAGACAGGGGCAAGTTATTCACTCACCATCATCAAGTCTAAATTGGGGCAATCCCGCATTTCTTGGCTTGGGAAAGCCCACCTTTCATTTACCCAAAACTTGTCATTCACCCCTTCACGTGCCACAAATGTCCACACCCTAGGTCTTTAGAACCCCAAGTTAACTGACTCATTCATCTATATTCGCACTACTATACATCTTCACAAAACAATGCTTTAGAGAGAAAAAACACAAGTTGATCATATGATGTTGGAAATCCGCTTATTTAGTTGTGTGGGCCTAAATTTCGGTCATCAGGGGGCATCATAATGGAAGAGAAAAAGAAGTGAGCTTGCAAGTACTTTTTCACATCAGTGTCTGTAAATAACAACCTTGAGATTGCCGAAGTTTGAATCAAATCTAATCTTTCCAAAGAATTATCAATATTCATCTCCGCCTCTCGCATCCAAAGTCTCACATCTCATCATCACAAAAAATGTTTCTGCACTCAATCAGTCATTTCATATCATCACACCATGCACCATAGCATTTGCATTCAAACATTTCATTTGCATCATATTAACATTCATACTTCATGCATCCATCAGATAAACAAATAAAAAAGCAAGCAAAAAAAGCAAAAAGCAAAATAAAAAAAAAAAAAAAAAAAAAAAAAAAACAAAAACAAAAAGAGAAAGGAATCACCTATTTCATCCATCACCCCACCAAAAATCACTTGTTGCATGTGCATGTATTATTGGCGTTGTATGTCCATTACATGATGTATTGCCTCTGAATCGACTTCAAGTGTCGATACCCATATTTTGTTCCTCTAAGATCAAAGCTCTAAGCGTTGATCCCGTATCGCATCACAGATCACCAAGTTGATCCCTCAGACCCCGAGTGGTCCTTCAGAGCACTACGCTCCTTCAGTGCCCTAAGTGGCCCAGGTCGCAAACGTCGGAGTCGAGCCCGGCGGACCTTCCGCACCCGCGTGGTCGCCGGACTAGTTGTGTCAGCCTAAGACACAGTGTACGTCCTTCATGGTCAACATATCAGTTCTAGACCTGATCTTGACCCATCATGGCCGCTCGAGTATAAAGGCCCCCTCAGACCGTTTAATTAGTACCGTAGCTAGTTGCGCTCCTTCAGACCACGATGGTCCTTCAATTAAGGCTTAGGCAGCCTTCCAGACCTTAAGTGGTCCTCCAGAGCCTTATCGCTCCTTCAGACCCTGAGTGGTCCTTCAGAGCCTTAGTGCTCCTTCAGGTCCTTGTTGACCCTTCATTCAACTCTCGGTTAATGCGCCAAGTATTAACCACTCCCTCTTATCTCTCAAACCTTTCACTTCCCCCTTAAACGGACAAAATTAGCGTCTATCTTATCTTTATTCCTATTTCTACTACGAAAGTTCTAGAGCTCAGCACTTTCTAGTAAAATATTAATAAAGAGGCAAATTGTTATACCCCAATTTTGTCCGCTTCTTTTTTTCTTGCTAGCGCGCGTGTTTGAGTCGCGTGATTATGGGAAATATTAGTGTAGAGTCTCGGTTACCAACCCGAACCAATCTCGATCTCCCCGTTCAATTAAATCAAGATACCTTTGTTTAAATTAAGCACGCACGCGAATGATCGATCTTTTCGCGCGTTCTTCAATTTAGTCTGCGTATTTGGGGTTTAGTCAGACGCGTAACAGTCTACCAAAATTCATTTTGTCGGTTGGCTTAAACTCAGACTTAAGAGTGCGATGCCGAGTTAATTTCTTTAACGCGCCCATTTCTTCTATTTTCAGTCCAGTCGTAGCGCAGTTGTCAAGTCTGGTCTGTTCTCGTATATTTGGCTTTTTTTTCCTATTATTATTTTTATTCTTATTTTGTTTACTTAAGTTATTTAAGCACTTAATAGTTCAAAATGTCAAAATTCTATTTTAATTTACAATTTAAAAATGTTTAAGAGTCAAATAAGTCCAAAAATGTCAAAAAAAATGCTATTTAGTTAATTTTACAATTTTAAAGCCCTTAAGAGTCCAAAAAGTCCAAAAATACAAAAAATAATAATACTAAAAATACATAAAAAATAGAATACGAAAATGGGCATGCAAGGAGCAAAACTAGGGTTTTCAGGCAGCACTCCCATCTGCTGCAACTGCTGTTGGGCTTGGATCAGGACCTGAAAAATTATTCAAAGCCCGGTCAAAAATCATAAATGCTAAAACCTAATTTCTACCTATAAATAAGCAGCTAACCTAGAGTCTAAAACACACAGAAACCAAGGCAGAAAACTACTGCTAAAATCACCCAAAAAATAGGATTAGAGTTTCATATCGAAACCCTAATCCACTAAACACAGTTATGAGGTTTCTATGATCTAAAGAAAGAAGCAGGATCGGTCAAGCAGACACAGTAGCAGCGGTTCAGTCACAAGCAAAGAGGGTGCTAATAGAAGCCGAAAAATAGGTTAGTCATTCTAATTCTGTCCTGCCAAGTTAGTTTAGAATAGATTATATCTTAAAGAGTAAAAACTATAGTCCAAAGACTCCCGCAACTCCGATCAAATATATAAGCTAGTTTATGTTCTCCTTTGTAAATATTTAGATCTCGTGAAGATTAAAGTTATAAATAAATTAGTATTATAAATCGGTTTACGTTCATCACATGGATTTGTATTAATAAAGTGAACTTGAAATAGATTAGGCTTTCTCTTTTTTTATATACTTTGGGGAATTAGTTTGCTCTTGAATGGTAAAGATAGGCAACCAAATCAGCCAATTGACAAATAATGCTTAAAACAATCACGAAATGCAAAATGCGAAATGTGCTCCCCAACGCCGGCCAGACTCCTGGCGACGGCCGTCTTCTCCACAGTAACCTCTCGCAACAAGACCACCAAACCGGACGTTCTAGCCTCCCAAAACGGAACCAACACCGCCAAACCCACCATCACAGCCACACCCTTCACCTTTCCCGTCTCTCCCCCAAACCGAATCATCAATACCATCAATCACAAACACAAAAATAGGAGAAGAAGACCAAGCTACGACGTTAATCTCCGTCGCCGGAAACGGCGCGGAGTCCCTCCTCCTTTCTCCCTCTCGTCGCGAACCACACCACAAACCCGCTCCCTTGGAAACCGACGAGCATCTCGTTGGATCTTCTCTCTCTCTCCGATTCGCTGTTCCCTCCCACGAAAACCGGCGAGATCGCGCCGGAAATCTCTCCCTCTCACCCACGGCGCCGCACTGCTGCTGAAGGGAAGGAGAAGGAAATCGGTTTTAGGGTTTTATTTCCTTAGGTTTTAAACTTATACCTGTTTTTATTTTTATTGTTTTTTTAATTTTCAGAATGCTATTCATACCCCCTTCATTTCAAGTAGCGCACACTCTCTCCTACTTAAGCCCGGGCGCAGACACCGGGGCCTCCTATGCGAACCGGGCTTTCCTCTTTGCACCCCTTTAATAATTATACAACACCCTGCTATTAATAAAAACCCAAATTTACTATTTTCACCCTCTGATTTACCTTTTAATCTTTTTCCAATTCAAATATAACTACTTTTCTCGCGAAATTAAATAAACGGCTTAAGTCGGTTGTACAATCGGGTTAGTCATTATTTTAGGGCCAATGAGCTGTTCCTGTACAGTTCAGTAACCCCACAAACCTAATAAATACGAATAAACTATTTTCTCCAAGAATAAACGGCTAAGTCGGTTGTACAACCGGGTTAGTCATCATTTTAGGACCAATGAGCTGTACAGTTCAGTAATCCTACAAAAAAACTTAATAAAATAAATCGTTTTTCCATAAATAGGGGACTAAATCGGTTGTACAATCGGGTTAGTCGTTACTAGAACTAATGAGTCATGCAGATTCAGAGTTCTAGAATACCTATTCTAAAACGGATCCACCTCACACCAAACCAATTTCTTTCAAAAACTCTAAAACCATTTTCAAAAAGTAGGGGGCTAAGTCGGTTGTACAATCGGGTTGCCAAAGATCCTAGGAATCAAGTGAGTCACATGCATTCAAGGAATCCTAGGTCCCTACACTAAAAACACCAACCCACAAACTTTTTGGGAAGAACTACGTAGCTTTGATTCCTCCATTGCATCCGAGGTACGTAGGAGCAAGACTCAACCCTTGTCAAGCGTTAAAAAACAAAAATCTAAATAAGTCATTTTCTTTACAAATAAAAGGGTAACAATTAAATAAATCTTAAATTAATTAGACAATAGGATGTCGTGGGGTGCTAATACCTTCCCCACACATAACGACTCCCGAACCCTAACAACGCCGTATCTTAAAACTTAAAGGGATTTTCCGAATTTGCCCTTAAACTAAAATTTGGTGGCGGCTTCCTAAGAACCTTCGAAGAATCCTTTCCCGGATTTTTCGGTCGCTACAACTACTATAGCTTGTGTTAATTCTGTTTAAACTATTTCCCTGGTTGTTTTTAATCCCTCTCCCCTATTTTGAACAAATGGTTTGTATTTTGTGAACAAATTGCAAGTGAGGAGGACACCGCAACCCCTTAAGTTTGGGGGATTTGCATGTTATGTTATGTTTTAATATGTTTCTATCTAATATGTTGTGTGTTTAATTAATATGTTTTATATAGTAAATATATATGTTTTAAGTAGTTTTTAGTTTGTTTAAATATTAGATGTACTTAACAAAGTAGTATCTAAATATTTTAGTAGAAAAGATCGCTTTTTCAAAAATATGATGAAAGCCCTATGGATGGAATTTTTATGATGAAAAGAGAAAAAGAAGCCTTATTTCTTAGAAAAAACCAAAATTATTTTTACTTCAACACTTCAAAACCGAGTTTGTGAAAAGAACCTTGCTATTTAAAAAGATCAATCTGATGCAAGGGAATTTTTGGTAAGCTTAGGTCAAAACAAAACTTTACTAAAAAGAAAGAAGAGCTTAAAGAATTAAGTTTGGGGTGTTTTATGAAAACAAAGGCTGAATTTCAAAAGTATAAGAGTAAACAATGCAAAAAAAAATATACAAAAAAAGTGGACAAAGCCATACCCGAATCTTTTGAAACTATACCTGTGCCTAAGTACATGAATGCATCGGAGGTCGGTGAGGAAGGTAATATGAGCTAGAAAAGAAAAAGCATCATCGGTGCTGAGAAAGCATCAATGCAAACCCTTTGACCAAGAAAAGCAAAATGCTGAGAAAAAATCAATGCACAAATCACTTCAAAGAAGTATTGCATCTGCTCAAAAGATCCACACAAAAAAATAGAAAAATGCATTGGCTCAAAAGCTTTGAAAGATTCAACCAAGCCCTTTGATTTTAGAACTCCCCAACACTTGAGAAAATTTTGTGAGTCTAATCTCTCTTTTGAAAAATATTTTGGTGTGACCAAAAGATGAACCAATCCTTTCAAAGGCTAGGAGGAAATTTTTTCACTTAGTCTTGGAACCAATCTCAACTCAGTGGGTTCACACACACACAAAAGAGATTGAATAGCTTTGGTAGTTTTGAAGAAATAAAGGCACAAGAAAAATTGTTAAAGAAATGAAGTTCATAGGGAACTCCTCATGAAAATCCAAATATCAAACTGATCTATCTTCTAGAATTATAGTTTTTAATAGTTTGTCTTTGTCATTACTTGCGGACAAGCAATGGTTTAAGTTTGGGGGTGTGATAACTCTATTTTATATAGAGTATTTCATATGTTTAAACTTAGTATTTGCTCTCTTTCAAGTAATAATAAAGAGTTTATATAGTATTTTATGTGATATATGATAACGTGAGTGATTTGAATGGTTATAGTTATTATTAGGCCATTTTGGATAAATTGTGGTATGTTTGATGTTTTTGTTCAATGCAGTCTCAAATGCTAACTGCATCAATGCTCCTGCACTGATCCTGCATCAAATCTGCACTACTTGGTGAATAAGCAGCCTGTTTCATATGCATCCACTTGCAAGTGATGACCTCCTGCCTGGTTCTCTGATGCCATCCCACCTTGTATAGTAGGCGCCTACCATTCACACATAGCTATAGGCATAGCTTTGAAGAGTCACCAACATAGGGACACATGTTCTATCACCATGGAACCGCCCTATGTCATTAGTCAAAGATTTCAACATGGGATAAACCTCTGAAAAGCAACTACAGCTATGATCCACTCAAGATTACTTCAACATGAAGAAAGGAAGCACCTCACTTGAAGGCTATAAAAGGACCTCACATCTTCATTTGGAAATATATCACAATCCATAAGTTAGATCAAAATTTCAATATACATAGTTAGTTTTTATATTTTTAGAGGAAGAGGAAGGAATTCATAAATCCTCCTTAACTCATTTTCATAGTGTTTGTATAGTGCTAAGGAGTAATGCTAGTGCATTGCTAGAAGATTTCATACAAAAGTGTTTCAACATTTGTAACTTTGCTCTTGTTGTTCTCTTTTGTGATTTCTATATATATAAACATGGTCTATTCAGTTTATATATATCTTGCAATGTCTCTTGTTAGCTAAACTTTTCTTAGTTGGAATGTTCTAATCATTTAATGAGCTTTTAAGTAAGTATGATGCATGTATGTATGTTTGTACTTTAGTTCTTGCTTGATAATCTTTCCAAACTTATTTTGAACTTGATCACTTAGAATAAGTAAGATTTGTAAATGACCAGAAATGGCTTACAATTAAGAACTCAAGAACTAATATGGGTGAGTGTTTTACATAAAGAAAACTTTGTGAAAACCATGCTAAGTCCTAGAGATAGGATAGTATAGTCCATAGGATAATTGTGGGTACTTAAAATACAAGAGTGAATTTATTTAAGCAAATTGGATAATTGTTAGGAGGCAAGATTGACATTAACACCCTTTCTTTCTTTGCATAGAACAAGGATCATAAAGAGTGGTAATGATACTTTGAAGAAAGTGACCGAAAGGCACATAGCTAATGCAACGAAAGATTGAAGCTGTATTGCATCACATAACGTGCATCAAACACTTATAAGTAAATTACTTGATAAAGACATTCCAACTAGCTTTTCTCTTTTACACTATCAACATTTTTACCTTGCTTTCTAACTTAGTTGTGATCATCAAACAAAATCCAAAATTATTTTGTTACTTAGTTACTTTACACTTTATTACTTTATATTGATTTTAAATGTGAGTTTTTCAATCTCTGTGGGTTCGATCTTTTTACTACTTGTTTTTGGACAGTGTATACTTGCACACAAGTGTATGTGATTTCCATACACCAATCTTACAGCGATTAAGGAAGTCAATGAGTTCCTCTTCAGCCTTAGGATAAACCACTTGCATTTTTTCATTGTATTGGTCTTCAGTAACCACTTCGACATCAACCTTTGGGCTCTCAGTGGTTGCTTTAGCACCATTGTTTGCAGTAGTAACCTCTACAGCTTCAACCATGTGAATTTCGAATGGCTCAGCATAGAAAGCTTCTGCTGTTGGAAGAAGATCAGTATCAATCTTCATTGGAAGCTTTGATTTGTCTCCAAACTTTAACCTCCCTTCATTCAGTGCTTTTTGGACTAGATCCCTGAAAAGAACACATTGAGAGGTATTATGGCCTAAGTAATTATGATATTTGCAATAACCTCTTTTCTTTTGTTGTTTTGATGGTGGTATTTTTAGGCCTTTAGGCACTATTATCTGTCCATCAGCAACTAAAAGATCAAAAATTTGATCACATTTAGAAACATCAAAGGTATAGGTTTTTGCAACAAATCTATCATTTTTAGGCTCGACAGGATTCTTCCCGCCTGAAGGCTTTAATAATTTACAAGCATAAGGAGGTCCAGTTTTTAATTCAGCAACATTAACCTCCTTTTCGACATCTTCATAAGCAATGTCGAACTCTTGGTCGCTACCATATGATTCGACATAAGCAACATTTTCTTTTTTACCAAACTTGTTAGTTCTAGTTTTTTCAGCTTTTAGTCTTTCGATTGTCGAACTCTATCAGCAAGTAGTGTCATATCTCTTAAGTGTGAAGTATCTAACTTCTTCCTTATAGAGTAGTCTAATCCACCAGCAGCCATTTCGACTAACTCATGCTCAGACACTTGAGTAAAGCACCTTGCTTTGAGAAGTCTAAACCTATTGAGATAGTCATCAATAGACTCAGCCACTTTGCGTCAAACACTGGCCAATTCTTTAAGGCTAATTTTCGACTGACCCATGTAGAATTGCTCATGGAATGCTTTTTCCAATTGACCCCAGTTAAATATAGAGTGTGGGGGAAGAGTAGTAAACCAAGTAAAAGCATTCTTCGTTAGAGAATTTGGGAAATACTTTAGCCTCAAGTTCTCATTATGGGCCAAGTCCCCTGCCTCGGTCAAATAACGGGCAACATGTTCGACAGTAGATTCGCTAGTTCCCCAGCAAACTTTGTGAACTTAAGGATTTTCCAACCTCTAGGTAATTCGGTTTGTAACACATACTCTGACAAAGGTGAAATAAAATTGGGTCTGTGCAGGCCTAAATTTAGGCCATTCTGGGCTAGATTTGTTTCGACAAGATTGGTCAAATTGTTTTGGAGACCAAAATTATTTTTTTGAACTTGTCTAACCACTTCATCAGTATTTTGACCCCTATTAACCAGCACTACTTCAGGGGTTGCTTCGACTTCCCTTGCCACAGGTTGTTCAATGACAACTAGTTGTGCCTGATTTACAGGAACTTCAACAGGCCTATTAATCTGAATTTGTGGCACTGGTTGACTTTGCACTGGTGGAGTGACAAAGAAGTCTGCAATCCTGCCTATTAGGTTAGCCAACATTTGATAGCTTTGATTTGTGTTCTGAATCAAAGGACTGAACACAGTGCCTATTTGTTGGGTCAACATATTGACCATATCATGATTACTGTCATCCATTTGCTACCTTAACGCTAGCAAAGACGACGTTGTCAAGGTTGTTTGGGCGTTTCGATTAAAAATGCTTTCTGGCGAACCATGAATTGGAGAAATTGTTGTTCCCACAGTGTCTGCATATGCTGACATATTTGTTTGAAGGCCTGACATCATAGACGTTGGCATACCATATGGATAACCTCTAAACTGAGAGAGATTTTGAAACCTTGTGTCGAAAGAACTCCCAACCAAAGGATTCACCATCAGAGGGATCGTTGATGACCCCATTACCAATGATTGTGATATTGTTGCAGTGTTTGACACAGATACAGGAGCAGTTACCTCTACGACGGTTGCAACATTAGCATCACCCTATGACGCTTGTTCTTGTGAACTTTGTGGATTTTGTGCATTTGACGTTGAAGCATTATTTGAACTTGAACGTGTCATTGTAGAAATTGTTTTTCCACTTCTCAAATGCATATAACGAACCACGAATTGCTCATGCAAATACCATTAAAATTAACACAATCAGTCCCACTGGGCGTGCCAATTTGTTTACGGTGATTTTTGGTAAACAAATCACGTCCGAATTATTAACTTGCGAGATCAACCAGTGAATCTCGTGGAGCATATTGTGTTAATTGTTTGTAGAATAATGTGCTGCGAACACTCTCGGTGTTCTTCTGGTAACCAATAATTTCAAAGAAAAAAAAAGAAAAACTGTTGAATTGCCTTGAAAGTCAATGAATTCTTAAAGACAAACGAAAGATAAAGAAAAGTTTAAAGAAATAAACTCAAATTTCATAGAAATATAAAAGAGTGGTGCATAGATCCATACATTTGCTTATGTTGCTCAGTCTTCTCTATCACTTGGAATTTTGAGCGAAAGAATGTGTGTTGGGATTGTGACCCGTTTTCCTTCTCAGGAAAAACTATATATACTAAGAAGAGGGAGAAAAACTGCCTACAATGGTTAATACATTTGAAATTTAAACTAAGAACCGCTAAACTCTCGACAGCTTGATCACCAAGGTTTTCGACAGCATTGAAACCGCTTCCTTCGACGTCATCTTCCAAGCTTAAGCTTGCCACCATTCTTCGTTTTCGTCTTCTCGTCGAAATGTATCTTTCAAAACCTATTAAATCCCTTCAGTGATCGAAGAACACCTTTGACACACCCTCTTAGTGTCGAAGGCTCAAACTGCTTTCTTCAAAGCAAAAGGTCAAACACCGTAGACAATGCCAAAGCCCAAGATTCCCCTTTCGATCGCTTGGAATAGGTAGTTTTTTGCCTTCAAATCTTTCAATTTCGCGTCGTCCACGACTTTCTTCTGCTCCGATGTCACATTATTGGCAAGAGTCGAAACTCCATATTGGCTCAGTCCACTGTGGAGTCTGAAATGATAGCATTGGCATCCGCCAATGAAGAAGCTAGTTGGTTGAGATGCCTACTAGCAGATATTCCCTTATGAGAAAAATCGATGCCAGTTGTCTTGATCGCAGAAATAGAGAACCATTATTATAACGGTAAGAGACGACAAATACGTCATAAGCACGACAACGTTAGAGAGTTTCTCTCAAAAGGAGCTGTGAGAAAGGATTAGCCAGAGAGAAAGTCCAAAATACATCTAAAAGGATGGGACTACTGCCTTTAGAACCATGAGTCACTCACGATGGTAACCCGACTTAAAAGACTGGAGATCCCAAGAATTAGGTTCAATAGGTAATAACAAGTCGCAAAGTGATATGAGATGTACATGCTATTAAAAGTAAAGAAGCATGATTCCTGAAGCGATGAAAGGTTGAGATAATAGAAACTCTTAATGAGATCTATACTCTATGTAGAGTGGAGTACCTAGCTACAGGAGTACTCTTGATAGACTCACCTTTGTGAATGTGGAAGTGGGGCCGCTTCCTATGGAATTCTGGACAGAAATTCCTTGAGCGTTCACTAAACCGGGATAGACGTGCAGGGCCATAAAAGCACGAGCTTTTGAGAATACACCTATGGAAAAGGTTGTGTGTGGTTTCGATGATTAGAGATAGAGTTCAAGACTACGAGTCACTCTTGTTGAATCTAAATCATAACCGCTATGCAAAGGTTCAAGTCGTACGACACCTCTGCTTATGCACAATCTTAGGAGGCGTCTGACGCTACTTCTAAAACTTTTTTTAAATTCAAGTGGGGGATTGTTGGAACCTTGGTGTGAATTGAAAAATAAGACCCACATTGCTAAGAGTAGACACTCTTGGAGTGTTTATAAGTGAGGACCTCACACCTTGGGATTGGGCCCCCAAGGGGTACCAAGTTTTATAAACGGGAAAGCACGCACACTAACTGACCACCACATGCGCGCGCACCGCCGTCTGACCGGCTCGGCCGGGCCGGGCCTGGGCTTGGGCTGTGAGGTGTAATTAATTTTTTGCGAAAATAATTACTTTATTTTTTTTTGGTGCGTTAACTGTCCCGATACGTTGAACCGACCGGATAGAGTGAACTAGCTGTTATCTGATAGAGTCGTTTTTGGTTGTTGCAAATTCTTATCTGATAGGCTCTAAACTTGCGCTCCAAGCAGATCCGCGCCTATAAATAGGCCACTCCCTCACTTAATTCCTTACACCACTGGACGATAAATTACTTCTCCATTTTTCTCTCCTCTCCCTCGATATTTCTCTTCTCTTCTATTTTAAAGAATTGCCTACGAGCCATATTCAAGAATGACCTACGAGCCATATTCCAGAGTGGTCTACTTAACCATATTCGAGTGGTTTTTAACCATATTGAGGTGTATTTTTGTACGAGCCATATTCAAGAGTGGTCTACGAACCATATTCAGTGGTTTTTAACCATATTGAGGTGTATTTTTTGAGCGAAATTTCACTGTGCAATGATATTTCGTAACAGTTTTGACTGGGCCGTTTTATCCTGGAGATGTCGTGGTTGATAGCCTGCCTGCACAATGTTGAGCAGTGCCACAAAACGTCTTAAAGAGAGCGACCTAGTCCACGACTTAACCCAGTAATATCTTCTTCGGTGGATTGATTTTGTGAAAAATTAATTTTGGAAACTCAAAACAACAAGTTGTCTAACAGATTAGAACACAATACATAATATATATATATATATATATATATATATATATATATATATATATAATTTATAGTTCATGATATTATTATAAAGTGAGGGGAAGTGGGAACAGCTGATTTGGAAAGATATAAAGAACAATCGTCACAGTCCACTAATTTCTTGAATCTTCACTAAATACAGTGCTGTTACTTTTTCTTTTTGCCAATATCCTGCTGGTGTGCTACTTCCACTATATATTCTAAATTCACTAAAAATGTGCAGGACCCCATTTCTGAAAAATTGAAGATAACTGCTAAAGTCTATATTTTTTCTTTGGTCTAGAGGTGTTCGACCTTATTCCGGTGTCTAAGTAATTCGGAGCTCAGTCGAAAGGTAAGTCTGGCTCCAAATTATTCTATCGCCAGAGATCGAACTCAAGTACTAACTCAATCAGTCTCTTTAGATGAAATGCGTTAATTACCGGCCCGCACCCAGTTTATATCTGGTTAATAATTTTCAAACATTTTAATTTCTAATATAAACATAGGTACTGAAAAAAAAAACATTTTTTAACTAAATACATTTTGTGTGATAGCTATACTATCACAAAAAAAGTATAGTGGACGGTTAAATGAAAGTAAAAGCAGCATTCTTCTTTTTCTTCCCTTTAGCTCTCTTTATTATTCTTTACCAATTCAAACGTGTAATAACCTGCATTATTGTGTCTTATCATTTCCATGTCTTCTTAACTTCACTCATAAGGAAACTGAAACTGATAAATGATTTATAAACCCCCCATGAATTTCAATTAGAGTACAGAAAATCACCAAGTAGAAGAAAAATGTATGTGACAAGGCCATTATCTATGTACAGAAGATCACCAAGTACATTGGAAATACCACCACCAGAAGCACCATATTCAGGTTATATAGTAATCACAGATGAAGAAGCAGAAGCTGAAGATACATGTTGTTGGAATCTATATAGGCGTAAGAATATTAAGAGAATGCCTTTTCCTCAAGACAAAATATACTCAATTACTCATCCTTCTGAGTATGAACAAAATTCAAGTACTAAGGTTTGGTTTCTTCCTGTTCCTGATCACTCTCTCTCTTCCAATCGATATTATGTCATCAGAGCTAAAGGAAGACACAAAGGGTATGTATATGTTTGTGATTGTGTGACCTATGCTTTTGTTTTGTTTATATAGGAACATCATTGAGCTTTAGTTGCTTATAGGGTACTCTTTTTTAGTGTCTTTTGTGTTAACCATATTTTTGCTATGATTATCAATGCTTCTCAACTAGTTATGCTAAACATAAGGTGAAAACAAAACTAACTAAGGTTGTATGAAAAGAGATAGCTCGGCTGGTAAGCTAATTACTAGAAAAAACCTAAATAGACACAGATGAATTCCGTCTCCAAAAGTGATAAATTCTGTCTCTAAACGTCTTAGAGACGGAACAAGATCTGTGGCTGAATTTATGGTCGCAAAAGCCATAGACGGATTTTTAAGGTCCGTCTCTAATCAAAGACGAAATGTTTCTGTCACCAACGTTAAATAGTTGATTGCTTATGTTGAGCTATATAATCTGTTCATACCAAAAATTTGTCTATGTAGAGACGGAATTTATCCATCTCTAACAGAGAGAGAGAGAGACGGTACCACTACTCTTGTCTCAAAATTTGAGATGTTATTTAGAGACGGATCTGCAATTCCGTCTCTAATGTTAGTGTAAGTAACATTTATTTATAGTCTTAATTACAATGTCATGTAACATTTTCTGTATGCTATAATAAGAATTCATTCATAGGATCACAATGTTGAAAACTATTTTGATTTTGTAGGAAAGTATACAAAAGCTCAAGAGAAGGGGACATAGTAACTTGCTGTTTCAACAACATCTTAAATGACAAAAATCCAAAGCCATTCAATCTAAAAGACTTATACCAAATATTCAAGATTCACACTCACCAAAGTGGTGGTTTCTTTGCTAAATCAATAACCCCAGATGGAATTCCACCAAAATTCCTAAGAAAAAAAGGATGGAGAGTTAGAACATCAGGTTCATATAGATCATGCAAATTAACTGAAGCATTAGGTCTTGATTCTTCTCTAAGAGAAAAATTACCAGATTTCAATTTCCCTATATCAAGAAAACGTTCACTTCCTTTGGTTATAGGTAAATGGTATTGTCCATTTATATTTGTAAGAGAAGAAGGAAGAAAAATCAAACATCAAATGAAAAAGCATTTGTTTTATAAAATGACACTTGAACAAAGATGGGAAGAGATTTACTCATGTGAAAGGGTTGAAAATGGAAATGATAATGTTGTGAATGTGAATGTTTATGTGGAGAGAGAAGTTGTATTGGTTTATGGGATGGAAGCAACAAAGAGTGGAAAAAGTGATGTGAATGGTTTTATGTGGTTTAGAGGATATAATGGAGTTAATAGGAGAAGGGTTAGTGTTGGTTTGAGTAATGGAATTGTTGAGAATATGAGATGGGTGGAAGAGCAAGGTGGTTGGGTTTATGGTAATGGGAGAGAAAGGGTTGTGAGTGTGAAAGAAGAGGTAACATGTGAAAGAGAATGGATTAGGGTTGGGTGTTATGTTTTGGTTGAGAGCTTTTGTTTAAGGACATTAGATGGGAAATTGGTTTTGAGATATGATTTTAGACATACTCATAAGATCAAATGCAAATGGGAGTAAGGAATTAATTGAGGATACATTGTTTTAGAGCAGTGCTATTTCTAGCGAGGAATTTTTCGTTAAAAGTGTCCACTAAGTGACGTGTCAAAGAATCGAATCACAAAAAGTAAACCACGCATGGTGGTGTGTAAAAAGAAACCTATGGACTCGCATAACACCACACACCTCATTCGTGGGTGGTTTCACGAACTACTCCTTGCGAGAACCAGCATTTTCCTTGCTTTTATTTAGTTTTAATTAGTATAATAATATAAGATAAGATGCCATGAAAATATGGCACATAAGTCATGTCTTGTAAGTTGTAACAATTCATAAAATGAATGTACAGTTGAGTTATGGATAGTGGAAATTATTTGAAAAGTTTTGGCTATAAAAAAAAAATAGTTCTACTTTTTTTAATCTGTGGTTTCATTTCAGAAAAGTTAGAGAATAAGGGTATGTTAGTTGATGTTATCACAAGTTTAAAATTAACCCAATCATATTTTTAGGTTGTTACTTTTACCACACCCCCTCCTACTCCAAACACACCCCCTCACCCTACACATTTACCAAACTAACCCCACTTACAATTCTATTTCCCTCTCTATCCCTCTCCCTCTTCTTCTCCAACACCCAAAAACACTCCCTCTCCAACACCAAAACCTCCCCTCTCTCCACTCCAAAACCCACCCATCCTCACCTTCATCATTCACTCCCATTCAACTACCCATCATTGGCAACTAGCTCAAGGTAATAACCCTACCAAACATTTTTCATTTTGGTTCTGTTTTGAGTTTTTTACGCCATTTTTTTTTCTGCAAACGCGCTCGGTTCGAACAGGGTCGTTCGAACACGTTCGCATGAACGTGTTCGAACAAGTGTTACCGGGTGTGAATTTGATTTGTTCGAATAGCCTCATTCGAACATGTTCGCATGAGGCCGTTGAGCAGCGTATGACAAAGAATCGATAAGTTGCGGCTTCATCGTGAGTTTTTGGTTTAATGGATGAAAATGAGGTGCATCGGAGCGATTGAGTTGTCAATCGTAGAAAGCCGAGATGTCAATCGTATCGCGATTGACATCTCAACCGACGTTGTTGAATCCCAAGACTTTACTAGTTCCTTCCAAACTGATACGGTAAGAATGAATTACGTGTTTTAATTTTAGCTAACTATTCAAATTATGTAACTGACACATGGTAATTGAATTTCGATTATTTCCTACTCGTGAGGAGGCTGGCGACTTGGAGTGCGTGCGGTTGGGAAATCTCTTGGGATGGTGATTGTTATAGGAAGATCGACACGGACGACGATCGGGTAAACAATACCGCATGTTGATTTGTGATAAATTTGGATCATATAAGACAAATGTTGAGGAAGGCACAAACACTAGAAAATGTTGTTGTCCTTCGGATGAAAAGGAAATTTATTAAGAAGCTTGGAGGATGGATTTTGAGGGTTATGAATGGAACTCATAACCACGGGATGGTTACTTATCATGATGGACGTCCGTACATTGGTAGGTTAACTTCAGAAGAGAAGGAGCTAGTGGCTAGAATGACTAGGAATCATACTCGGCCTAAATTGATCCTTAATGAGCTGAAATTGATGAAGCCTGATGATAACTATACGGTTGTGAAACAAATATACAACTGTCGTCAAAGGCAACGGTCGGCTATGCGTGAGGGTAGGACTGAGCTCCAACAACTCATGTTTTATTTGCAACGCGATAATTATGTTTTTGGACTCGACTTGCAGACGGAACTACGGTTGTGAAAGACATCTTTTGGGCCCATCCTGATTCTATTGAGCTTCTCAACACCTTCCCAATTGTTTTGTTGATTGATTCCACATATAAAACCAACCGGTACAGGTATCCGTTGGTTGAGATCGTTGGTGTGACCTCAACAGAGAAGACTTACTCTGCTGCATTTGCTTATGTCAATTGGGAGAGGATGGATAACTTTGCATGGGTTCTTGAGAAATTGAGGGGTTTATTTAGGAAACAGGATGAACTTCCGCAAGTCATACTTACTGACAAAGACACAGGTATGATGAATGCTCTGGCAGCAATATTTCCAACACCTGCAAACTTGTTGTGCCAATTTCACATTAAGAAAAATGTGAGGGCCAAAGCAAGGCTCATTGTGAAAGACCAAGCTGTTTTTAATGACATTATGGGTGCATTTCTATCTGTTGTCCATGCGAAGACTACGGAAGAGTATGATTATGAGTTGGGTCTGTTTAACGACTTGGCACTCCTTATCCCGAGTTTCATACAGTATGTCAAGACCACCTGGCTAGACCCCTTCAAGGAAAAGTTTATTGATGCATGGATAAATAAGCATATGCACCTTGGCAACACTACCACCAACAGAGTTGAGTCTGCACACTCTCACTTGAAGCAAATATTACGAGACAGTAGGGGAGATTTGTGCAAGTGCTGGGATGGAATGCAGACCATGCTTAGGATACAACATTCTGATCTTAAAATCAACTTGAGCATAGTTTGAGTAGAGTGAAAGTTCAACACTTGAAGAAGAAGATTTTTGATGAAATTAAGGGTTTAGTTTCATCTAATGCTATAGACCATATTTTGGGTGAGATGCAGCAGACTGGATCCGTTTCACTTAACCCATCATTATGTCGATGCACACTCAGGACTACACACGGACTACCATGTGCATGTGAGCTTTCAAGGTATGATGTACACTCATATTGTTATTTTGTCTATAAACTCAACATTATATGGGTTGTCACTAAATCAATGTCGCTTTTTATAGGGTTATGATGGATCGCACTCCAATTCCGTTGAGCATGATTCACCAACATTGGCGAGGTTGAATTTCAAAATACGATGCAGGTAATGGATGATGAGTTGAGTGTAGAAATTGAACTTGAAGCTATCAGAAGAAGGTTTGAGGCCTCTGATCACGCCGGTAGAGTTATGATTAAGGCAAAAGCACGTGAATTGGCATTCCCAGACACGACTTCTATGTGTCCACCTCCGGGATACGATCATTACAAAGGAGCACCGAAAAAAAGATAAGAAAGGGAATGTTGATTACTCAACAAAGCGAGACAAGTCATTTTGGGAACATGTAGATGACAAATTTGACTCCCCGTGGTTCATCTAGTGGATGTTTTGCTCGGTCTCGTAAACAACCTACTCCCCCAAAGCAAGAGTGGAACGTCTACAAACCCATACTGATTCGGGTTCAACTCCTGCTCCTACTTTGTCAACGTGTCCAAAGACCTAATCCATCACAAAGCAAAAAGAGAACTCAAGTCGAGCAGTCTGCTACTACAATCCCTACTCCTCCACTACTTAAGAAACCAACACCCACACCTATTGTTACGTGAAGGTCGCCATCGCTCTTTGTTTCTAAAGCTCTTACTTTGACACGGCTCTGTTCTTTTACATCGAATCCTATTGTTACAGATGTCTTTGTTATGGATGTATTTAATACATACATAATAGGGATGCCGACATACATGCGCCCCTATGTTGAAAAACTTGTTAACGTGGTTGGTGATGGTAATCGTGGATTCCGGTGTATTGCGGCATTTCTTGAAGCGGCGAGGAGGCTTGGCAATCGATCGTAATCGATCTCGATGGAGGAGCTTAACCAATACAATGACTTCTACACTCTGATCGTATGGTGGTATTGGTAAGGTCACATTTTTGATGAAGTCGTTGTTGAGGCACATCATGGGAACAATGTTGAAGATAATTGGATGACTATACAGGAAATGGGGTATATCGATCAAGAACAAGTACAAAGTTGTCCGAGTTGTTGGTCACCTAATTGTTGTTACACAATTTTTCCCTTCAATGTTGCGCCATTCGTAAGTGCCCGGCAGATTCAACATCCTTTTCGTGCGAACACAAACACTTTGTACAGTAACGTGTCTTCTATTTAGATTCGGTGTAGTCATTCCAAAACATTACATAACATTATGTTTTTGTTGTCTTTTGAAGATCTTTATGAAGCCCGAAGTCCAATGCCCCGCCGGATTTGATGTGGATGACTAATAGGGCACCCATAGCAAAAGGTTGGGACTCGCTTTTATTAGCCGAATGCAAAAGTGGAACCTGTTTGCTCATACAATCACAACCCCATCCCCTTCCTTGTGTAGATTTAAGTAAAGATACCGATGGTAGTCAATGTTAAATTAGATTTATACTTTTGGTACACACGTTGTATATGAATATTGGTAGGCAATTTTGAAATCAAAAATCACAGCGTGTTTCTTTTTTAAATGAAATCACCACAACCGTGTGTTCAGATTTTATTAAGTTTCGCTTTTCTGCATAACAATAGTTCGAATGATACCATTCGAACTCCTGTTCGAACGCAACCCTTGAACAACAGTTCGAATAAAGCCAATCGAGGCAACCAAAACACACCCTCACACCATCAGTTGGCAATATTCCTTTACACGCATGAGGTCGTTCGAACATGTTCGAACGATGTCGTTCGAACATCATAAATTCCTTAACACGGACAAGGTCGTTCGAACTTGTTCGCACAACGTCGTTCGAACAGTCACTTAAACCACGCAACACGAGCGTTCCACGCGAGGTCATTTTTGGAAAAAAAATATTTAGGGGCGTGCATAAAGTAGGAGGGGGTGTGGGAAAAGTAAAAGCCTATTTTTATCACTCTCATTGGTCTTGGCCCATTTTAACACCATGGCGTATCTTTTTTTTTTACCCTCAAATGAAAACATATATATGAAAGATAAATAACCAAAGTGAGAAAGAAAAATGTAAATGACCAAACCGACAAAAATATGAAAAATAAAGGACCAAAATGGGGAAAAAAAGATAAAGGACGAAACTAAAACTTTGGTAAAATATAATGGACCAAAAATACAATTTAGCCAAAAAATTATAAATCCTCGTTAACTGTTTATCTTTGTTTGTAAGTCTAACACAATTAGCAAAATCGATGTTGTTACGCTAGTCATTTTTCATGGTTACTCGGATTGCAACTCAGATTCCCCACTTTGCATGTGTGAATTTACGAGTCTTGTTTGTCACTCTGCAGGAAAAAAATGCATATCTTTCTCTCTTACAAATTATTCATTATTCATTTTTTATTTAACGATATCGGGAGACTACACAAGATAAGCCAAGATAAATGACCAAACCATTTTCTTATGCTTTTATATAAGGAAAAAAAACTTTGGTGTGATTTTATAAAGGTGGTTGGTGTTGTTTTACAATCACACCATGATACGTAGATTAATTATTTATATCATTCATTATCTTTTGTTTATTTTTCAATCATACAATGACATCAGATTGGTTTTTTAAAAAATAAACAAAAGATAATGAATGATATAAATAATTAATCTACATATCAAGGTGTGATTGTAAAACAGCATCAATTACCCTTATAAAACCACACCAAAGTTTTTTTCCCTTATATAAAAGCATAAGAAAATGGTTTACCAATAAATAAATAAATAAGAAAATGAGCAATTAAATAAAGAAAATAATAGAAAATTTACTGGGCTTTGCATTAAATAATTGGTAAAAAGAATTGAATGTTGAGATCTACTACCTGTTAAGATCATTAATAAACTACTAATGGAAATAATACGTGGTCCAAAATGATGGCTACTAGGATTCCCAACTACTCTCCAAAATAAGTTAAGTTATAAATACTAGGACGATTACCCGTGCGATGCACGGAGAGGTGATTAACAGGTCTACAGATGTAGTTTCGAAAACACATCAACATTTTATAAGGGGGTATAAAAATACGCAACACATATATATAAGACGAAGAGGCAACAATAGCCCTTGGTGGGATGAGGCAACAATGTCGGTCCAAAATGAGGGGTACATTTTGATAATTAAAAAAAAGTCTTGGACAAAAAAAAAATTGTCAGGGGTATGTCGGTCCAAAAATATAGAGTGGAGGTATATTGGTAAATAATGAGGTACAAAATGAGGGGTATATTGGTAAATGGTGGGGTATAAAATATAGAGTGGGGGTATGTCGGTCCAAAAATATAGAGTGGGGGTATATTGGTAAACAGTGGGGTACAAATGAGGGGTATATTGGTAAATTGTGAGAATAAAATTTTCCCACCAAAAGTGGATAAAAAAGTGTTGGACAAAAAAATTTGTCGGGTATGTCGGTCAAAAAATATAGAGTGGGGTATATTGGAGTGGAAGTACAAAATGAGGGGTATATTGGTAAATGGTGGGAATAAAATTTTCCCACCAAAAGTGGATAAAAAAAAGAGTGGGGGAAAAAAAATATTGAGGGGTATGTCGGTCCAAAAATATAGAGTGGGGGTATATTGGTAAACAGTGGGGTACAAAATGAGGGGTATATTGGTAAATGGTGGGGCACAAAATATAGAGTGGGGGTATGTCGGTCCAAAAATATAGAGTGGGGGTATATTGGTAAACAGTGGGGTACAAAATGAGGGGTATATTGGTAAATGGTGGGGAAAAAAATTTCCCCCCAAATGATGAAAAGATGCGATTGTGGATTAATAGATAGGGATTATAATTTCAAATATATTCAATTTTTGAATAATAAGACAATTTATCAATTGAACATTAGATTTAATGGGTTCTTATAGGGTGAGGGAGTAAATTAAATCCCTTATTGATGAACTATTAAATATGACCGTAGTATGTAGTATTAAATTTATCAACGGTTGAGATTTAATATTGGTTGATTCAAGCTTAAGCACTCATAGCATTTTAAACAATATCCTACGGCCAATTTTAGTAGTTCGCCTGTGAATGATTTTATTTGCTCCCTCACCTAACTATTAATATTTTTGATATTTTTATTTCACTAAATTATGTCATTTGTAGGGATGGCAAAAATACCCGGACCCGCGGATACCTGTGGGTAAAACCCGTGACGGGGATGGGGCAGGTAGTCAAATAGGTACCAGCGAGTTGAATAAACGGATAGTCAAACTACCCGTCAATAAACGGGGTCAGGCCGGGTAGCGAGGTACACATGCCCGCAGGTACCCGTACCCGTAACAAATATACTTAAATACCCTTCATATATAAATGTCTAGTGACTTGTTTTCAAAGTTGGGAATTATTGTTATTTTAGTGTTATTTATCTCCATTCATTAATGATTATATCTTAGTAAATAGTTGACAAGATAAATGCATATTGAAATGCTTAATTTTCTTATATAAATTAACAGAAAATATAGTGTCCCAAAGTATCAAAATGTCTAATTTTATAAATTTACAAGTATCTGTAAGTACCAGTGAAGAAACAATACACGTTTAAGACCCGCTAAATGGGTACCCGCGCGGGTACGGGGCGGCTACGAGTACCATTTATAATAAACGGGGTGGGTAGCTGCTACCCGTGCCCACCTCGCTCGGTTGACATCCCTAGTCATTTGTATATTTAATAAGTAGATTTGGAAAAAATGATTATTTTTTTAATTTAATGATCATAATTATATTTATGTGTTTCATAGTTAAAGTCTGAGTAATGGGTGGGGTTTGGGCACTTAGGTTTTCAAAGGGATGGCCATGGGTGGAGATCCTCTCCATTTTTCAATAAAAATGAATGGTTCATTAACTAAGGTTTGAGTGTATAAAAATATATAATGTTCAATTGATAACTTGACATGATCTACACCCTACTTTGCAAATGTAATTTGGTAAAATTACTATTCTCTTTCTTCATTTATAGGCAGTGTCAGTGAGGGTGAGGGAATGTTAATTTTCGGGATTTGAATACGGGACTTCTTTCTTGCACTCATTTGGTGCACTCCTTCAGTATCTCTTAGCTCGCCAACTGAGCTACCTTCTTGAGAGTGTTATTTCAATGCAAGAAGGTTAATTGGATAAAATTGTTATTCTTTAGTTTTTTTTTTAAACCAATGTATCATTTGCGTGCGCAACTGCAGAGACTAAAGGGTTGACCTCTCCCACCAAGTATTTTTTTCATGCGCATTAATCAATGATGGAACCCTTGACCAAATAGTTAAGGAGACCAAGTATCTACTATTTATACTATAACATCTTGATTAAGGAGCCTAAGTATCTACCACTTTTATTTATGGTAATATGCTATACTTTCCCTTTGATTTATTGTTTTGATGAAAATATAAAATAATCTAATATGACAGATGTAAAATCCAAAAAGAAAATTCAGATAGACAAAAAGTCTAAATGCTTAAGTTGTCTTACTTGACTACTTTTTTTGTCTCTAGTGCCGCAGGAGTAGATAGAGAGAGAGAGAGAGAGAGTGTGTTCATACTAACTACCCTTTCATCGTTTGAAGATACAAACACAGACAAAAATGAAAGCTGTTAATATTTCCTCTGTTAATTCACTTCCAACTACAACATCTCACTTCTACTCTAAAGGTACTTGCTAATTCCTTATAATGAACCATCACCCATTTTTCTTTTTCTTTTTTCTAATATTAATTTGTTAATCTCTAGAGCTCTAGATTGTTTTGAATCTTTCTATAGTTTGTTTTGAATTTTTATACACATTTCTTGATTTCAGTTAGTTAACTTAGTTAGATCTATTCTAAATTTGTTGCTTCTCCAAGAAAATATTGCTGCAATTAAAATCAGATGTAGAAATTATGAACACAGACAGCTTGATGTTTTTATGTTTATCTGGTTTTATAATGTACAAAATCATAATTATTTGGATTGGCTTCTTTGTGCTAATTTGCATTCATAATCATTTGTGACACTGTTTGGGAGAGCCAATGTAAACAACTTATGATTTTGAGATGTTCATAAGTTGTTTATTTTCGTAAGCTCATTCGTTGACCAGTTTTTGCTTATAAAGGAGAGCAGAGAGAGTAGCTTATTAAAACAACTCTTAAAATGTGGTTAAGGTCTAACTCAACCCCACAAAATCAGCTTGTAAGGTGAGTGATGACGCCTACTTATAAACTCTTTTTCATGTCATATCACATCCGATGTGGGACTCTTAACACACCCCTCACGCCCAGAATGCACATCCGAGCGTGGGCCAGCAGAGAAGACATCGGGCGTGACACGAGTGGCGACAACGGGTGGCCCAATAGATTTTGGATAGACTTTGATACCATATTAGAATGTGGTTAAGGCCTAACTCAACCCCACAAAACAAGCTTGTAAGGTGAGGGATGTGGTATCAAAGTCTCACATCAGATGTAATATGGCATGAAAAAGAGGTTGAGTTCGGCTTTAACCACATTCTAAGATCGTATCAAAGTCTATCCAAAATCCGTTGGGCCACCCGTTGTCAGGTCACTCGGGTCACACTCCAAATGTTTATTCCTTGGCGTGAGGGGGTGTGTTAATAGTCCCACATCGGTTGTCATATGGCATGAAAAAGAGTTTATAAGTGGGAGACATCCCTCACCTAACAAGCTGGTTTTTTGAGGTTGAATTAGACCCACATTCTAAGAAAAACTTATATAACTTATGCAAACAACTAATAGCATATACGAAAAAAATTATTTTATTTTATAATCAATACTTATATGCTATAAATGCTTAATTGAGCTGTTTATCCAAATTTCCCTACTAATAAGTGTAATATCTTTCTTGTCTGATAACTTCAGTTGAAAAGCAATGGCTACAGCAGTTTGCCTTGAATGTAAGGCCAAAGCACAATCTGAAGTATTCAAATGGCTGCAAAGTGAGAGCAACTTTGAATGCTAACAATAAATCAATTGAAATTCCCAAACAATGGTACAATCTAACAGCAGATCTCCCAGTTAAACCACCTCCTCCATTGCATCCAAAAACATATGAACCAATCAAACCAGAAGATTTGTCACCTCTTTTTCCTGATGAGTTGATTAGACAAGAAGTTACCACTGATAGATTCATAGACATACCAGATGAAGTTATTGATGTTTACAAACTTTGGCGCCCAACCCCTCTCATTAGGTTTGATTCTCTATTACCATATACCTCGAATCTAGATCATGTGCGGTTGTCAACTTTACGCGGTCGTGCATTTATTGGATATGGACCGTCTCATCTTGATTGGACGGTCTAGATTTTCAACTATAATAAAAACAGATATAAACTATGATGCACAGATACGATACGTGTATCGGATACGATACGAATCTGTTACGGCGATATGATCTTCTTTGAAAAACATAGGATACGATACGTCTAGGATTCGTTTATAAAAAAGTAAAATATTCACAAAATAATAGAAAATACATAGACACATATACCCAAAGAAACATACGCTAGCACAATAAAATAGAGAGACACGTAGAAACTAGCGAGTTATACTTGTAAAACAAAGACTAGAGATAGTTGTTTTCTCTCTCTTGTGTTTATATTACTCGGGTTACCTTTGTTTTCGTACTTATAAGGTGTATTGAAGGTGCCCTTACAACATATAGGGACTTTTTATTTTCTTAAAAGTAAGAAAGTTTTTCAATACTAATGTGATATATACTCATGATGTATCGGGGAAGTATCGGGAAGTATCGGATACGATACGTATCAGATACGGATACGGCAATAAAACTGAAGTATTCGTGCATCATAGGATATAAATATAAAGTCAAAATCTGGACCGTCTGATCATGATTGGACAGTCCAGATCTGCTGAGTGCACGATTGCGCTATAAATGACGACTGCACAGGATCCAGGTCCATATATCTCTCTCTTTTCGTTTTTGTCATGTTGAACTTTAGCTAGAGGAATCTTATGGATTTGGCTCCTGTAAACTGAGTATAGTTAGTAATCTTAACCATTACTTCCTCTGTTTCATATTACTTGTCTGTATCTTAGAAGAAATTTGTTCTTTTTAGCCGTTATTTTGATAGTTTAAGGTTACATTAAAACTAAGTTACTCACTTTAGAGGAGTTGAATTTGCAACTTACATATGTTTTATGGTGAATTTAGAGCTAAGAGGCTGGAAAAGCTTCTTGATACACCTGCAAGAATTTACTACAAGTATGAAGGTGTGAGTCCAGCTGGATCACACAAACCAAACTCTGCTGTTCCACAAGCTTGGTATAATTTACAAGAAGGTGTAAAGAATGTTGTGACAGAAACTGGTGCTGGACAATGGGGCAGTGCATTAGCCTTTGCTTGCAGCATATTTGGCCTTGGATGTGAGGTATGGTGCTATGTGGATTGAATAATGTATTAACCAATTTGCAGCGCTTTTTACAACTAACGTGAAAATTAATCGTTCTGTTAAGAGTTTCACATTAGATTTGATATGGCCTCAAAATGAGTTTATAACTAGGAGGCGTCCTTCACTCTACAAGTCAATTTTGTAAGGTTGAGTTAGGCCTAACCAAAATTGTAAGACGTTCCAAGCCCAACAAAGTTCTTGGTGTCTACATTGTTGGTAGACCTAAAATTAGAACTTTAGTAGCCTCACTATTTAACTGACGGCCTTCACAAACTTTGTATTACCAACACTTCAGATTGAAGATGTATTCAGTGTCCGACACTGACACATCAATTACGCCCATTTTTTAAATAATTACTGGTGTCTACGTGTCTGTATCACTGTCATTTCTAGTGTTTGTGTTGGTGCTTCATAGTTGACAAAAGCCATGATGTTTAGTTAAGTGATTTATGTAGGTGTGGCAAGTACGCGCTTCTTACGATTCGAATGCATGGATTTTCTCAATCAAATATGTCTTGAATGTTACTAACTTGCTGCTAGTATCCTTACAATTAACCTCTGTAGACTGTAGCACCGACACTTCAGATTGAAGACGTGTGGGTGTTTGACACCTATCGTATGGAACACCAACACTAACGCTTTAATTACTCACATTTTTCAAATTGAAATCAGTGTCTACATGTCATTGTCAATGTCATGTCTGGTGTCTGTGTCTTTGTCGGTACTTCATAGTTCACTATTTGGCCACCAGCCTTCACAAACTATTTGGGCGGTGGCCTTAACAAACTCTGTAGCACTGTCACTTCAAGTTGAAGATGTTTTCGGTGTCCGACATGTGTCGTGTCCGATACCGGCACCGACACATCAATTACCCCCCATTTTTCAAGTTATTATCAATATCTACGTGTCTGTGTCAGTGTCGTGTCTGGTGTCTGTGTCGGTGTTTCATAGTTGACAAAAGCCATGAAACCATGATGTTTAGTTAAGTGATTTATGTAGGTGTGGCAAGTACGCGCTTCTTACGATTCGAAACCATATCGAAGATTAATGATGCAAACATGGGGTGCAAAGGTACATCCATCACCATCAATGATGACTGAAGCTGGTCAAAAAATTCTTCAAAATGATCCATCAAGTCCAGGGAGTTTAGGCATAGCTATATCAGAAGCTGTAGAAATTGCTGCTAAAAATGCTGACACTAAATACTGTTTAGGAAGTGTACTTAATCATGTTTTACTACACCAAACTGTTATTGGAGAAGAATGTCTTAAACAAATGGAAGCAATTGGTGAAACACCAGATGTTATCATAGGTTGTACTGGTGGTGGTTCCAATTTTGCAGGACTTAGTTTTCCATTTATAAGAGAGAAGCTTAATAAGAAAATTAATCCTGTGATTAGAGCAGTTGAACCTTCAGCTTGTCCTTCATTAACAAAAGGGATATATACATATGATTATGGTGATACAGCTGGGATGACTCCATTGATGAAAATGCATACACTTGGACATGACTTTGTTCCAGATCCAATTCATGCAGGTAATTCTTAGAGAAATATGTTTTTAATCTGTATAAAGTCACGACCGTTCTACTTTAGTCCTTATAAATTTTATTCACATTCGTCCTTATAAAAGTTGTGAGCGGCTCAGCGCTTGGCGAGGGACCAAAAACACACGACTTTATAGAGACTAGAAGTCAATGATGTTTTATAGGTTTGAATATCATTTTAGTCCCCATAAATATTGTAAATTTTGATTTTAATCTTTGTAACTTTTTTTCCCCTTTTTGTCCCTGCATTTCCTACACCATCATTTTTAGTCTCTAAAGGGTTTTTCTGAGTTTAAAAGGCTGATGTGGCTTTTTTTATTACATGGTCAGGGACAAAATGAAAATTCACTACGTTTGCAGGGACTAAAATGAATTTTTTTCATTATGTGTAGGGTCTAAAAAGAAAGTCACTTTAACTTTTGAGCACAAAAAACACTTTAAAAGTGATGGTTTTGAAAATTGTAGAGACAAACAGGAAACAAAAAATTTACAAGGGCTAAAACCAAAAGTCGCTACAATTGAAAGGCTAAAATGATATTTATAAGGACTAAAGTTGAATGGTTGTGATGTTATAGGGACTTGGAACATGTTTTATCCTTAATAATTGTTATGCTAAGAGAGTTTGCCACATATTTATTAGTGTATCTATCTTTTGTATTAACATTTTTGGTTACTTGTAGGGGGATTGAGATACCATGGTATGGCACCATTGATCTCACATGTTTATGAATTAGGCTTAATGGAAGCAATTTCAATTCCACAAACTGAATGCTTTCATGGTAAGTGAAAAGAATATAAGCAAGTTTGGATAGAAAATCATATATATAGGATGAAATAATGAAATAGTGTATTTTGATTATAGGTGCTATACAATTTGCTAGGTCTGAAGGGTTGATACCAGCTCCTGAACCAACTCATGCCATTGCTGCAACAATTAGAGAAGCTATTGATTGTAGAGAGAGTGGAGAGGCTAAGGTTATTCTTACAGCTATGTGTGGACATGGCCATTTTGACCTTCCAGCTTATGAGAAGTATTTGCAAGGTAACATGGTTGACCTCTCATTCTCACAAGACAAAATGAAAGCTTCATTGGCCAATATTCCTCAAGTCACAGCCTGAGTTGGGGCCATTTCAGTACAAGGATGATACATTATCCTTACTACACTTTGTGTTGTAAAATCATTAATAAATTGTTTTTAATCAACATTATTTTAAAAACCAATTTTGTTAGAAACCAAATAATTGCTGTTTAATCTATCTTGTGATATAGTAAAGAACTTAATACAATATAGCTTGTAACACCTTAGCTTTATTAGTTGTCTAAAGCTAAAGTGTTAGGCATACATGATATTAGTTTATTTTCAATTTTGTCCCTATAGCTTTATAAGTTTCAAATCAATCCTCACAATCTCAAATATTTTTGTAACCAGCAGCCTAAAGGTTCATATAAGGATGCAACTAGCTGCATATGAAAATACCAACAGTATAAGTAATACCCAATTTCTACGGTGAAAAATATCCTAGAACCAATTCACCACTAATTTAAATATCATTAAATAAATAGCATACTCATTATGAACTGCTTATACCTAGACACTAGACTAAGCAGAGATTACAATAATTGGAAATATAGATTCATGAGAAACTACTAATGCGATCTGATTCCTATTTCAACATTATATTTTGGAAAGAAAATGTTATGTCAACATTTCAGACAAGTTCTATCATAATCTAATTTTGTCAAACAGTGTAGAGGGCAAAAATGAAGAAGAGGTAGACATTTAGCCTTCATTCTTTGAAACCAAACTGCAAACATAATAATAAATAAAAAAACAGATATTTTTGAGGGACATTGCAGGAGTATTACTCAGCCAGACCTATACAAAAACAGATGAGGCAAAAACCAAACTAAATCGTACCAATAATAGCCCTAAATCTATCAATTATCAACATGCAAACATCTAAATTCTAACATATTTCTTATATTAACACAATTGATTAGTCGATCAAGCATGCAACATGAATCTCTCCTTACACATTTAAATAAAGGAAGGCAAAGATGCAAACAAAAGTAATATGGAGAGACCAACTAAGTTGAACACAAAACTAATGAAATGAAGTATTGAATTTTTCAATACATTCGTGGCACACTACTAGGTACCAATGATTAACCATGAGTTGCTATTACAGAGACCTGCTCAGTTCAACACAAAACTAAAATCTTGTGCCAAGTTCAACACAACTAAAATCTTAAGTGTCTTAAAAGTGACACGGAGATACAAATATGTAATCCTATAGAGATGGTAATGAAGTTGCTTTGTTGATGAATAAAACCTACGATCTGCATCAAAACAAGTAGTTAATAAGATCAACCAACATTAATATGAACAATAAAATTTGTGAATGGTATTTTTGAGCGATGAAATTAATCTATTATCAAAAAAGCATCAAATTTGTAGCTCGTGGAATTTTTAGTACATTAGTTACACAACAATTAGTTGCTAAAACTATATGCCTTGCTCATATCAAATTCAGAAATAACAATGAGCCAACTTATTAAACTTGTATCCTTGTCATACGATTAAAATTTATGGAAAATCACAAGAATAAAGTAAGGTATAGATATAGGTAGAGGGGAAAAGATAGGAATTCAATATCAGAATTAAATATAAGAATTCAATAAGTTACAAGCAGTAGAAAAAGAAAAGTGGATTAACATATGTAAGACTTTATGGTCAGTAAACCACTTTGAAGGCCAAAATCACGAAATGTTTCTAATAAGAACTTTTCCACTATCATATATTTTACAGGATTTTACACTATCAAATATTAGAGGCCATAGATCTAAGTTAAAATCTATATGTCCCTTCAATACTGCATCAACTATACCCTGCTGGGTTTCTGAACTCAAACAACAAAACTATCGGTAAAGTCAAAGATGCAGGACAAAAGATAAGAAGTGTTGGCAGTGACATATACCTGCTCAAAACGGTGCCAAACCACAATGCTATATGTACAGTATGAAACCCACCATCCGCACATAGTATGGGCTGCCAACTACATAGGTGAAAATTTGACCTGCGACAGTAAGTAAGGATTAAATGAACAAAGATCACAATGCTCATATAAGAGTATAATGCACTGCTATAAGAACAAGCTTGACATAAATTAGTGAAATGGTCGCTTCCTCCCTGACAACAAGCTTGTATTTAAGGAATTATAAGAACTTAGTGTAGAAAACTAGGAACAAGTAGAAATTAAGACTTTAGAACAAATCTTAGTATCGTCATCTAGTAAATTGAAATAAGAACTTGTAAGAAATCAAAAGGAGAAATTATTTTTTTATGGACAAAACAAGAAATAGTTGAGCATGGATAAGAAAAATTTACCTGCTCCATAATCATTAATTCAAGGAAAACGTAAACCTAACATACATGGATAATGGAAAAGGTGTGTGTATACAACATTCAATCAAAACGTAAACCTAACATATAGAATTAAAAATGCAGGAACAGATATGAGTAAGTGTACTTTGTTATTTCCACAATGAGAAGGTAATGATCAACTTCCAAGTCAAAGTAACAAGGAAGGACTAGACTAGTACACTACTGCAAATGATTGCACAATCAACTGAGAAAGAAAGAAATATCAGAGGGAGTATGTAGAACAATCAGGGAGAAATGGCATTCACAATACACATCATTCATATCTGTTCCGGGGTATATCAGCAATACCAAGAGGTGCAGTCAGAAATGGGTCAGCGGCCCAACCCAACGAAACGGCCCAAGCTCGTGGCTTGGTGCGCAATTCTCGACGACCGGCCTGATTTCTCGCAACGGCCAGGTCGCCCCAGTGGTATAACTACCACCTCCATCCACAGTACCAGGTACGTTTTCCTACCCAGTGATACCTTGCCCGTTAGCACACCTCTGACTCGAGCGTCGGAGTGTCTTTGCAGGTACCACCCGAGGTGCTCTCAAGACCGGTTCTCATTCATCTTCAACGACCGGACAGCGGAGCAGCGAACAACATCAACACTCAGTGATCAAGGTACGATCAATTGGCGACCACATTGGAGGCCCGAGCGCTATCCTACCTCAAACATGGCCCCAAAGAGACCTACTACGCGGGCATCGACGCAGCACGACCCTACCGGACAAGACGTTCGTCGCAGCGAGACCCGCAGGCGTGCGTAACCATTCACGAATCCCAAGGCAATCCTCGCCAAGAGCCCACCGGTTCGGGGCGGGCGGGCGATCTTGGAACAAGCACGGCGATTGGTTCTACACCGGCAAATACCGGCTTAGTTTGGCGGCGGGATCATGGAGCTCTCATCGGAGCACGTCACCCAGGTTGTTCTCCAATTGCTCCAGAGTAAGAATCAACTAATCGTCGGCCGTGGACGATCGATATCTCTCGTCTCGAGAGAAGTCGATCCGACCGCGTGGCGGACCACGAGAGAACCTCCGCCCAAGCTCGTCCTTCACGCAGAGCCAGAACGCCCCCTCGAAGGAACATTCGTCATCGGGGAAGCACCTCTCGCCATTCTCCACCACGAAGAGTCCGGGCACGAAGGCGCCCGCTCGGAGGAACGTGCGCAGTCGTCGTTCCCCCTCGTATGATTACGACTATTTAGACTCCATCTACCACCCTGAGTCGGACCGTTCGTCTACGAGATATTCCTCGTGCGAATCCTCCGGCTCCCAGAGATCTAGAAGCCACTCCTGGGACCCCTATGACGAGCTGAACGAGTATCGCAATGGGAAAATTAGAGATGTTTCCCGGCGGCCAATGAGGTATCACTCCGTCCGAAGCAGAGGGCGATCGCCCCAGGTGCCTCCGATGTATGGCCATCCGGTCGGTGGTGGGTTCTACGGGATGCCGGCCAGTGAGGCATACCTTACCATGCAGCCATTTGGGCTAAGTGATATCCCGACCGGCCACGGCCCTTTCACGAGGGAGATCCGACGCTACCATATCGAGGATCTCAGCCGTAACACGAACAAATTTGACAATCGTGGGGATCCTGACAAGCACATGAGATATTTCAACAACTACGAAGTTTATAGGAGGCTGCGTTCTACAATGAAGTGTCGTTTATTTCCTCGATCGCTCGATGGCCGACACTTTGGAATGGTGGGAGTCGCTGCGACCGAACACCATCTCTTCACGAGAAGGTCGATCGTGGTCTTCCTAGCAAACTACACGGCCAACCGATGCGGTATCGCTATGAGAACACTTGGACACGGTCATCAAGCGACAACGAACCGTTAAGGCGATACATGAACCGCTTCAATCACGAGGCCGATACCATTCGCGACTGACGGACAAAGACAAAAGTGAAGTATCTCAGCGGGGCATCGCCGGACCATAGGTTAGGTGAAGAGTCACTTTGAACCACTATATCGATCTCAAAGACGTTCGCCCGTGAGCTAACAACCCGTGGCTTACGAAGAGACACTGCAAGCTGCAAGGAAGGCGCGCGTGTGCGACCCGGAGAAGAGTAGAGCAAACCGTTCAAGGCTCAAGAAAATCAACTTTGTGACAACCAATGGAGTTCGAGCCTAAGAAATCACGAGCACGGACGAGGCTCAATACACCCATCGCCCGGATATTCTGCGAATGTCGAACAATGAGTTCATTGATGTAAAGCGGCTTTGATCCGTTAGTGCTCGAAGGGTGCGGGCGACGAAGCATTATCGGTACCACAAAAGCAATGGGCACGACCACGAATGATTGCATGGCCACAAAGATGACATTGAACATCTCGTCAAAGGGCAAGTTGAAGCAGTATGTCGGAATTTGAAGGTCTTGAGCGGCTTGAAGAAAAAGAGGGGGCGACCTGCCGACCAAAAAGGCAAGGTCGTGGCTGCGGCGACCATAGAAGCGGTCGGGGATAAGGACACCTCGAAGAGGGCGTCCGCGATCTAAAAGGCCGCGAGGTGGCCATGGTAAATCCATGGAGGAACCGCTGGATCGCGGGGAATCAAAGAAGGCCATGAAGAGAAAGTGGAAAGACGCCCCGATGGTTGGAGCAGCGTCGGTGGCGGCCAGGCCTCGAATAAAGCGCCCATTTCCTTTGGAGATGAAGACTTCTTTGGATGGAAGGACAATAGCTACATTTAGTTGGTGGTCTCGGCGGTCATCGCCCGACACGCAAGTCATGAGTGCAGTGCGACCCGAGTAGTTGGCCCGACATTATGTTTAAGGAGTTAATCGACAAGTGGCGTAGATCGGAGTGAGATCATCCGAGCCGACCAACTCAATAGCGAGTTTTAGCAGGCGATCACTACCCGCGGGGACGATTGAACTCTTGGTCACCTTTGGAGATGACACGGGAGAAAGCACCCTATCTGGGGCCGGTCGAGCGACATTCTTGGTCTTCCGCATTAAGTCTTGCTACCCGATGCATCATAAAGCCGGCCGACACTTGGAAAGCTAGAGGCCATTGCCTCCTGATCCCCACGAAAATGAAGTTCTGGCGGGGCGATCAAGTTGTGACCACGATGGCCCGACATGGAAGCGACAGCCGAAGCCATTACTTATACCCGAGACATACTGCGGCGAAGCGGGATATAAGTTCCAACCCGCGAGTCTTGAAGAAAGACACGAAGTTAACCTCGCCCGACACGGACACCGTCCCGATCGGCGACCCGGAGGATGGTGATGATGATCAGCCTATGGCGAGGACGCCTGCTTTGTCTTAGGGATTATGCGGAATAAGCGTCCGGGAATGATAGCGACTTATGGCGATGCTCCATCGACCCGGCTTATCGATCTTTGGGCGCGCGGGAAGGCATCCGCCGGGCATGCCTTATGACCGGTCGGTGTAGTCGGCGCCACGTGCGCCCGCTTACCATTCTTCTTCAGCGACCCACGGCGTTAGGCGGTCGGTCGTGTATGATTTCTTGATGAAGTTGGCGCTTGATCGGTCGTCGGCGTCTGTGACTGCGAGCCTACCGTCATTACGAGTTCGCGCTTCTCATCATTACGAGTTTGCGCCTGCAGGCGGCCGGCGCCATTTGTCGTCGCGAGAGTTGATGACACGCGATTTCTATTGGAATCGGGCATGTTTGATGCACGCCGCACAAACAAATCGCGTAATCCACAAGAGCGGTATAAGGTTACGCTCGACCTTACCGGTAAGGTCACTTCCCAGCTTCGACCGTCTTTTTGGGCCGTCCCCGGTTGGGCGTCGTCGATTCTCCGTGGGGCTCGACCTCTTGATCTGTTTTTAGCTCATGAAGCTAGATCATCATCACCATCCTGCAGGTCATTTGTCGAGGATCGTATCGGGCGTCGGTCGGTGAGGTTAACTTGGGGGTCTTTCTTGAGACTCTGCGGGTTGGAACTTCGTATCCGCTCGTCGCGAGATGTCTTGAGTACAAGTAATGGCCCGGCAGTCGCTTCCGTATCGGCCATCGAGTCACAACTTGATCGTCCTTGCTTTGTAGAACTTCATTTTGGTGGTATGGAAGCAACGACCTCCGAACTTTCCAAGTGTCGGCGGCTTTATGATGCATTGGTAGCAAGACTTGATAGGAAGGACCGGGAATGTCGTTCGACCATCGTGTATAGTGGTGCTTTCTCTGTGTCATCTCGAAGGTGACGAGAGTTCAATCGTCCCCGAGGGTAGGTGATCGCCCGTTAAAAACTGTCATTGGAGTTGGGTCGGCTGTGGGATGATCACGCTCGATCTACGCTTCGACTTGTCGATTAACTCTTGAAACATAATGTCGGTCGAACTACGCGGTGACCGCACCGTCTGCCGGACTTGATGTTGGCCATGTGCATGAGACCACCAACGGGCGTAGCTATTGGTCCTTCCATCCAGTGAGTCTTCATCTCCCGAAAGGAAATGGCGCCTATTCGAGGGCGGTCGCTCGGTGGCGTCGTTCGACCATCGGAAGGTCGTTCCACTTTCTCTTCATGGCCTTCTTTTATCCCTGCGATCCAAAGGGTTCCCTCCATGGATGACCATGGCCACCCTGCGGCCTTTAGATTGCCGGACGTCCTCTTCGGAGGTGTCTTATCCCCAACCGCGTCTATGGTTTGCTGCGATCCGCGCTTGCCTTTTGATTGAGTGTTGTCCCGACTCTTTTTCTCAGTCGCTCGGCGCGCCTTGATCTGACATCTTGCATTTCAACTTGCCATTTTGGATGAGATCTTCAATGTCATCTTTTAGGGTCATCTGATCATTCGTGTCGTGCCCGCTTGCTTTTTGTAAGTGCCGTGATACTTCTTAGTGGCGGGCACCGCTTCGAGCAGCAACGGATCGGGCGCTTTACATCAATGAACTCATTGTTCGGCATTGAGAGAATATACGGGCGATGGGTGTATTGAGCCTCGTCATGAGTGCTCGTCTTGCTTTGGCGGAACTCGACTTGTTGTCGCGGTGATTTTCTTGAGCCTTGAGCGGCTTGCTCGCGCAACCTGCAGGTCGCGCGCGGCGGCGCGCTGCTGCGGCTAGTGTGTCTAGCCGTAAGCCATGTGGTCGTTAGCTCTGCGAAGAGCGTCTTTGAGATCGGTGTAGTGGTTCAAAGTGAACTCTTGGCCGAACTATGGTCGGCGATGCCCGCTTGAGATACTTGACTTGCGCTTTGTCGTCGGTCGCGAATGGTAGCGGCCTCGATATTGAAGCGATCATATCTTGCGCCGCGATTCGTTATCGCCTTGGATGGCCGTGTCCAAGTGTTCCTCATGCGCGATGCGGCATCGGTTGGGCGTGTAGTTTGCTAGTAAGACCACGATCGGACGCTTCCGGGGAAGAGATGGTGTTGGTCGCGATGACTCAACCATTCGGTGCGGCCATCGAGCGGCGAGGAAATAAGCGACAACTTCATTGTAGAAACGCGGCTCCTATAGGCTGCGGTGGTTGTTGAAGTATCGATGTGCTTGTCGGGATCCCCGGCCGTCAAATTTGTTCGGGTTGGCGGCTCTCTGAGATCCGCAGGATAAGGTAGCGGCCGGATCTCCCTCGTGAAAGCGGTCGTGGCGGTCGGGATATCAACAGCCCCGAATGGGCGCATGGTAGGTATGCCTCCTTTGGCGGCGTCGTAGAACCCTACCAAGCCAGGATGGCCATACATCGGAGGCACAGAGGCGTCGCCTGCGCCGGACGGGTGATACCTCGCTGGCGTCGGGAAACATCTCGATTTCCCGTTTGCAATACTCGTTCATTTCGTCATAGGGGTCCCGGGGCGGCACAGATCTCGGGGCCGGAAGGATTCGCGACGAGGAATATCTCGTGAGCGAGCGGTCCGACTCGGGGTGGTAGATAGAAGTGCGAATAGTCGTAATCATCGGTGGGAAGCAGCGATTGCGCCGCGTTCTCTCGGCGGCGCGACCTGCGTGCCGGACCGCTGTCTTTTGGAGAATGGCGAAGTGTTTCCCCGATGGCGAATGTTCGCCGAGGCGTTACGGCTCTGCGTGAAGGGCGGGTTTGGGCGGAGGTTCTTCGTGGTCCGCTTTGGCGTGGTGGGAGCGATTGGAGAAACGGCACGGGTGGCGTGCTGCTGGTAGAGGCTCCATGATCCCGCTTACGCCGGCTCGGCGATATTCTTTGGTGTGGAACCATTTCTTTGTACTTGTTCAAGATCGGTCCTCGTCATACTGAACAGAGGGCTCTTGGCGAGATTGCCTTAGGATTCGTGAATGGTTACGAGGCACGCCGCTTTGGGAGTGCTGCGGACGAGCGTCTTGTCCGGTAGGGTCGTCTTTGCGTCGATGCCGCGTAGTAGGTCTCCCGGGGCCATGTGCGAGGTAGGATAGCGCTCGGGCCTCCCGGCGTGGTCGCCGATTGATCGTACCTTGATCCGCGAGTGTTGATGTTGTTCATTTGCTCATTTATCGGTCGTTGAAGATGAATGAGGGCCCAGGTCTTGAGAGCACCTCGGGTGGTACTGCAAAGACACTCGACTTTCGAGTCGGAGGTGTGCTAACGAGCAAGGTATCACCGGGTAGGAAAACGATACACGGTATTGTGGATGGAGGTGGAACTTATACCGCTGAGGCGACGGCGTTTGCGAGAAATCGGCGGTCGTCGAGTGCGCGCAAGCCACGGGCTTGGGCCGTTTCGCTGGGTTGGACCGCTGGCCCATTTCTGACTGCACCTCCTGGTATTGCTGATATTCCCCAGAACACTACTCAAACTTAATTCTAATTCTAACATAACCATGTCAAACATTGAAATACCAAACCACTTGATTCTTAAGCCGATTTCACTGCTCCATTTTCAATGTTAATTCCATCAATCAGTTATACACTAATGAGAGACATTTTTTATTTTTGTCTACAAAAAACTAACATGTCCGTCCTAATAATAATAGTTTATTTTCAACTTTCTCCCTACAGCTTTATAAGTTTCAAACCAATCTTCACAATCTCAAACATTGTTGAAATCAACAGCCTCAAGGTTGTTCTATTCTTTCGATTGGGCTATTCTTTCACACCTTTCAATAATTAGAGCATTTAGCTCCTACTTCTACTCACCCTCCATGATGCTGCATATAAGGATGCAGCTAGCTGCATATGAATTCCTCACCACAGTATAAAGCTCAGGTCATAAATAATACTCACAGTAAAACAACCATAAGAAATACCCACCTTCTACCGTGAAAATTATCCTAGAATCAATTCACCACTAATCTAAATATCAATATACTCATTATGAACTGCTTATACCCTAGACAGTAGACTGAGAAACTACTAATGCGATCTGCTTCCTGTTTCAACATGATATTTTGGCAAGAAAATGCTATGTCAACATTCTAGACAAGTTCTATCATAATCTAATTCTGTCAAACAGCAGAAGGCAAAAATGAAGAATAATTAGACATTTAGCCATCGTAATTTAAAACCAGTAAGTGGTACCAAAAGGGTACTAAATCAAATAACACAAAACTACTTACGAATCTATCATAAAAGCATATTGCAAACATAATAATAATAATAAACAGAGATTTTTGAGAGACATTGCAGGAGTGTTACTCGGCTAGACCTACACTAAAACATATGAGGCAAAAACCAAACTAAAAAACATCCTTTTAAAATGTTGAATATTCATTTCACACTTACAACCTTTACCGAGGGTGAGTTTTGAAGCAAAAAGTCAATTATTCCATCAGGTATGGATGAACATAGTTCCAATCGCTCCTCCCAACCTGGCATATCTCTGTACTTGGAAAGTATATATAGATTATGGTGGTCCAGTATTACTTTGAGTGACTTCAAGCTATTCCAAGAAGGGGGTGTGACTTTCAATATATCAGGAATTAAAGAGAGAACCTAAGAAATGAGAAACGAGTTAAGACCAATTTAATGTAATTCAAGTAATATAAATTTGAAAAAACTTAACAAGAAAAGAAGTTAAAGTTAGAACCCGAAGAGTAGTTGTAGATACTGTAAGTGATTTGATATTGCCAAGTTCTATTAGACCATTGAGTAGAATCAAAGGAGTGTCAGCATGATGATGAGGTGCCATATTCATATGTTTTACATCAATCGTGGCTTTCTTAATAGAATCAAGAGAGCTGCTCCCATAAAGTTTGGGAAAATGTTTACCTGTAAAAGTAAAGGAACAAAGATTTGGAGAAGATAGCTCAAGTTTCGATATCGAAAAGCATAGATAACTATAAACCGAATTTATAGAGAGACTGAGAAGCGTGGTACTTGATATGCAGAGGGTTTGTTCATCCATAACACTGCAGTTGCTAAGGATTAAAGTACTCAACCTATTAAAAATAGAAAAGGGCTCGATTCTTCGACCGTCATTTGCGCTGCAAAAGGAGAAGTTACCTAGTTTCAAGTAGTTTAATGCTGGCAAATTCAGAGAATTAGGAAATTCATGTCGGAACCCAAGGTGTATATCTAGAGAGGTCAAAGACAGAGATGAAAACAACGAAGGCGGAAACTGATCAATCTCAAAAGAAAGACGTAAAAGATTGACATTGTGTGAAACCGCGTACCTTACGATCCTTTGGGATAAGTCAGAGGGATACGAGTAACGATAATTACGATAATCAAGAGCACTAACCGTCGTGGAGGTATCGCGAAGAGCCAGAACCTTATTCACGAATTTAGTGAAACTCTTGAATGTCCTAAAGTGATAGGAATGTATCCTAAGAGTGGAAAGATGCTTCCAGAGATGTTTCCATCTTGTTGATAATAAGCAAGTTCGAACCGCGTCTTTGGTTTGCAAAAACGAAAGTATATGCATCAAAATCGAATCTGGCAAGTCATTAAGCGTGTCTTTGTGGCTTCCTGTGTCATCATTCTCTTTGCTTTCATTCGTGACCCTTCGTCGCTTCATTGTAACAGAGTAGCAAGTTTCTCAAAACCCTAATTTGATTGTGTGCGGTGGAGAAGAGATTATTAAGGTGGTGTTAAAAGAGGGAAGGGAGATCGGGTTGGTGAGAGACGACGGAAGAGAAGGGTTTGACGATGACGAGAAGAGGAACGAGGAGGGCTTATGAAGGGTTTTATCACTTTATGATTTCGGAAAAAACGGTTTTGAGGAGTTTTTTTATTTGAATACAATTTTTTTGTGGGTTTTTTTTTTACCCCACCCCTTTCCCATATACCCCCACCGAATAGTGTATTCCCAAAATGTCTTTCAAAAAACCTGTTTCTTTTACAAATTTACACGAATCGTATATATCTTTTGGGGCATATATACGATGTGCAAATTTTTGACATCGTATATATGTCCATTCTGCGTATATACGATTGATGCGTTTTAAGTCAATCGTAAATACGCACAATGAACATATATACGATGCGTTAAATGCACATCGTATATATATGTCCCAAAAGAGATATATACGATGGGCTTATTATTTGTTAACGGTTGTGATTTTATTACTTGATTATAATTTGAAGTCTCGTGATTTGATTAACATCAGCGGTGTAGATATCTTGGATAAAATAAACGCGTATAATTACAAAAACGCGATATAGTAATATATACAAGTGTAATACAAAAAGGTGTGAATCTATAAGTCGTCAATAGAATCATCGGCTAAATCGACACATCTAGGCGTATCAGGGAGGCGGGGACGCGCGCGGAAGGACACATAGGCGTCAAAGGGTAAAACGACCGCATACGGATGCAACCATGAAGCGGACTACGATGAGTGGTGATGGTACCTCACTTGCGGGCAATAGAGGCAGCGGGACAGTGGGAGAGATCGAAAGATGCAACCGGTGTAGATTTTCCTTGTTCATAATGAGATATGATTTTAAACTTAGATGAACCATAAGTACCTCTCAAAGGCATATAAGTAAAACTCATATTCAAAGAAAAGCGAACCGGTGCAACATTATACTTGGTTGCAACCATGTACCCCATCTCCGCAAATCAAACCACTTCGATGACGGTGACGTCCGTATGATTCAATAGTTAAAGCTTTGCGAAGCTCTAACGATCTCTTCTCCCCAAACATGGTTGAATACATTTGTTTCCATTTCCTTCGTTTCTGAATTAAATCTTGCCTAATCACAGGCCAAGAATCCTCACTCATATCAAGTCCAACCTCGATCGCTCTAAAACCACAACCATTGTCACCTTCCACATCAACTATTTTTTGAACATAAGCGTGCACGTGTGGTGGAAGAAAGCGGTAAATGGATTTTAGTCTCGATTATGCTGTGATAATACTCTAGAAGCACCCCGAGATAATTTGGAAGACCATTGTGTTGATTTTAAATTAGAAGCCCCAGATTCTTGATCATTTTACCTTCTCATCCACATGCTCCCACCGGAAGGATCACACTTAGCATCAAATAATTTGCTTTTTTCTTCTTTGGTGCACCTTTTGTTCTGACTTTTGATTTAGGTGGAACCATTGAAGAAGTAGAAGGGAATGCTATCTCATTAAGCTGCCTCTTGATAAGAAATTTCTTCTCCTCACTCACTTTATCAAATCTGGCCCGGATAGCATTGAACTGGTAAGAAATATCACAGCCAGATGATTTATCCTGAGTGGATTTATCATCTACTACGTCCAAGCTCAAATGTTTCCAGTGATCATCAACAACATTCAGCGGAATAGAATTACCGGAAGCATGAAAAATACCTATCTCACAAGCACAAGGAAGAAGATATCTTTGAATACACCGACACCGCCCTTTGTCATATCCAACCCCAGATTTCGATCTTTCCACTACAAGAAAAACTGAAAATTCAAGGCAAAACTTTCTGGCGGATTTTAATCCCCCACAAACTTTCCGGCGGATTTTTGACATTTGTGGGGGATTTAATCCACCAGAAAATTTTTGGCGGATTTTTGACATTTTTGGGGGATTTTTGACGTTTGTGGAGGATTATAAAGTGGAACAAAAAATTCAGGAAAAAAAAAACAATCCGCCAAAAAAGTATTGCATTCTGCCGCAAATGCACACAGGAAAAATGGGGGGGAATTTTAAAATTTCAAATCCGCCGAAACAGACAGCAATTTCCGCCGAAAATGATTGCCTGTCCATTCCGCCGAAAATGATAGTAGATCCGCCAGAAACGCACCTCGTTTGACGTGTTTAATTCCGCCGGAAACGTCCTAATTCCGCCGAAAATGATGGTGGGAATTTCAAAATTCAAATCGCCGAAACACTCCTAAATCCAGAAAGCGTCGCGACTTTCAAGGAAAGCAACGGCTCTCCATCTTCCTCCATAAAACCGTTCACTTACTCTCTAAAATTTCTCCTTCTCACTTTAAAACTTCACACACTCTTCTTTCAAATTTCTCCTTCTCACCTTAAAACTTCACACACTCTTCTCTCAAATTTCATCCCTTAAACTTCTCACAATTTGAGTTTTTTTCTTCTTGTCTGTCAAACTTTTGGAGGTATGTTGTAGTTTATACTTTGTTTTAACTTATACTTTGTTTTAGTCTATTAGTTACTAATTGCTGTGTTGTTTACGTTTAGTGCCTCTGTTTCTTTGTTCGAAGGACTCGAGCTTAACATCAAGTCAGAGTCTTCCCAGCACCACCGGTTAGTTATTGAAGTTATTAGTTGTCAATAAAATTATTTGATGTTATTAATTAGAATTCTTCATTATATTATCATTTTTTAAAAGTGTTAAATTTTAATATAATTTCTGAAATCATTATGTTATCATTTTTTTTGTTTAAAATGTTAAGTTTTATTATATTTTACAAAATCATTATATTATCATTTTTTTGTTTAAATTGTTAAAATTTATAATATTTTCGAAAATAATTATATTATTATCAATTAATATATCAAAAAATTATGATATGTATTTTTCATTTAAATAATTACATTTAAATAGTTATGATATGTAATTTATTTTTATATTTTCATTTACTCTAAATAGTTATGATGATAAGTAATTTATTGTTAATAAAATATTTAATAAAAAAATTGATAGACTTGTTAGTTAAAATGTTTTTGTTGTTAGTTAAAATGAATAATATTAAATGGCTAATATTAATAGAATGTATATGTGTTAAATGTTGTAATTTATGTGTTAAAATGTTATTTATTTTGTTATTTAAAATTTTGTTAATATTTTTTTAATAAAAAATAGATAAATCCGAAATAAAATAATTAATATATTTATTAAATTTTTTTGTTAATATTTTAGAGGAAATACGAATTATATAGTTAAAAAATAAATTATATCTATTTATTAATTATTAATTTATGTTTTTAATACTTTTTAGATAATTGTGAAATACAACAATATATTAGTTTTTCGAAAATTCATTATACAATCATTATTTTGATTAATTTGTTAAAGTTTATTATATTTTTGAAAATTCATTATATTATCATTTTTTTTGTTTAAGTTGTTAAAATCTATTATATTTTTGAAAATTCATTATATTATCATTTTTTTGTTTAAGTTGTTAAAATTTATTATATTTTCGAAAATAATCTATTGTATGTAATTTATTTTCATTTAAGTAGGTATGATATGTAATTTATTGTTATATTTATGTTGTTAGTTAATAGAGTGTTAGTTAAAATGACTAATATTTACGTTTACCATAACATAATGTATAAAATGTGTTAAATTTTTTAAAATCTATTTATATTATAATTAATTAATGTAATGTTTACATTGTTAGTGTATGTAAATATTTGTATGTGTATATGTGTAAGTGTATGTATGTGTATGAGTATGATCATATGATATTTGTATGTGTATATGTGTATGTGTATGTATATGATCATATGATATTTGTATATGTGTATGCGTATGTATGTGTATGAATATGTACGTAAGTAAGAAAATATAAAGTTTGATTTATTATTTATGAAATGAAAAGTAATAGTTATTGTTTAAGATAATTTTTATTGTAGCACACGTAGTACAAGGATTTAGAAAACATGGATCGTAGTTGGATGTATGATCGATTATTTCCTGGAAGAAGCGGTTTAAAGAGACGATTTGCAGAAGGAGTAGAAGAGTTTATTTTTTGTGCTAAAGCGTGACGAAGGATTTGCGCGAGAAGGGGAATTAGATGTCCGTGCGCGAAATGTTCAATTCGATTTATAAAAAATGAAGATGAAGTCAGAATGCATTTGTACAATAATGGGTTTAGGCCAGATTATTGGATATGGAGTCGTCACGGCGAAGTAGCACCTAGGGTACCTGCGGTAGCTGTTCTTGCGGTTAATGTTCCGGTTGAAGTATATGTTTCAAGTACTAATGTTCCGGTTGAAGAAGTAGCTTCCACATCTGGATCTGGCCAAATCATGCAACTCGCGTTAGATGTTTATCAGGGAATGATATCTCATGTCGTTGGAGTCAATTTGGATTTTGAAGAACCAGAATATGATGCTGAAGAAGTTCCTAATGAGGAAGCACAATTGTTTTACACGTATTTGAGTGAGACAAATAAACCATTATTTGAAGGATCTAAAGACTCAAAATTATCAATGTGTGTTCGGTTGTTGGGTCTTAAGTCTCAATTTAATGTTGCCGAGTTGGATGCAACCCCTATTAAGGGACTTTTGCCGCAGAGTTATTATGATGCTAAAAGACTGGTATCGAAGCTTGGCTTAAAATCTAAAAGAATTGATTGTTGTGTGTCTGGTTGCATGCTCTATTATAATAATGAGTTTGGCATAAATGATGGAAATTTGACGGAATGCAAGTTGTGTGGAGAGCCACGCCACCGTGCAGCCAGAGAAAGGGACGAGCAGAGGCAAACCGGTTCCACGAAAGCAATGTTCTATCTGCGCCGCTTATACCAAGGCTACGAGAGGATGTTTACATCAATGGAGACCATTGGTAAAATGACGTGGCACCATGAAAATAGAAACAATTCGGTGAATTACGTCACCCATCCGATGGTGAAGCTTGGAAGCATTTTGATCGTGTTCATCCAGATTTTGCGATGATCCACGCAATGTTCGGCTTGGTTTATGCTCCGATGGTTTCACACCCTATATTCAAGCATCGCATCATCACCGTATTCTTGTTGGCGATTATTGTTACCCCATACAACCTTCCACGAAATGTGTATGTCTAAACCGTACATGTTTTTAAATGCTATTATTAGGGGCCAAGCAATCCAACAATTTGGTATTGACATATATTTGCAACCTTTGATTGATGACCTAAAAAGGTTGTGGCATGGTGTTTTAACTTATGATGCAAAGACGCAAACAAAATTCCGAATGATGGCGGCTTTGATGTGGACAATTAATGACTTTCCCGCCTATGGAATGTTATGCGGATGGGAACACATGGTAAGATGGCGTGTCCGATTTGCATGGTTGACACAAGGGTTTTCACTCTTAAATACGGAGGGAAAACTTCGTGGTTTGACTCGCATCGTAGGTTTACCTATGGATCACCCATTTAGAAAGCAGAAATATGCATTCATTAAGGGACATGTTGAAACAAGTGGACCTCCTCATAGTTTGACACTAGAGGAAGTTTGGGACAGTGTTAAAGACATCCCTTCGATGGAAGTCGTAGCGGGTGTTGTTTCTCGTCCGAGAAGGCTATGGGCAATGGCATTTGGACAAAAAGAAGTATCTTTTGGGAACTTCCCTATTGGAAAGATAATCTCTTGATCGAGACACAACTGGATGTAATGCATACAGAGAAGAATTTTTTCGATAACATATTTAACATTGTCATGGGCGTGAAACGTAAACGAAAAGACAATGAGAAAGCTAGGAAGGACATAGCTCATTATTGTAGGCGAAAGGATTTGTTGTTGGTTGAGAAAGGTACTAGGACATTGAAACCCAAAGCCAATTATACTTTATCTAAGGAAGAGTTTAAAGCGATTTATCGGTGGATAAAAGAGTTGAAAATGTCGACGGTTATTCTTCCAATTTATCTAGATGTGCGGATGTGGATAATGGGAAGTTGCATGGGATGAAGAGTCATGATTGTCATGTATTCATGGAGTGCTTACTTCCCATCGCTTTTAGTTCGTTGCCAACACACGCGTTTTGAACCCGCTAATTGAAATAAGTACATACTTTAAGAATTTGTGTTAAAGAACCCTAAAAGTTGATGATCTTACAAAAATGGAACAAGACATCCCACTTATCTTATGCAAGTTGAAGAGAGTATTTCACTTTGGTTTCTTTGATTCTATGGAGCATCTACCGGTGCATCTCGCATCCGGCTAAACTTGGCGGACTGGCCCAATACTGAGATGGATGTATCCGTTTGAAAGGTCGGTTATTTATTATAATATAAAAGGAGGTTTAAAAATAACATTATTAATTAATTAACATATCGTTTAATTATCTAGGTTCATGGGTGATTCAAAAGATCGGTGAAAAACAAAGCTAGAGTTGAAGGATCGATATGTTCTTCATACTTACACCGTGAAACAACCAACTTTTGTTCTTATTATTTCAAGAATGAATTTGCTCCAAGAAGCGATCGAAATGAAATGGATGTTGAATGTCCTAGACATGAATTAGCTTTGTCTCTCTTTTGTCTACCCTGGTCGTCCATCCGGGAGGGAGTCAATTCATTTGGCCGACAGAGGAAGAGTTCAAGGCAAACACATATTCATGTGTTGATAAACTGCATCTTGAGGTGCAACCATTCATTGAGTATGTATTCCTCAACATTAAACTATATATATATATATATATATATATATATATATATATATATATATATATATATCGATCTTAATTAAGTCAATAAAAGTAGACAAATGTGTAACAATTAATTATTATTTTTAGGGAATTCTTGTCATCCGAGGAAATAAGTGAAGAACAATCTTGGCTTATATTAATGCACATTTTCCAATGTGGTTTAGGCAACGTGTTTATGCCCTCCCACCAACTCCTCCCAACCAACACTTGAGGAACTTATCGAGACGGTCCTCGAAGATGTGTTAAAGAATGGCACACATACTTTGTCAATGGATACAAATTTCACAATAATGAATGGACACAGGCGGAGAAACAATCAATAGTGGAGTTTGCATGAAGGGTGTCTTTGGAGGTGGTGAAGGTGATTTTTATGGTGTGATTCAACACATATACGAAGTTGCGTCCCTATCTAGACTATAGTCGAGACGGTAGTGCTTTTTATTGTAATTGGTTTGATCCGTGCGCTCGAGGAACAAGGGTAAATCAAAGTCAAATCGATCGACATTAAAATGAGTAGTAGATATCGATTTGTATGATCCGTTCGTCATTGCTCAAAATGTGAGACAAGTCTATTATGTCCCTTATCCATCAACGCGGTGATAGGCCTGGTTGGTGTGTCGCAATTAAGACAAAACCAAGAGGCGGATTGAGACAAATGACACTTTGGAAGATGTCCCATTTCAAATGGATGAGATGTCTAATGTAAATGAAGTGATTCAAGTGGAACCCATTACTCGTTTATGTGATCAACCAAACACCGCGATGAAGTTGATGACGAAGAAGATCTTGATGAAGATGCGAAGAACATATTGGTGTATCAAGAATTCCCCTGCTCATCCGATGATGATGATTTTGAGAATGAGTGGGATTCAAATTAGTTTTTCTAGTTATTCAGTTTTATTTGGTACTTAATTAGTAATCGTAATAGTATGGATATTTATGGTTATTTTGTATGAATATTTGTATGCGAATGTTTATGCAATATATATACATGTTTTTTTTTTAATATTTAAATGTATGTATATATATATATATATATATATATATATATATATATATATATATATATATATGTATACTGTGTATGTCATCATCGGATCCTCATCGATCGTGACGACACACACGATGTTACTCCACATCATCGCGGATACGGCGGTGGGAGCCGAAGAAGATTATTACTCGCCTAACGCGCCGTCACGGGGCCGCGTCGTTGTGTTGTTCCTCTTGGCGGATATTTGCCAAAGCCAAACACAGATGGTGCGAGTAGTAGTAGTTGTGCACCTCTTCCCGATGGATTGTTGGCGGGGATGACTTACTACCCGACACATGTTGAAGATGGTCATGTCATCGTGGTGCCTCAAGGAGATTCGTAAGTATATAATTATTTATTAATTTTTGTTGCCTTTTATACAACTACTTTCGTGGTCCAAAATATCAGCTTTTTTAAAAAATTTGAGTTTCTTCCTTCAAAGCCTGCGACGACCACCATGATCATAAACGCAATTCAGCAGAATTTCTTTAAAGGTTGGAAAAATTGGACTGCTGTTAAGAAAGATAAAGAAGATAGAAAAGACTATTTTAGGGCCATGCTCGATTCTTTCTTGGTAAGTTCTACGAAATAATTAATTTTTAATTATTTTATTGAATTGTTTAATTTGTCTGTATTAACAATATTCTTCTAATTTTTTTAAGGCTTTTAATTTTCATACCCCCCTCCTTGCCTTCCATACCCCCATAATACGATTTAAGACCAAAATATCCCTGTCATTTTCACAAACTTCCCGGAATCATCATGAATCCGTAGTCATTTTTTAAAACTTTGAGTTGTTTCCGGATTTATCTATTGATGATAAATCCGTAGTCACTTTTTTGACTACGGATTTATCCTCAAGAGATAAATCCGTAGTCACTTTTTTGGAACAATTTTTTTTTCTTTAGGAAACATCTCTATGAGATAAATCCGTAGTCAAAAAAAGTGACTACGATTTATCTATTGATGATAAATCCGTAGTCAATTTTTTGACTCCGGATTTATCTCATAGAGATGTTTCCGTAGTCAATTTACCTTATGGAAACATCTCTATGAGATAAATCCCGAGTCAAAAAAATTGACTACGGATTTATCTCTTGAGGATAAACCGTAGTCAATTTTTTGACTCGGATTTATCTCATAGAGATGTTTCCTAAAGAATTTACCTTATGGAAACATCTCTATGAGATAAATCGAGTCAAAAAAATTGACTCTACGGATTTATCTCTTGAGGATAAATCCGTAGTCAATTTTTTGACTCGGATTTATCTCATAGAGATGTTTCCTAAAAAAAAATTGTTTTTTTTTTTTGTTTTTTTAGCAGGGGCAAAATTGGAAGTTTGGGATGAGATGGGGGTATAAGGTCCAAGGGAGGGGGTACAAAGATCAAAACCCTTTTTTTAAATAGGAACAATGTACATGGTTACCGGAGCAACAGAAAGAAGTTGAGCATGCGTTCAACAAAAGATGCGATGATAGATACTCTGAAGTATTGCGGGGTGTACGGAAAGCAAAGGCAAAACCTGATTTCATGGGACCAGAAGCTTATGCACAACTGGTCTCGTATTGGAACACGGATGAATTTAAAAATAAACAAGAGAAAGCTAAGAAGAATCGTTCTTACGAAAATGTCGGCCATCGCAATCACACGGTGGATGTGTGTCTTTTGGAACTCATCACGGCCGCATGGTACGTAATTTTATAACTATTACTTATATTCATCGCTTAATTAAATTTATTAACTATGTGTTAAGTAGTTGTTAGTAAATAATAAAATATGTATCTAGGAGGAAGAACTTGGGACGGGAGGTCAGGTTTGTTTTTCGAGTTGCATCGCAACTTGTATATGCGAGAGGAGGATGGTTCATTTATTCACGATAGTATGCGAGGAGGATTCTGTAAAACTACATTATGTTATTAGTTATTTATCTTTAAATACAATATATATATATATATATATTTATATTGTTTTTATTGTTTTTATTGTTTTTTATTAATATTTATTTATTTATCCGTTGTTTTTTTAGGATGCTTATGATCTTTGGGATGGCCGAGTGGCGTGAGTCTCATTTCGCAGAGCGATGGGTCATCGATTCTCGTGGAGGAGGCTAGAGTGGCTCGCTTCTATGTGGGATAGAGCGGTTGGCTCACAAAAGAGTGATCGTTTGACAGGATCCGTAGCATGGGACCCAAGTTCTTCAAGGAAAGCATTTCGCCGAGTCGATCATATTCGGGGGACAGACAGAGTACTGGTCGTTCTTATGTTGCTCCCAACGCAGTGCTAGATCAATTGACCCAGCAATTTAACGAGAGATTGAACGAAAGCAAAGCGGAGCAATATGCATGACAACTGGAAGAGCAAGCTAGGATCATTGAGGAGCGCCACTGAGCACGCTAGGATCATTGAGAGCGCGGCTCGCCGAGCAAGCTAGGAGAACTGAGGAGCGCATTCAGCAGTTGATGGCTCAGATGAACCATCCTCCAAGGCCATCATCATCATCATCATCACATATGGCTTCCTACCAGCCGCAGTCTTGGCCTCAGTATCCTCCGTACCCTCAGCAGTATCCACAGCATCCTCCCCAGCCCCATTATTCTCAGCAGTATCCACCCCAGCAGTATCCACCTCAGTATCCTTCCCAAAGATCCTCCCAAAGATCTTCCCCAAAGACTACCACCACCTCAAACAAAGAAAGATATCCTCCCAGCAAAGAATCACCCCATCTCTTCAATAATAATATTGATCTAAATTATAGTGCGTTAGAGGCTTGTTTGTTCAATGATGATCAACCAGCACGAGGTGATAACTTTTATCACAGAGATGACTCGGATGAGCACGCACCTTAGTAGTTTTATATTTGATTATGGATATTTATTATTATGGATATCGGAGTGATTTGTTGGATTTTAATTTATGGATGTTTATTATTTGGTTGATTATGAATGTTTATTATTTGGTTGATTATGGATGTTTATTATTTGGTATTTGAGTTTTTTAATTTAAATATGCTATTTATATTTTTAATTTAAATTTATTTATTTTTAAAAAACATTTTATTTGGTTATCACTATTTGAGTTTTTTAATTTAAATATGTTATTTATATATTTTTTTTTAAAATTTATTTAATTTTAAAAAATGTTTTTTCAGCTTTTTTAAAAAAAAAAATTAAAAAAAAATGTACTTTTCGGCGGATTTGCATGTATTTTGCGGCGGATTTTTTTTAAAATAAAAAAATAAAAAAATTTCGGCGGATTTCAATGTATTTTGCGGCGGATTTTAAAAAAAAAAATTAATTTTTTGACGGATATATACGTATTTGCGGCGGATTCTTATAAAAAAAATAGTTTTGGCGGAAAAATCCCCCAAAAAGCACAAAATTCCGCCGGAAAGTACCGGGGGAAATCCGCAAATTCCCCCGCAAAAATCCGCCGGAAAGTACCGGCGGAAATTCCGCCGGAAATACGTTGCCACCACCCTTTTACCGGCGGAAAAATCCGCCGAAAACACCTGTATTTGCGGCGGTGCGGCGGAATTGGGTGTTTTTTGGCTGAAAAATCCGCCAAAAAATCCCATTTTTCTTGTAGTGTTCAAACTCCTTAACCATGTGACCCAATGCAGATAAAGAAACAAGACCTTGAAGATTTTTAAACAGTGAAATATTGGACTTGACTTCAATTCTGTTGATGCTTCTTTGAAAAGACCCGATGATTTGATCAAAATGAATTGTCAGCATGTCATCAATAGATATGAAACATTTAGATAAATCACCCTTAGAAGTCTTCAATTGTCTCTTCAAACTCCAATGCAAAGATTCCGCTCTGAAATAATAAACACGTGTCAAAAAAATTAAAGCAACGGATAGAAATAATAAACAAGTGTCAAAGAAATTTAAACAACGAAAAAAATTATGTCCACGTGTCAAAAAAATTAAAGCAACTGATAGAAATAATAAACAAGTGTCAAAGAAATTTAAACAAAGAAAAAAATTATGTCCACGTGTCAAAAAAATTAAAGCACCGGATAGAAATAATAAACAAGTGTCAAAGAAATTTAAACAACGAAAAAAATTATGTCCACGTGTCAAAAAAATTCAAGCAACGGATAGAAATAATAAACAAGTGTCAAAGAAATTTAAACAACAAAAAAATTATGTCCACGTGTCAAAAAAGTTAAAGCAACTGATAGAAATAATAAATGCGAAAAATACCTGTTGGTTGTCACATTCCCCAAGTGTGGGATATGGCTAGTCCATGCTGAGATAAATCGCTCCCTGTGCTGTGTCAACCATGTGTCATGCACATATTTAATAAGAGTAGGTTTATCGAGCAAGCGACCTCAAAAACTTCAGATTAGATAAGTACTCTGACTCATCAACAGAATCAATAATACAGAGCTAGAGAGAGGACCTCTTCCCGCCTATCCTTGTGCACCAACTCTTTAATCTTCGCTTTGACATTTTTTGTCACATGCCAATGACACAATAAATTTGTAGCAGAAGGAAAGACATCAAGAATAGCAGACATACAGTCGAGATCTCTGTCTGTCAAGAAAACCTGAGGATGAATAGAATGCAACTCACATATACCTCGCAGCTGCTGCAATACCCAAGAAAAATGAATAGCCAACTCCTGCCCAATATACGCAAATGCAACATGAAAACTTATCTCAGTGTTTGTGACTCCAACAATCTGTAGAAGAGGCAAGTTATATCTGTTGGTTTTGTAGGTTGAGTCAAGAATGAGAACTTTGGGAAACAACCAATAACTTTATAGAAGTGGGGTGGGCCCACATGATATCACTGACGACATCAGACCCGGAAATCTTTCTACTCCAACATAGATAATTATGTGATGCAATCAGTCTCAACACCTCCTGAATGTCCGTTCTAGGACCCCTCTTTGTAGACCGGTGTTTCTGACGCTGCCTATAAACTTGACGAAGAGTAGTCACATTCTCCGGATCTAGCTTCTTCAAAGCGATAATAGTAGCTTTTCGGTCCAACATCAAGATCGCATGCTCGTTAACTGAGATCCTTTGCGCTTTAGACGGTGGCCCAAATGCATTAGTACCAATGGAAGTTTTAAGCAACTCGTGCGTGTGTCTACCACATTTAACCGTCACACACCAACCCCCACGGCTAATAGTGCAAGTAGCTTTCAATCTAAAAGAACAACCTCTTCTTTTAGAACCGAAAACCCTTGAATCATTAGTAAACTCGCTTGCTTCTCACATGACCAAAATCAATCTTATCTAAATCTCTCCTCTTTCCACCAAGCTTTTACGATCTCACAATAATAACAACTATATCGATACTTCTACCAACAGCTTTGGCCCACTCCTCCACAGCCTCGCGTGTAGAAAATATCTACAAAATATATAATTTATTAAGTATTTAAGTAATTTAATTCTATTTACCAAACTTGAGTAACAAAAATATACCGTATCGGTGGTAAACGCCGTTGTAGTATCGATATCAACAGGAGCCAACTGAGAGTCGACATCTGCAGTAGGCGGGTCAATATCTGTTCCAACAAAACAAATATCAACTCAGGAAAAAACAAAAAAAATAACCCAGTCGTATATACCTCCTCAACCTTGTATATACGATGGGTATTTTTTTAACATCGTATATACATGGCCCAGATGTATATACAATTAGATCTTCAAAGCCCACTCGTATATAACCTATATACAATGGGTAGTCAACGAAGCATTTAATAACGCAATCAGATATATGTCTTGAAGGACATATATACGATGCACACTTTTTTCAGTCAACGCTCAATATTTAGTGTAATCGTATATACCTTCCATTGAGGTATATACGCTGCCAGATAATGTGGGTCCCAGTCAGAGTGAATTCAATGCAAGTCAAAATGGTGATTTTGGTAGGGGTATTATCGGAATATCATAAAAGGGTGGGGTGGGAGGGGATGGGGTGGGGGTATAAAAAAACCATGCCTTTTTTTGTGTTTGAGATAAGAGGAGAGAAATGAGATTGGACAACGCTGCGGAAAAGTGGAAGAAGGTTTTGGATATTGATTATTCTTTTTTGCACCCTCCCCATTTGTTATATGTAACCTACTGGAACCCTTACTGGCCATGGATCCAATTATCTCACTATTAGTGTGTGTAATTTTTCTGGCTTTGCCCAATTGATATGAAATGTTACACAGTTTGGAAAAAAAATTATTTAAGAAAGTTACTAAACTTATTAGATGTATTCTAAAGTTAGAAATCAACTAAGTCCCCCATCGATGTTCAATTGATAGTGTGATATAATATTAGATGCTATCAATTATTGAGATTGTATCAACTAGTATGAAATCTTAATCATTCGTGACATTTAATACTATATCCCAAGGTAATCAAAACCGGACCGGATATTGAACCGGAAGAGGCAGCGGTTCAAGGTTCGCGGGGTTCAACCGGTTGAATCGGGGGTTCAACCGGAATTAATTAAATAGATTATTTAATATTATTTTCACAATATATAAAGGGTAAAAAAATAAAATAATGTTATAATATCACATAATAACATTATAATATTACTGTACATATTAATTTTTTAATTATTTTTATTTTAAAAATTTAATTATAAAAAAGGATAAAAAATATTCCATATACCAAAATTAACATCATTTATCATTTTTTAATAAAAAATCAACAAGATATACCATTTTTTTAAGAAAATAGGCAAAATCCGGTTTTCTGTCAGATTCCCGGTTTTTGGCCGGTTTTCTGTTCGGTTCCCGGTTTTTGACCGGTTATCATGCAATCCGATTTTCAGGTTCAAATGGACCGGATAGGGGTCCGGTTCCCGGTTGAACCGTCGGTTCGGCCCGATTTTTACAACCTTGCTATATCCTACGCAGTGCCTGAGCAAGACCCTGGATCAGGGCGAGCAAAAAAATCACCATTAAAATTGCCGGTTATAATTGTTGAAAATTTCTGTTTCAAAGCTCTAAACTTTTTTAAAAGTCAATCCCAATTTAGCCTCTAAGTTTACATTTATTCTTCTATTTAGTATATGAAAGTAATAAATAGTTCGTAAACAATATGATTTTTGTCAAATTAATTCTCAAAATTTTATAAGTAGTCCCTCATGGAAATAGTGAGACAAATTTCCTAAATTTTAGAAACTAATTTGATAGAGTTCACAAACTATTAAGACTAGGATCGAGTGGAGGAGATGGTGTAAGTTTAGGTACTAAAATAAGAGCTAAGTCTTTATTTAACTATCAAAACTGAAAGAACGGAGAGGTCTAGGTGCAAAATTCAAAATATACAGGGTTCAAAATAAAAATTATATAGGAGTTTAAGCCTGTATTTTTATTTTTCAGGGGGTTCAATATGTCCGCAATTGATCATACGGTCAATTTAACGATACATTAGTAAGAACCTTAATTGATCCATCACCCTAGAAGTCACTAGATACAACAGTAGGTGTCATATTTTTCTAGCAAGCTTGCTCTTGAAATCCAATCTAATATTACAAAATTACTGTAAAAAAATTGCATTTTCTAAAATCACACTTCCAATCCCAATTACTCGCTCAATTTCTCTTTCGATAAAAAATTGCTTTTGCTAGAATAATGTGGATTTTACTATGATTAAACCCGCATTGGCTAATATTACAAAAATTACCCTAAAATGTTGCATTGGTTAAAAATACTGCATTGGCTAAAATTATCTCTCAATCTCAATTACATTACTCTCCGAAGGTTGGGTGTTATGTTTTGGTTGAGAGCTTTTGTTTTAGGACATTAGATGGGAAATTAGTTTTGAGCTATAATTTTAGACACACTCACAAGATCAAATGCAAATGAGAGTAACAACTAATTAAGGATTGGATTCACTCTCTGTATAAATTGTTTTCAAAGTGGCATTGTAGCACACACAGAAAGTGTGAAGAAGAGGGGAATTGTAAGTTCGAATCTACTTCTTAGCACATTTATGTCTTTGCAATCTTTACCATCTTAGTTGTGCTTATGAGACTCTTTTGAACTTTCCTTTCTTCTGTTTTAATTAGAATAATAATATAAGATAGCATGCCATGAAAGTTTAGCGCACAATGCATCTTGTAACAGTTTATAAAATGAATGTATAGTAGAGTTGAGGTCATGAATATTATCTGAAAAGTTTTGGCTGTAAAAAAATAAAAAATACTTCCAATGAGATATAAAATAGTAATACATTGGATATACTCGGGCATAGCAATGGGGCGGGGCGGGGACGGATTTTGCATTCTCCATCCTCATCCCTGAATCCCATATAACTCATTGTTGTTCTACCCAAACTCAACAGGATGAATTATTGATCCCCATCTCTCGCATTTCTAGCGGGTTTGAGGATCCACGCCCCAACCCCATTGATACCCGTAGCCACGTCAATATTGTCTTCTTTCTTTCTCTAAATGTTATTGACGTCTTCACTCTTCAAAGTGTGAAGTAACACCACTAGTCAATATTAAAACCATACCATTGTTTTCGTTAATTCATAACTACTTGTAGCACAGATCGAAGCCTCAAATATGAGGGAGACATTAGCACCAACAAAGAAATTTAGGGTTTAGTTAATATGTGGAGGATTTCTAATATAAGAGGGGTAATATTGAAACTTTTTACATTTGGGGCGGGTTCGGGTGCGAGACTTATATCCCCATTACCCACCCCATCCCCGTATTTTGATATCGGAGAAAACCCAAACCCAAACTCAGTCAAAACAGGAAAAATCCTTCAAATCGGGGCAGGCGAGTTGGTGCCCACCGGTATGAGTTTAATTTGTTGCCATGCCTAGATATACTTGTTTTAGAGTGGAGATTGTACTACTTTTAGAGAACAAATAAATTGCAAAGTCAATTAAGAATTTAAAATCTCTGTTAAGATTATACTTTAGAGAATAAATAAAATGCAATTTTTTTAGAATGGACATCAAACTTTTTTAACACAACATAAATAAACATCAAACTTGATACTCTCATTGGTCTTGGCCCGATTCAACAATGGTGTGTCTTGTAGATTTCAGTGAAAAGACCAAGAAATATATATATATATATATATATATATATATATATATATATATATATATATATATATATATATATATATATATATATCATAAAGCCCTCGTCAATTGTCTATCTTTGTCTGTAAGACCTAATACAACGAAGAAAATCTACGTTATTAAAACGTACCAATAGCCCCAAATCTATCAATTAACAACATGCAAACATCTAAATACTAACATATTTCTTCTATTAACACAATTTAGGAATCGATCAAGCATGCAACATCAATCTCTCCTTACAAATTTAACTAAAGGAAGGCAGAGATGCAAACAAAAGTAATATGGAGAGATCAGCTAAATTGAACACAAAACAAATGAAATGAAGTATTGAATTTTTCAATACATTCGTGGCACACTACTAGGTACCAATGATTAACCATGAGTTGCTATTACGGAGACCTGCTCGGTTTAATAGAGAATATTGTGAAAGCAATCAAGTTACCACACTCAAGTACCAAGTCATCATCTAGTCAGCAAGAGTCACCAACTAGTAAGACTCAAGTCAACACCAAGCTTGAAGAAGCTACAACAGCAAAAGCACAAGAGAACGAAGCAAGTGCAACTCAAGGAAGCTCAAGCAAAGTTCGAAGCTTCTCAATCATCTCAAGTAGTTAGTAATTGATTAGAGCGATTAGAGAAACCGAATGTTGTTATAGTTATTGTTAAATTGTTCGATTAGTTTTGCGATTAAAGCTTCCTTACGTACATAGTCGATAGAATGTGTATAAATACAATGATGATGTAAGAACAATGTCAAGAATTCAATTCAGAAATTCAATGAAGTAAATCACTTCAATTCTCTCCCAATTTCTCTTTTATGGTATCATTCGCCATAATCGATCTAAACCTAGCTTCCGCCCCCTTTCTTCTATCAAAGCTTGTAAAATTTCAACAATGGCGTCCGAAACCTCACCCATTAATCAATCCCAAACAGATCTTGGATCAAATGTGTTTGCACTCGGTCGAAATACCTCCAATTCTTCGCATGGATTTCACACTCCGAAGCTGTCGATCAAACTCGAAGACAAAAACTTCCTAATGTGGAACCAGCAAGTAACAGGTATCATTACATCATATAAACTTCATCGCCTCCTTGTGAATCCTACCATACCTCAACAATTTGCAACAGAAGCAGATCGCATAGCCAACAACTTCTCTGAAGAATATGAGAAGTGGTTAGTGCAAGATCAGATGGTTTTCACATGGTTGCTGTCAACTCTATCAGAGTCGGTGTTGCCGAGAGTTCTCACCTGCAAACATGCTCACCAGGTATGGGACCGCATTCACAATCACTACTATGCTCATCTCAAGGCCAAAACACGCCAATTGAAGTCTGAATTTAAGAATACGAAGAAAGGAAGTCGTTCTATAGCAGAGTATCTGATGCAGATACATGCTCTTGTTGATTCTCTGATATCAATCGGTGAAATCATTACTGACCAGGATAAAATCGATGTAATGCTTGATGGACTCCCTGAGGAGTATAATTCTTTTGTTATGATGATGTATGGCAGAGTATCACCATCGCTTTCTGAAGTGGAAGCTCCTTTGTTAGTGCAAGAAGCACAATTCCAGAAGCACCAGCAAGAACTGTCAAATGCACCTGTGAGTGCTAATCTTGTTCATGCCACTCATGGTAATCGTGGAGGTGGTTCACACAATCGTGGTAGAGGCCGCAATAACAGAGGCAGAGGCCGTGGACGAGGCACCACTGCAACCAACAATACTGCTGGCAATCGACCAGTGTGTCAACTATGTGGAAAGATGGGACACTCAGTGATTGATTGCTGGCATCGATATGATGAGAATTTTGTACCTCGTCATTACACTAGGCCACAACAATCCAATGACACTGAATCAGAAGCAAAGAAAGACACTCAAGACAAACCTTCTACATCAGCACAGCCACAAGTGAATTATGCAGCAGCAGCCAATGAAGAGCTCAATGCATCTGTCGATGAAGATTGGTTCAATGACACAAAAAGTGCGTCGCACCATGTTTCTTCCGATATAGATAATTTTGAATCTAGCACACCATACCATGGCACCACACAAGTGTCTATGGGAAATGGTCATAAAATTCCAATTAAAGCTATAGGCACAGCCACAATTCAATCACCATATGACCCTAGGGTTAAGTTTAAATTGAACAAGCTACTACATGTCCCTAACATTAAAAGAAATCTTATCTCAGTATCAAGATTTGCTAGAGATAACAAGGTTGATTTTCTTTTCAATGATAAATTTCGTGTTGTTAAATGTCGTGCAACTAATAGAGTGTTGCTCAAAGGCTTGGTTGGTCGTGATGGTCTTTACTCATTCAAGGCCTTGCCATTCAAGTTTGCAATCAAGCTTCAGAGTGAAGATTGCTTCCACTACATTCAAAGACTAAGTCCGCGGTTTCCTAGTTCAACTGTAAACATAGCTAGTGTGTCAAATAAATGTGATCCTAAAGATCCTAATGAATCTGCAAATTGTATTTCTGATTCTTGTAAGTCTAGTAAGTCCATTTCAAAAGCATTGACTCTGTATAAGCTGTGGCACTCACGGTTAGGCCATGCCAATGTAAACAAAGTCATTGCTATTCTCAAATTGTGTAAAATTCCTACACCTAATAAAGCTGAGATTTCCTTGTGTAACTCTTGTTGTTTAGGAAAAGCACATAAACTGTTTGCACCTCCATCCACTACCACACACACTCAACCGTTTGAACTTGTGCACACAGACTTGTGGGGACCATCACCTTCACCCACAAAGTCTGCCTATAGATATTATATAGCATTTGTTGATGCATATACTAAATTTACTTGGCTTTATCTGTTGAAACAAAAATCTGGCGCAATGAGAGCTTTCCAACAGTTTCAAGCACTAGTGAAAACACAATTCAATGGCAGCATTAAAGCAATTCAGTCTGACTTTGGAGGAGAATATAGACCATTCACTGATTATCTCTCAGAACAAGGGATTCAACACAGACTTACCTGTCCTCATACATCTCATCAGAATGGATCCGTAGAAAGAAAGCATCGTCAAATAGTTGAGATGGGACTGTCTCTACTCTCTCAGGCCTCTCTACCACTCACCTACTGGGATCATGCATTCACAACAGTTGCACAAATCATCAATAGACTGCCAACACCAAGTCATTCAGATCACTCCTCACCTTATCAGCTGCTGCATAGTAAGTTACCAAGCTATAACTTGCTGAGAGTATTCGGGTGTGCCTGTTACCCGTTACTAAGGCCCTACAACAAGCATAAATTACAATACAGAAGCACATTATGTGTCAATTTAGGTGTTTCACCCCAACACAAAGGCTACAAGTGTCTTAGCTCTGAAGGTAGGATCTTCATTTCCAAGGATGTACTTTTGATGAAATTTGTCATGCCATATACCCACTGTTTTCCAAAACCAGTTCAACGGCCCAAGTTAATAATGCCACTACAAGTAACCCGCCACTACCTTCATCTATAGACATATGTAAACCAACATCAATTACCACATCGATACTCCTCCCAAATACCGATAAACACCTCACAGGTTTGCCACACACTCATCAATAAGTCCAAATACTCCAAATGGTTCTGTATCAACTCCTGATACTACTAATGAGCCACCAGAACAGTCAATCTCACCACCAGCCACATCTCCTGTTCCTGTCCAACCTGCCACAGTTATGGCTACAACCAATACTCATCCTATGGTTACTAGATCAAGAACTGGGCATCTCAAACCTAAGGTATTTCTGGCTGTTGCAGAACCAAGCTCTGTCAAGCAAGCATTACAAGATCCCAAGTGGCAGAATGCTATGCAGCAAGAGTATGAAGCTCTCACCAAAAATGGTACGTGGTCTCTCACTCATCTCCCTCCTGGTAGACAAGCAATAGGGTGTAAATGGGTGTTTAGGGTAAAGCAAAACCCGGATGGATCACTCAATAAATATAAAGCCATGCTTGTAGCCAAAGGCTTCCATCAAATCCATGGGAAAGACTTTGGAGAAACATTCTCTCCGGTAGTGAAACCTGCCACAATTAGGATCATTCTTACATTGGCACTAACCCACAAATGGGAAATGCAACAAATAGACATCAATAATGCATTTATTAATGGTCACCTTCAAGAAGAAATATTCATGGTACAGCCACCAGGGTTTGTGAATGGTGATAAAACTCAAGTGTGTAAACTTCATAGATCACTTTATGGTCTAAAACAAGCCCCTAGGGCTTGGTATGAGAGACTAACTCAAGTTCTCCTAAAGTTTGGTTTTAAATCTAGCAAATGTGATTCCTCCTTATTTGTATATTCTGTCAAAGGGGTAACTCTATATGCTTTAGTCTATGTTGATGATATAATCATCACTGGTACATCACCCAAGCTCATTCATGATCTTATTGCCAAGCTGAATGCCACCTTTGCTCTAAAAGAATTAGGCACACCAGACTACTTTCTGGGGCTAGAACTCAAAAAATTGCAAAATGGTGCTTTGCTCATCACTCAATCTAAGTATATTCAGGACTTACTTCACAAGGTAAACATGACTGGGTGTAACAGTCTCTCAACTCCAGTGGTAACTCATTCAAAATTGAGCAAGCAAGGCATCGATATAACGCTGCACTTCACCAAGACAGATGCGTGATAGAGCATCTGCGAAGACATCACTTTGACTTCATACGACATATCCTATACAGTAAACAAGCTCTGCCAGGACCTCTCCAGACCTCTTGAGTCTCACTGGAGGGCTGCTAAAAGACTGTTGCGTTATCTTAATGGCACATTGCATCATGGATTGTTACTGCAACCTAATTCACCAGACACCAAGTTCACTGTCAATGTGTACCGTGATGATGGATCAGGGTTCGGATGTAGATGATGGAGATCAACCACCGGTTTGTGTGTGTTCTTTGGTCCAAATTTGGTTACTTGGAGTGCCAAGAAACAAAGCCTCGTAGCACGTTCAAGTGTAGAGGCAGAGTACCGTGCAATGGCACATGCTACAACTGAGCTACTCTGGATACAATCGCTACTAATTGAGCTAAAGGTGCCTCATCAAACACCTCATTTGTTTTGTGACAATCTCTCAGCAGTGCTACTAGCTCACAACCCAATTCTCCACTCAAGAACCAAACACATAGAAATGGATATTCATTTTGTACGCGAGAAAATTGCTTCCAAAGCATTGATAGTAAAACATGTCCCAGCAACTCAACAATTGGCGCGATATACTTAGATTTGTCAATGGGTCGAGTTTGGGTCGACCGCCTGAGCCCATCGGGCCAAACGATGTATATGGGTGGTCGGGCCGCCCAATATTCGGATGGGTTGCAAAATGTAAGGCCCAAGCCCGCCCAACACCAGCCCATGGGCGATGGGCGTCACCAAGCCACAAATCATTGACTTTTTAAAATTTTGTATAAATTAAAATTAGAATTTCCAACCACTATGTCTAGAACTTCAAACACAAATGCTTGAACTTGCATATCAAGTTGATTTCATATATATGAAAAAAAGGTAGAAAGTTGATATACTGTGATTAAATTCTCATGATATTACTGACTCAAAATTTGAGTTACCAAATCTAATTCGATTTGCCTCTAATTTACTTGTTTTTTGAGTGTGATTCATTAGGATTAGGATTAGGATTAGGATTAGATTAGGATGTTGGTTGCCTTTATACCGAATTGGTATTTTTTTTGAAATAGGACAATTTCAATAGAGAAGAAGACAAAGGCATCTCAAACAGTTATGGATCGGTATTTGGTGGTGGTGTTTTTTTTGAGTCGAATTGCTTCAAGAATTTATGAATGGAGTTGCAGAACGGTTTGAAAAGAAGACGAAGGACGATCCGTTAAACTCCAAAATTGAAGGCGTGGAATAAATAATTGACTTGTCATATTTTGATTGGATAACAGTAAAAACAACATGTATAGCACTTGTCATATTTCAAAATTTAAAAACAAAAACAAAAAACAAACGGGCCGGCCCATAGGCCCATGGGCCGGGCCGGGCCGGGCCAATAACATCATCGGGCCAATATATTTTTGAGCTCGTGGATTTTTGAGTAAATTATCGGGATTAAATATAAGAATTCAATCCCGAAAATAATATATTATCAAAAAATTAAAAATTTATGGAAAATCACAAGAACAAAGTAAGGTTTAGATATAGGAATAGGGGAAAGATAGGAATTCAATATCAGGATTAAATATAAGAATTCAATAAGCTACTTACTAAAGTAAGGACCCTCTTGTTCTTAACTCAACTTCCACATATCTGACTTCCACTCCTGCTCTACCCCCTAGACCTCCAACTATTTCACCCAATAGTTGAATCTTAGAATTAAGAAAAGGAGTATTGAAATACTAAACCACCTCATTCTTAAGCCAATTTCACTGCTCCATTTTAGAAGTTTCAAATCAATCCTCACAATCTCAAACATTTTCTAAACCAGCAGCCTCAAGGTTGGGCTCTTTTATTTTACACCTTTCAATAATTAGAGCATTTAGTTCTTACTTCTACTCCCCCTCCATGATGCTGCATATAACGATGCAACTAGCTGCATATGAATTCCTCACCACATTATAAAGCTCGGGTCATAAGTCATACTCACGGTAAAACAACCATAAATAATACCCACTTTCTACACTTAAAAATATCCTAGAAATAATTCACCACTAATCTAAATATCATTAAATAACATACTCATTATGAACTCTTATATAGAGATTACAACGATTGGAAATATAGATTCATGTGAAACTACTAATGTGATCCGCTTCCTGTTTCAACATGATATTTTGGAAAGAAAATGCTATGTAAACATTCCAGACAGGTTCTATCATAATCTAATTCTGTCAAACAGTAGAAGGCAAAAATGAAAAAGTGATAGACATTTAGCCATCATTCTAAAAGGGTACGGAATCCAGTAAGTGGTACCAAAAGGATCCTGAATCAAAAAACACAAGACTACTTATAAAATTTGTTATAAAATTCGACAACAGATCTTCTAGTTGAGCTTTTAAGTCTGTTAATTCTACAGGAGACATCCTATAAGGGGCTATAGAAATAGGTCCAGTTCCAGGAACTAAGTCAATCGTAAATTCTACATCTCTGACTGGCGGCAAACCTGGAACATCTTCGGGAAATACTTCAGGAAAATCCTTCACAACAGGCATGTTATTCAATTCTACCTTCCCCTCGATTTCCAAACTAGATAACATAATGTATCTTTGTGATCCTCCTTTCAAAGACACTCCCACACGATTGGCAGACAAAAATCCAGAAATCTCAGGGTCAGGAAAAACTAAGGTTTTATTTGCACAATCTAAAAGAATTAATGTGGTTGGATGCTAACCAATCCATACCCAGAATTACATCTAGCTTTTTCAAAGGTAAGCATATCAAGTCAACCAAAAAGTGTCTATCAAGGATGACAATGGGACAATTTAAACACACGGTATTTGCAGTGATAGGCTTAGTAGTGGGTGTAGAAACAATCAAGTCAAAAGACAGAGAAGACACAGGCAATTCTAATGGTTTCACACAATCTAAAGAGATGAAAGAATGTGTCGCACCCGAATCAAATAGTACATTTAAGATGTTACCGTTTATGTCGCTTTCTCCCTGTATGAGATCCTCAGACTCTGGATCCTCAACACCATTCAGAGTGTAAACTCTTCCCCTGGCTATTGGTCTAGCAGCTTTCAGATTGTTCATGTTTGACTCCACCTTTGGGGCAGTGCAATCCCTAGAAAAATGTCCGGGTTTCTGGCAGTTCAAACAAAGAGATGTCTTCATCGCACATTTGTCAGCCAAATGCTCTGGTGAACACACTTATAGCAAAATCGATTTCCAAATGGAGCTTGGTTAGGTCTAGTTTCACTTCCACCAGCTGTCAGTGCTAGACGGTTTGGTTGCTTAGCCACTTGATTTCCTGGAGGTCGATAATAAGGTTTTCTTTGTTGAGGTTGGGGTTGTCTTCCTCTATTATTGTTGTTGTTCCACTGGTTTCTTCCAAATGACCTAGACGGTCCTCCAACATTCCCTCTGTTGGCCCTTCTGTTCTTCATCACTTCTAGTTCTCTACACTTCTCCACTAGAGGTTGAAAAGTATGGATGCTCAAAGGTCTCACAGATTCTTCAATCTCATATTTCAGCCCACTTAGGAACCTTTCACATAAGTAATCTTCATCCACTTGATGTTGAAAGAAACAGAAATACTTCGAGAGGTTCTCGAATTTTGCAGCGTATTCCGGTATAGTTTGATTCCCTTGAACTCTCAGAAATTCTTTCTCCTTCTCAACCCTTGCACTGTGGGGGATATACTTGTCAAGGTGTAGCGACCGAAAAATCCGAGGAAAGGATTCTTCGAAGTTCGAAAGGAAGCCGCCACCAAATTTTAGTTTAAGGGCAAATTCGGAAAATCCCTTTATGTTTTAGGAAGAGGCATTGTTAGGGTTCGGGAGTCGTTATGTGTGGGGAAGGTGTTAGCACCCCACGACATCCATTGTCTAATTAATTAATATTTATTTAATAATTACCATTTTATTTGCAGAAAAAGACTTATTTAATTTTTTTTTTTTAGTGCTTGACAAGAGTTGAATCTTGCTCCTACGTACCTCCAGATGCAATGGAGGAATCAAAGCTACGTAGTTCTTCCTGAAAAAAAGTTTATGGGTTGGTGTTTTTTAGTGTAGGGGTCCTAGGTTCCTTGAACTGTACAGCTCACTGATTCCTAGGACGCTGACTAACCCGATTGTACAACCGACTTAGTCTCCTACTTTTTGAAAATAAGTTTAGAGTTTTTGAAAGAAATTGGTTTGGCGTGAGGTGGGTCCGTTTTAGAATAGGTATTCTAGAACTCCTGAACTGTACAGCTCATTAGTTCTAGAACGCTGACTAACCCGATTGTACAACCGACTTAATCCCCTATTTATATAAAAATGATTTATTTATATTGAGTTTTTTTTTGGTAGGATTACTGAACTGTACAGCTCATTGGTCCTAAAATGATGACTAACCCGGTTGTACAACCGACTTAGCCGCTTATTTTTAGAGAAAAATAGTTTATTCGTATTTATTAAGTTTGCGGGGTTATTGAACTATATGTACTCATTGGCCTAAATAATGACTAACCGGTTGTACCACCGACTTAGTCGTTTAATTTTGTGAGAAAAAATTACTTACGTTTATGTTGGAAAAGAATTAAAAAAGTGAAACAGGGGTGAAAATAGTAAATTGGGGTTTTATTAGTCGCATGGGGTTGCATAATTAATTAGAGGTGCAAAAGGAAAGCCCAGTTCGCATAGGAGGCCCAATATGCGGCCCAGGCTTAAGTGAGGGAGGGTGCATGCGTGAATAAGAGGGTGTAACTAATAATCTGAATATTAAAAAAACATTAAAAAAGAAAAGCAGTATATAACCCTAAGCCCAACACATCTGAAACCCTAAAAATCTTTCAACCCTTCCCCTTTTCACTTTGCCAGTTTGCAAGACATGATGATGAGAGAGAGAGCGTCTACTCCGGCGAGATTTCAGGGGAGAGAGAGAGAGTTTACTTCGTCGCCGGTTTTGGGGAAAGGAGGAGGACGATCGGTTTCTAGGAGGATTGGGAGCGGCGGTTTCGGTGTTGGGTGGTGATGGAGGTGGTGACCGGTGCTTCACCGGCGAGCGCCTGAAATGCAGGGAGGTGGGCTTCGCGAGGGTTCGGTTTGGAAGGCAGACCACCGTCCACGGTGGTCAAACTCACTGGTAAGTTCCCCTTTTTTTTTGCGTTTGCTGGCCTAATCTGTTTTTTGGTGTCCTTCTCCTCTTCACCATTTCTTTTAACTTTTAGCTTGTTTTCTTTCATTTTTTTTCTGGTCTGTATGTTGTGTGTTTTTTACTAAAACAGAGGCTAATTTGAAATGCCTCATGGATTTATGACCACGTTCTAACAGCTAAATCAACCTATAAATTTTATTTCTGGAAATCTACTCTAACTTCTATTGTGACCCTGTACTAATTTTATTTAAAACACAAGTTTCAGAATCCTAACACTACTGGTATTGCTCATTGAATCAAATTTGCTCTTTTTCTTTTGAGCATTATTTCAAGATAATGATGAATACTAAATAGAAAACGTGGTCCAAAATTACTCCTATAATTTTTGACGTTCGTTTTTAGTTTCAGCAATGAATCCTAATTTAATAAACCGTATGGGCATAAAAAAAGAACTTGGGTTTTGAATACCAACCTACAAATCCAGCCTCTGTTTTGGTCTCTGTTGTGCGAAAAGTAGTTGTGCAAGTGTACACAATCGCAACAAGTAATATCTTGATAAGTAGAATTCGTCTCCACAGTGGATTGGTATTAATTTTAGAGTTTAAAAGGAATTACACTTTAGAGGAACAAGTAGCAAATAGGTTGAGTAACAAAGTTTCAGTTGAACAAAGGTTGTAAAAGTAACAAGTTAATAGTGAGTTAAAATATAAGAGAAATAAGTTGGATTGCTTTCACTATGTAAATTCCCAGAAACAAGACGCTATAACGTCACACGCTATAGCGTTGTTACTGTTGCAAATATTTTGTGCCTTTCGGTCACTAGCGCCAGGGTTTCACTACAAGATGCCTATGTCTAGGTTCTAAATAGGTTCACCCCTGTATAATCAAGATCCCACAGCTTAAGCTTTATAAACTATTGCAACTTCTATGTCTAGAGGAAGCAAAAGTTGGCTAAATGTCTTTAACCAACCTTCTTGTTTATATTAACCCTTGAGTTCTTTCTATGGTTCATGTCTGAATCCACAAAAGTTCTTGCTTTACGTGGCCAAATATAAAACAAGATTGAAAGAATTATAACACAAGGATTAAAACACAAAACGTGAGAAATTATATACGTAATATTAATGGTTCATTACAAGTTTACAGCAACCCAACTCAAAGAGTTTAGCTCATGTTGAGCTTCATCAAAATAACACAAATAAGAATACTTGCATTACCGTAGGTAAGAAGGAAAATACAAGTGCAAAAGATACAAGCTTGAAGTCTCCTAATCATCCACGCAAAGATGGCTCATCATCAGCCTTACACCATGAGAAAAATACAGAAATTACAAAAGAAGAAAGTAAAATAGCAAAAGCTTCAAAGGTGTATCAATGGAGAAGAAGAAGTGTCACACTTTCTCTCTCTACCAATACTCTCTCTATATCCGTTGGAATCCTAAGGTATGGGAAGGGAAATCAGCATCTCTAGTATATCTAGCATGAGGTACAACTCTCCTCCAAAAGTCAAGAAAGGTGATGTTTGCTTTTTCACCAACTCCACTATTCCTTTACTCATGCAATGACAAGTGTCCACACAAATCCAATAAAATCCGCACATGTCAGCAAGCACTGTGGACACAAGATATGGAACATGGATTAATGAGCTTGGCGCCAAAATTTCACTTTTCCTTTAGATGCTCAATTTGCTACGCTCTCTCTTGACGCTATAGCGTTAGGACGCTATAGCGCTAAACACCGCACTACTTCACAAAATACATCAAAATAATCACAAGGGCACCAAATGTGCCAATTTCATAGCAAAGCAAAGTTGTTTAGCCCTTCCTAACCTAATATAAACAGAAATACAATATATACTATACTAATATTACTTGAGAACTTACTTAATTCAATGATTAGAGGCATAAATAACTCATATAAATATGAGTTATCACACCCCCAAACTTAAACCATTGCTTGTCCCCAAGTAATGACACTTGCAAAGACAAAACAAACTGACACATATTCACAACACACATGCCTTGATCAACACTTCATTTCTATGCACACTCATTCAAATATATTCTCAATGGGCTAATAATTCAGATTCACACTCACACCAACACACCAATGCATTTATTCAACTTCCAAGCTTATTACTGCTCAACAGTGCGTGTGTGATCTCTTGACTCATCTCAATTCCTAGCTAGATTTGGATGTCTCTTTAGCCTTGGAAAGAATGGTCTTCTTTTGGTGACATCAAGAACTTTTTCAAAACAATGACTAGATTAACATTTTCACACGAAATGGGAAGTTTCAAACATGACAAAGGGTTTAATTAGGCATTTGTGTCTATGGCCAGCGCTCCTAACTTATTGAAATCGAACAACTCACGCTATAGCGTTTGGCGCTATAAGCGCTTAGACTATGATACTGATTTATTTACTAGTTTGCAATTTCTCATTACTTGGCTCCTCAGCAATTATTATTATTATTATTTTTTTTTTTAACATATGAGGCTTTGCCTCTTTGCCTTTGGGACAGCCTAGCTTTTGCTTCGAATGGCTACAGCTTTACAACATATTTACATTGAACTTCTAAGTCACTGACCACCCTAAGACCTTTGTACCTAACCTTTATATAGCCCAAAACACCCCCAAACTTTGCTTCAAAAACTCTTCAAGTTTTTAGTCAAGCCTTGATCTCACCTTGGTTAACTCAGACTAGCCTAATCCTCAGATTGTCCTTGGCTAGCTAAGTTTCTACTTAAGCACAGAGATTTATGTGTGGGAGCAATAATAAGCAAAGATTTTATCTAAAAGCACGACTCTCTTACTCACTCACACAATCATCACTAAAGCTAGCCCAAAGAGAATGCATTCAATGATTATACTTAAAAACGAAGCACTTGAAACAGAGCATTAATAACTTTAGGCCCTCCCCCCACAACAAAAGTGAGCAGTGTCCCCACTGCTCTTAAAGAACTAGGGATAGGCACGAGACAAAATGAAACAAAATAAAACAAGTCTTTAACATTTGTGAAGCGCAAGCAGAGACGCTATAGCGCTTCACAACTTATTGAACATACACTATTATTAAAAACTACTATACTAAACATTGAAATCATTTTTTGTTAGACCGCAGGTGGTCCTTGAACTGACACGAGTTGGTTGAGGGGGCTTTACAGCCTTTTTCTTCTTCTTCTTCTCTTCCTTCTGACCTTTCTCAGGCGCTATAGCCTCAGACGCTATAGCGCTGCTACCAGGGGCTTCCTTCTCTTTTGCCGCCTTCATCTCTGCTAACTTGCTAGCAGCCTCCTTTTCTTGTTCGAGACGCCTTCCTTTCGATTCTTGTGCTTACATTTGCACACTTTCTTCATCATCTTCCTCAATCACAGTAAGCTTTGCTCCTGGGCTCCTTCTTGCTGACACATATGTTGGCCTCTTTGCTGCCACGTGCTTCTCTTTCAAACTGCGCCTTGGTGTGCCAGATGGCAATGGGCCTTGCACCACCTCCCTTGGAGGACTATCACTCATAGCCTGAGCTTCTTCTTCAGAACCTGCAAGAATGTTAGCTTTTGATTGAGGGCTCCTTTGGGCTTTTTGCTTCAGCCTAGGAGATTTTGTTGTACTTTGACACAGATGATGATGGGCTTTTCTCAGGCCGCAGCGCTATAGCATCGACGCTATAGCGCTTAGCAGTTCCTTAGCGAGATTTTGGGAAATGGGTTGTTGTGGTGATGCATGTTCTGGACTTGGTTCTTTGGTGGGATTTGGGGATTGGACAGATGGTTCTGGTTGTGCTGGTTCATTTAGATTTGGTGTTTGCTGTGTAGGTGGGGGTGATGTTTCTTTTTCTGGGATGGGTGGAGGTATTGTTGCTGCAGATTGGGGTGTTTCAGGAATACATTGATCTTGGGCAGGTGGTGAAGGTATTTGTGGTGAAGGATGTCTAGTGGGGCTAGGTGTGGGATCAGCAGTCACTTCCTCATATTCTTCACTCTCTGATCCTTCCTCCTTTTCTGGGCTCTCCTCACCAGATTTTTCCTCACTTTCAGAATCTTCATCCTCTTCTTCATCATTTACTTCCTTCATCAGATTCCTAGTCTCCTCTTCATCTTCTTCACTGAGTTCTTCTAAATCCTCAGTGTTGAGGGATTCTTCACTGCTCACCTTTGTTTTCTTCTTAGCAGGGCTCTTTACCTTCTTCAAGGCAGGGCTCCTTGCTCTCTTCTTGATTGGATCTGCAGCAGCCTTTTTACTCACCCTTTCTTTTGGTTGAGGTGGCTCCTTCACACCCTCATCTTCAATTAACCACTCTGGGAACACAGGGGGTTCCATTAACTCTTTGCCCCTAGATAACTTCTCCAATACAGCCTTCTCCCATTCAAACTTAGCCTTAACAAACTTACACAGTGTTTGCTGATTCTTTTTCAACTGATTGAGCGCTATAGCATCAGACGCTATAGCGCTAGCACTTCTTTGTCTGGGCTTGAACACAGCAGGGATATCTCCTTGAGGAGTTCTCCTTTCATCACGAATCTCAATTTCTACCTCAACACTCTTACACAACTCAGTGATTAAACACGGAAAGTAAAGGTTACCATCAGTCTTCAGTCTGCTTTTCTCAATCTCCCTTGCAATGATTTTGCCCACATCTATGCTCTCACCTTCCAGAATAGCATCTAGCACTATCAACCTGTCCTTCTCCACATTGGTTGTGTGGGAAGTAGGCATGAGTGAATGCCTGATAAAAGTAAACCACATTGCAGCTTCATCCACCAGAAATGCTTTCTTCACTTTAAATTCAGATCCAAACCTTTCCCATGTAGCTTCCTCCACACAGATCCTCTTCTTGACCTCCTCCATTTCGTCACAGCCCCATGTATCAAGCTTTTTCTCCAATGCTTTCCCAGAATACCCTAGCTTGAAGTGTTCATTAATGGCACTTGGGCTGAAATCAACCATTTCACCCCTAACCATAGAATAGGTTTGGGGCTTTCCCCCTTTTGGAGGAGGAATACCTTTGTAAAACTCTCTCACCAGAGGCACCACAAATTCCCCTCTGTGCTTGATGAATTTCTGCCACCCTAACGCTATAACAGTGGATGTGAACACGTCAGGAGCTTTTTCTGTTTTAAAACCCCTTTCTGCGATGAAATTCATCTTCCAGTAACGCGCAGGATCGTCTTTTGGGTCTATAGCGCTAGAGGAACTGGGCTCTGAGGTCTTGGTCTTTCTCTGGGGTTTTTCAATTGAATGTTTCTTCACCATTTTGAGATTTTTGAAGATTTGGGGGTGTTTTGTGAATTTTTGGAACAGATTGCAAGATTGATTTGCAGAGAAAGCAGGAATGGAAGTTATGAGACGATGGGGGTTATGGAAGAAGGAGAAAAATCAACGGTTAGAAGGAGAGAAAGAGAAGGGAGTGGTTGAGTGAGAGGTTATGGGGAATTGAATGATGTGACCGTTGTTGATGGGGCGGAGTGACTGAAGTGACTGGGGTTGTCACACGTGGGCGCATAGGGTGAAGCAGTTGATGTGCACAGAGCGCGCGTGCCACGTCATTATAACCGTCCCATTCTTTAAAATAAAAATGTTTCTTCCTTCCAGCTACCTCCCCTTGACGCTATAGCGTCAACATCACACTATGGTTCTTCAATTTTCCCAATCCTCAACACAAAAATTTTTCCTCCTGCACAATAAAATAAAAACAACAGAAATGTTAATTAAAATCTTGGGGTGCCTCCCAAGAGCGCTTGTTTTAAGAGTCATCAGCCTGACTTCTTCATTTGATGTTAGGGATCTTGAAGATCAATTGAGGTCTTGTCCCTCATCACAGTGTCACCATGGTATTGTTTTACTCTCTGTCCATTCACCTTGAAAGTGGTGTTGGTTGCTTGATCATATAAATCCACTTTGCACCATAAGGGTAGACCTTGACTAATTTAAAAGGGCGGACCACCTTGATTTGAGCTTGCCAGAAACAATTTTAATCTAGAATTGAAAAGGAGCACTTGGCCTCCTTCAATCACTCTCTGCTCAGTATCTTCTGTCATGCCACATCTTTGTTTTTCCTTGTAAATGGTGAAACTCGTGAGGCGGCATGCCTAATCTCATCAAGTTCATTTAATTGCGAGTAGCCTAGCCTTACCCGCCCTATCACAATCAAAGTTGAGCTTTTTATGGCCCAATGAGCTTTGTGTTGCAACTCAATAGGAGGTTGCATGCTTTCCCAAACACAAGTGCGTATGGAGACATTCCGGAGGTGTCTTGAAGGTCATCCTGTAAGCCCATAACGCATCATCCGGATGGATTGACAGATCCTTTCTTGAGGTCCCACCATTTTTCAAGCATCCTTTTGATTTCTCTATTGGACAATTCAGCTTGCCCATTTGTTTGTGGGTGGTATCAAAGTTGGCAATTTTGTGCCTCACTCCATATTTTCCCAGTAGAGACTCAATCAACTTGTTACAAAAGTGAGACCCTCATCATCGATAATTGCTCTTGGTGTACCATATCCGGTGAATATGTTCCTCTGCAGAACTTGCCGTCGACTTGGCATCATTGTTGGGAAGAGCCACGGCTTCAACCCATTTGGAAACATAATCCTGACCACAAAGATATACAAATTCCCATGAGAAGGAGGAAAGGGACCCATGAAATCCATGCCCCATACATCAAAGAGTTCAATCTCTAAGATGTTGGTTAAGGGCATTTCATGCTTGTTTGAAATGTTCCCGAGTCCTTTGACACCTTGCACTGACTCTTTACCAATTCTCGAGCATCCTTGAATAATGTAGGCCAAGATAATACCCACATTGCGCACCTTTGCGGTTTATTCTAGTTCCTCCAAAGTGTCCACCACATGGTGAAGCATGACAATGCTCTAACACTTGAGGTTGTTCTTCTTCGCAAGGCACCTTCTTATCACTTGGTCTTGGCACTTCTTGTAGAGAAAAGGTTCATCCCAATAATAATCTTTCACTACATGGAAAAACCTTTTTCTTTGTTGATAATTCAGATCTGCAGGCACAATTCTGCTTACCAAGTTGTTCACGATATCAGCAAACCACGGAGCAGTGTCTTCAGACGCTATAGCGTCTAGCGTTATAGTGGCAACCGCTATAGCGTTACACTTTTCTTTGCTCGCCAACAACTTCTCATCCGGGAAGATTTCTTTAATCTCACCTGCATTACGTACTGCATTTTCTCCTTCAAGTCTAGACAAATGGTCAGCAACTTGGTTCTCCACCCCCTTTTTATCATGAATTTCCAAGTCAAATTCTTGGAGGAGGAGAACCCATCTTATTAGCCTTGGTTTTGCATCTTTCTTAGAGATCAAATACTTGATGGTAATGGTGCAGTAAAAACAATTACTTTTGTGCCAACCAAGTATGATCTAAATTTATCAAAGGCAAAGACCACAAACTAATAGCTCTTTTCAAGAATCGTGTAATTTAATTGTGCTTCAATAAGTGTTTTGCTTGCATAGTAAATGGAATGAAAGATTTTATCATACCTTTGACCAAGCCACGACTCCCACAAAGATAGTCACTTGCATCACACATGAGCTCGAATGGTTTACTCCAATCAGAGCAACAATGATAGGTGCGATGTCGAGCTTTCTTTAACTTCTGGAAGGCTTCAAGGCATGCATCATCAAATTTGAAAGTGGTGTCATGCTGAAGGAGTTGACATAGAGGTTTTGAGATCTTTGAGAAGTCTTTAATGAATCTCCTATAGAACCCAGCATGCCCAAGGAAACTTCTTATACCTTTGACACACTTGAGGGGTGGCAATTTCTCAATAACTTCAATCTTGGCCCTATCCACCTCTAAACCTTTCTTGGAGATCCTATGCCCTAGTACAATTCCTTCTTGCACCATGAAGTGACATTTCTCCCAATTGAGCACAAGATTTGTCTCTTCACACCTTATCAGTATCTCTTCCAAGTTGTCCAAACACTTCTGAAAGCTATCCCCAAACACAGAGAAGTCATCCATAAAAACCTCCATAGATTTTTCAATGAAGTCAGAGAATATGGACATCATACATCTCTGGAAGGTTGCAGGGGCATTACACAGTCCAAAGGGCATTCTTCTAAAAGCAAATGTGCCATAAGGACATGTGAATGTGGTCTTTTGCTGGTCTTCGGAACTATTGCTATTTGGTTATAGCAGAGTAGCCATCAAGGAAGCGGTAATAGTCCTTACCAGCAAGTCTGTCCAACATTTGGTCAATAAAAGGGAGAGGAAAGTGGTCCTTCTTTGTGGCCTTGTTTAATTTCCTATAGTCCATGCAGATTCTCCAACCAGTCACTATTCTTGTGGGAATTAACTCATTTTTGTCATTTGTGATCACAGTGACACCACCTTTCTTGGGAACACACTGCACAGGGCTCACCCATGCACTGTCAGAAATAGGATATACAATCCCTGCATCTAACCACTTGAGGATTTCCTTCTTCACCACTTCCTTCATTATGGGATTAAGCCTCTCTCTCGTCCTTCAATGCTATGTTTAGCATTTTCCTCTAACACAATCCTATGCATGCAGATTGTAGGACTTATCCCATGTATATCGGACATTTGCCAACCTATTGCCTTTTGTGCCTCTTGAGTTGTAATGAGCTCCACCTCTTGGTTTTGATCCAAACTAGCGAGAAATGATGACAGTAGAGTCTTATTTTCCCCAAATATGCATACTTTGGTGCTTGGGTAATTCTTTCAACTCTAGGTCGGTGGTTGAATGATAGAAGGCACACTCTTCTTGAGGTTTGAGTTTTCTTGCTCTAGTGACTCATATCTCCTAGCCCAAACCTCATTCACAGTTTGTTTTTCAATTGGGAACCTCCTCTTCTTCAAAGAATTCTGTTCTTGATATTGTTAAGCACCTTTCCCAAGTGGTTGTTAGTTTTCTGAAAATGCTTTTGCACCACTTGGTCAAGGGAAACCACAAAGGAACACTCTTCAGTATTGACATCTGGAAGCTTTAATGCATTCAAAACATTGATCTTAACTTCTTGATCATTGACTCTCATTGTCAATTCCCCTTTTTGTAAATCAATGAGTGTCTTCCCTGTAGCCAAAAAAGGTCTACCTAAAATGATAGGTACCTCTGCATCTCCGCTTCAAAATCTAGAATAACAAAGTCAACAGGAAAACAAATTTATCTACTTTAATTAAAACATCCTCCAAGATTCCTTCGGGATAGGCAAGTGACCTATCAGCTAACTGGAGGCTTACAGAAGTAGGTCTCGCAGTTCCTATACCCAATTGTGTGTAAATGGACTTGGGCATTAAATTAATACTTGCCCTCAAGTCACATAAAGCACGACAGAATAAAAATTTCCAATGGAAGCAGGTATTGTGAAACTACCGAGGTCCTTTAACTTTCGGGGAGTTTATTTTGCATCAACATGCTTTGCATTCCCAGTCATTGCCACGATTTCAAATTCTCCCAACCTTCTTTTCTTTGTCAAAACATCTTTCATAAATTTGGCATAGTTGGGCATTTGTTGTAATGCCTCAACTAGAGGAACATTAATGTGCAATTGTTTTAACACCTCAAGGAATTTATTAAATTGTTTGTCCTCATGTGCCTTTTTAAACCTTTGAGGTAAGGGGGAGCAGATATTCGGGCACCAATTTAGGTTCTGGTGTTCTGTTTGCATTTGTGATTTCAGCGTCGCCAGCGCTATAACGTCTGGAAAATTCTTTTTATTTTCAAAGAACACTTGACTCTAAATTCTTGGGTGCGATAGTTACCTCTTTACCACTTACGGTGGTTATTGCTTTCACATGCTCCTTGCCCGGTGCATGAGATGGAGAAAGGTTCGATGAGTAGATGGGAGTCCACCATTACGCGCTTTGTGTGAAGCAGATGCAATCTGTCCCACTTGATTCTCCGAGTCTTGATTGATGCTTCATGAGTGCGCATTGTTGTTTTACAATCACCGATGAATGACCTTAGCAGAGACTCCATTGAATTGTCCATAACGAGAGCAGGAGCATTCTGCCTTGGAGGTCATTGTTGTTCTTCGCCTTGGAAAACACGGGGAATAGCGAGGGCATTTGTGCTTGTGTTAGCATTATTTCCTCCCCACTGAAGTTAGGATGATTCCTCCAACCTGGGTTGTATGTATTAGAATAAGGGTTGTTACCCTTGTTGTAACCACATAGTTGATGTAGCGAGGATTTGTTGTACATTCTTCATACAGATGAGCCCTCCACAATATACACAACCGGCTTCTCCGGTGGAGCTTGTTCATTCTGTCGCTGCTTGATTGACCTTTTCAGCGCTATATAGCATCGAGATGCTATAGCGTTGGCAAATGTTCAACTCCTTTATCATGTTTGTTAGAGTGGCCACTTGGGCTGAGAGAGCGAAACCTCACTCACTTCATGAACCCCACCTACTTTCCTTGTAGAATTCAACCTTTCAAAGAGGCCATGAAGAGTCATTAATGGCAATACGCTCTATAAGCTCACAAGCATCATTATATGATGAGTTGTAATTACACCTCCGGATGAGGCATCCAACATGGACCTAGTAGGTGCCTCTAGCCCATTATAAAAGGTCTCCATTTGAATTACAATAGGAATTCCATGATGTGGACACTTCCTAAGCAACTCCTTCCACCTTTCCCAAGCCTCATGTAATGATTCACCCTCTTTTTGCTTGAAGGATGTGATGTCATTCCTCATCCTTGCATTTTTGTTTGGTGGGAAATACTTCTCCAGAAATTTCTTTGTCATGTCTTCCCAAGTAGTGATAGAATTAGACTCCAAGGAATTCAACCAAGCTTTTGCTCTGTCTTTTAAAGAATAAGGAAACAGTTTCAGCCTGAATGCATCCTCACTCACCCCTGGGATAATGAAATTACTGCACACTTCAAGGAAGTTTCTCAGATGAGCAAAAGGATCTTCTTGAGAAGAACCTCCAAATTGTCCAGTTGTTTGGAGCATTTGGAACATCATAGGCTTGAACTCAAAGTGAGTAGCAGTCACCACAGGCCTAGTGATGCTTGTTTCCATGGAATGTGGATCAAACACCGCATAATCTCTCATTGGCATGTCTCTGTCATTCACCATTTGATCAGGTCCTTGATTAATGAATCTGTCTCTGTACCAGTATTCATTATCAACTTCAGTATGGGTAAAAGGACCTTGCCTTCCACCTCTCGGCATTCTTCCTCCTAATTGTGAGGGAGTTCTTCCCCCAGTTGTGCCTCTACCAGTATGATGAGAGTGATCAGACATAGTTAGCCTGATTTGTTGTAACCTTTGTTGGCGCCTTAACCTTCTGAATCTTCTCTCTGGTTCAGGATCAAACTCAAAAGTGGGTGGTTTACGATCCGGGCATACGCTATAGCATCAGACGCTATAGCACTTCCTGTAACACACCACAGAAAATTGCCAAGGTAAAACCTCCCTAAGGATGTAATAATTTCTAAACAATAAAAATTAAATGCAATCCCCGGCAACGGCGCCAAAAACTTGTTGTGCGAAAAGTAGTTGTGCAAGTGTACACAATCGCAACAAGTAATATACTGATAAGTAGAATTCGTCTCCACAGGGATTGGTATTAATTTTAGAGTTTAAAAAGGAATTACACTTTAGAGGAACAAGTAGCAAATAGGTTGAGTAACAAAGTTTCAGTTGAACAAAGGTTGTAAAAGTAACAAGTTAACAGTGAGTTAAAATATAAGAGAAATAAGTTGGATTGCTTTCACTATGTAAATTCCAGAAACAAGACGCTATAACGTCACACGCTATAGCGTTAAAGCTATTTGCAAATATTTTGTGCCTTTCGGTCACTAGCGCCGTGGTTTCACTACAAGATGCCTATGTCTAGGTTCTAAATAGGTTCACCCCTGTATAATCAAGATCCCACAGCTTAAGCTTTATAAACTATTGCAACTTCTATGTCTAGAGGAAGCAAAAGTTGGCTAAATGTCTTTAACCAACCTTCTTGTTTATATTAACCCTTGAGTTCTTTCTATGGTTCATATCCGAATCCACAAAAGTTCTTGCTTTACGTGGCCAAATATAAAACAAGATTGAAAGAATTATAACACAAGGATTAAAACACACAAAACGTGAGAAATTATATACGTAATATTAATGGTTCATTACAAGTTTACAAAGCAACCCAACTCAAAGAGTTTAGCTCATGTTGAGCTTCATCAAAATAACACAAATAAGAATACTTGCATTACCGTAGGTAAGAAGGAAAATACAAGTGCAAAAGATACAAGCTTGAAGTCTCCTAATCATCCACGCAAAGATGGCTCATCATCAGCCTTACACCATGAGAAAAATACAGAAATTACAAAAGAAGAAAGTAAAATAGCAAAAGCTTCAAAGGTGTATCAATGGAGAAGAAGAAGTGTCACACACTTCTCTCTCTATCAATACTCTCTCTATATCCGTTGGAATCCTAAGGTATGGGAAGGGAAATCAGCATCTCTAGTATATCTAGCATGAGGTACAACTCTCCTCCAAAAGTCAAGAAAGGTGATGTTTGCTTTTTCACCAACTCCACTATTCCTTTACTCATGCAATGACAAGTGTCCACACAAATCCAATAAAATCCGCACATGTCGCTAAAATCTTTGTGGACACAAGATATGGAACATGGATTAATGAGCTTGGCGCCAAAATTTCACTTTTCCTTTAGATGCTCAATTGGCCGCTCTCTCTTGACGCTTATAGCGTTAGACGCTTATAGCGCTAAACACCGCACTACTTCACAAAATACATCAAAATAATCACAAGGGCACCAAATGTGCCAATTTCATAGCAAAGCAGTGTTTAGCCCTTCCTAACCTAATATAAACAGAAATACAATATATACTATACTAATATTACTTGAGAACTTATTACTTAATTCAATGATTAGAGGCATAAATAACTCATATAAATATGAGTTATCAGTCTCCTTGTGCGTCTGTTTGAATGATCGTAACCCACTGCAACTGCTGCTGTGTCTGCTCTTATGGCTGCTGTTGTTCCTCTCTTAAAACCCAAAAACTCAAAAACGGTGTTTTCGTGGATTAGGGTTTCAATGTGAAACTCTAATCCTTATTTTTCTAGTGATTTTCGCAGCTTTTTCTGTGCTGATTTCTGTGTGTTTTGACTGTTATTGGACTGTTTATTTATAGTATAAAGCTAGGTTAAGGTATTAATTGAGTTTTGACTAGGTTTTGGATAATTTTTCAGGTCTTGATCCAAGCTCAAGAAACATTGCAGACTTGGAATCTTTGCTGAAACCCTAATTTGCTATTTATTTTGTATTTTCGGATTCTATTTTTATGTGTTTTTTAGTATTATTTTTTTTTGTATTTTTGGACTTTTTGGAATATTAAGTGCTTAAATAAATTAAATAAACAAAATAAAAATAACAATAAGAAAAAGGAGTCCGGCCAAATACAAAGACGAGAACGGGCCGGACCAGACAACTGCGCTAAAACGAGACCAAAAATAAAAGAAATTGGAGCGTTAACTAAAACACTAAAATTAACTCGGAATCACATTATTAAGTCTGAATTTAAACCAAATTTCGAAAAAAATTGACTTTAGGTAGACCGGCTTATGTACGACTAAACTCAAATACGGATATTAAATTGAAGAACGCACGAAAAGATCGATCATTCGCGCGCGTTCCTAATTTAAACAACGGCATTTCGACTTAGTTGAACAAGGTGATTGAAATTGGTTTGGATTGGTAACCGAGACTCTACACTAATAATTCTCGTAATCATGCGACTCCGAAACACGCCCTTACTAAAAATAAACGACTAAAGCGAGAAAAAGAAGACGGACAAAATTGGGGTATAACACAAGGAAAGTACTACGAAATGATTCCCAGTTTACCACTTGATTCCTTGTCTCCATGAGCAGTCTAGCGCCCTTCCACCAAGTACTCGCCTCTCAAGAAAAGATAGGTTGCATAAGTTACCTTCACTCAAGCGAGGGCAATGAAGTACTTCGAAAATCTTCTCGACTTCTTGCAGCCATAGATCTACCTTCTCGGGATTGGTGTCTCCATGGAACTTAGGAGGGTCATGACGGCGAAAATTAACCAGTCCTTTGGATTCGGTAGCACGTTCTTCCCTCTATTGTTTCTACAGATACCTCTGAGTCTTTGCAGTAGCTTGCTGAGCCATGGCAGCCAACACTTGAACCAATCGTTCTGCATTGCCTCCATCATTACCTCCTTGGGATCCTGATGCTCCTTGTTGTCGAGACATTGGGTTTCTACAAGTTAAACCGGTCAGAACCCAAAGGGAACAGTTAATTGTGTGTCAACACACATCACTTTTGTTAAGAGTGATTGCAAACAATTCAAGCAATGTTTCCCCAAGAGAAACGATTGCACAATCAAAGACAGAGTTCACACAGTCTTAAGCAATCAATTCTACCCAACTCATCCTAGAGACGCGATCAGCTGAGGCTACCCAAACTCACAATCCGGTTAGAACCGAACTGCTCTGATACCACTAATGTAACACCCAATTTCTGAAGTGTCACCTTACTAACTTAACTCATCTTACTTTGTATTTGTTTATGAAAAATGGACCCTTTTTTTTTGAAATTGAAGTTGAAAATATTTTCTGGATAAGGACTTAAAGATAACTAAGGTATACTTCAATATGAATAATAACTATAAATAGGTCCAAGATAAAGACTATATATATTAAACATAAAGTCATAGTTGCAACAAGCTGCACAACACGCTCGCAGGCGGCATAGTCAAGACTAATATACAAAGCACGCACTCAGGCGACACCATATCAACATCATCAAACATAGTCAATCCCTAATACTTGTGGGAGAAAAGGAAACTATATACAAGGACATTAATCCTCAAAAAGACATACATGGCTTTACCATCAACTCGCCAGCCCGTCACAGCCACTATCCTAGGCCCTCCAAAATACCTAACAATATCACACATCAACACTAGACCTCAGCTTAGCTAATCTCACTAGTAATAATAAGATGGACTCGCTTCCGGGTCCTCCTCATCATTAGACTCCTCATCACTAGAAACATGAATCACCACATGTTCTCCTGAAGATGAACCTGCTCCGTGAGACTCGCTCACCGGCCTACAGACTAGAAAAGTAGGAACATGCATGGATGAAGACATCGACAAATGTGGCGGAGCAGCATGAGTAAACTCTGGTATAATATGTGACTTTGGAATGTCATCAGTAACATCATCATGGATATCAACATCATCAAAATCCCTAGCACCACCCTCAGCAATGGGGGCAAATGTAACGCCCCAAAATAATTTAAGTACTCATTTAATTAAATTACTTAGGTGTTATGTTGGTTGGTTATGATAAAATAAATACATGGTGTTTTAATTAAGGGGTGGTGTGTGGTAAATGAAGGAGTGGTGGTTTAATTAAAAAGGGAGTAGAGTTAGTAATTAACTAAGTAGTAAAGAGAGCCCAAGACACTAGAGTCCATAATACTTAAGCTCTAGGTTTAGTGTCTTAGACACTTAGGAAAAAGGAAAGAAGAGAAGAGTAGAGAGAGGAGTGTGACGGCACAAAGGAGGAGAAGAGAGAAAGAAGAAACGCGTCGTGAGAAGAGGAGAAGAGAAGAAGGATCGCGAAACCGTAGGAGAGGAAGAGGGAATAGGAGACTTGCGAAGTGAGAAGGGAGAAGAGAGAAAGAAAATCGGCGCACAAGAGAGAGAAGAGGGAGATCGCGTGAGAGAGAGAAGAAGAAGGAAGTGGAAGCTTTGTTGTTGCGGTTACTTCGGTACGTTCGTAGAGGGGTCTTCATCTTCGACATAACCAAGGTAAGGGTGGGTTTTAACATTTATAATGGGTTGCGATGGTGGTATGTGGGTAGTTAGGATTTGGGTGATTTTCGCATGATGTTGTGGTTTCGTTATTGTTGTTATTTGCATGATGATGTTGATTTCGTGATTGAGCCATGATTTTGTTAAATTGATGTGTTTGCGTTGAGGCGTGGGAGAGTGGCACGGGCTGGGCGCAAGGCGCCTGTGCCCTGTGTGTGAGGGTGTGCCGAGGTGTGTGAGTGTGCGTGCCGAGGTGTGTGAGGCGTGGGAGAGTGGCACGGGCTAGGCGCAAGGTGCCTGTGCCCTGTGTGTGTGAGTGGGTGTCGAGGTGTGTGAGAGTGTGTGCCGAGGTGTGTGAGGAGTGGGAGAGTGGCACGGGCTGGGCGCAAGGCGCCTGTGCCCTGTGTGTGAGTGTGTGCCGAGGTGTGTGAGGGTGTGCCGAGGTGTGTGAGTGAGTGCCGAGGTGTGTGAGTGTGTGTGCGCCAAGTGTTTGCGACAAGTGTTGCGTTGTGTTGTGGGAGAGTGGCACGGGCTGGGCGCAAGGCGCCTGTGCCCTCTGTGTGAGTGTGAGTGTGAGCCGAGGTGTGAGTGGGTGCCGAGGTGTGTGAGTGTGTGTGCCGAGGTGTGTGGGTGTGGGTGCCGAGGTGTGTGAGTGGGTGCCGAGGTGTGTGAGTGTGTGTGCCGAGGTGGGTGTCTGTGCGGGGCGCCAATGTGGCTGCCCAGGCGCCAGATGGTGTGCTGTGTGTGTGTGTGTGGCGGCGCCTGGCGCCTGTGCGCATGTTTCAGAAGTGGCGCGCCATTTTGGCGCAGCCGTGTCTCAGTGTGTGCGTGTGTGTTACGGGACAGGGCGCCTGCGCCCGTGAATGCTTGGTGCTGTGTGTCTGTGTTTGAGTGTGGTGCGCCAATTGTGGCTGTGCCGTGAGTGATTGTGTGCGGAGTTGCCTTGTGCGCTTGTGCGTATTCTTGAGCCGAAGTGCTCGCGGTATGCGCTGCAGTGTGCCCAGTGTTGTGCGTTGAGTACAATGTAGCCTTGATACGCGGTGTTGCCGTGCTGTGCACTATTCATGGTGCTACGTGTGTCTGGGTGTCATGTTTGAGGTCAGTACTTGTGCAGGTGTAAGCGGTGTGGCAACTGTGATGCTGTAAACTGGTGAGAATTACGAGGTAGCTGTGGTGCTACAACACGTGGTATTTTTGTGAGATAATTTATAACGAGACATGGTGGTATAGTATTTATTAATTAAAATACTTTGTGTATGTGTAACTGGTGCATGAGTCATGAGTCGCATTGTCATATGCATTTCTTGGTGGTATAGGCTTCGGCCTCTTTGAGATTAATTTTTGAGGTATAAGCCGCCTCTTGCCGTCGTGGCTTATTTTACGAGATCGGTACCGCATGCATATGCCTAGAGGGGTTGCATTGTTTCATGGTCCATATATATAACGTGTTTTGGTGTTTCCATTCTGATGGAGTTTGTGCCTTGTGCTATGATATGACGTGTTGATTTTCTGTGTTGCTATGAGTTACCTGCTACTTACATATTGCTATCACTACTTATTATTTCTGTTAAGCTCACCCCTTCTGCTTGAAATGTTGCTCTTATGTGGCAACGCTGCAGGTGATCGTTAGCACTCGTGGAGGATTGCTAGGTGTAGTCTCCTTTACGTTGGGTCTGTGTCAGCTCTGATGTGTAGCACCGGGGAGGGACTATAGTATTTGTTTTTGAACTGTTATGTCTTTATTTTGAGGAGTTGATGTTTTATGTATTTCGGGAGATGTTCAAATGAGTTTATGATTTCCGCATCTTAGAGATTAATTATTTATATTTTTGAGGATTTATTCTAAATCAATTGGTGTTTCCAGGTGGTGAAAAATGTAGCGCCCTTCGAGGTGACTCTGATATGTGTGGTAATATATAATTAGTCAAGGGGGGTGTTACAGCAAAGGGTACCTAAATCACCGGAACTGGATCAACATGTTCAGGAAAATCTCGGGTCACTGATGGTCTAGCAAGTCTCCTAGGGATGGCGCTCTTCTTCAGAGTAGTGATCGTATGTGGCTCAATCCTAACTCCACGTGTACGCTGCGATGTATGCCTAGTCCCAGAATTGTATTGTCGCACAGGAGGGGTCCAAGGTACATCCCAAAAAAAGTCAAACGGCATATTAATAGTGAACCTAGTCTTGTAACGTAACTATGAGAGACGGTTACCTTCATCATCTATACTAGTCGAGACTACTACTCCCCTAAACCGGGTCTTTTGGGAGACGGGGTCAAACTCCCAATCATCCAAATCTCCTCCATCAGGGAAATCAAGAACTTGTTCCCCCTTGAGATCCAAGGGCAAGTCCATCTCCTGCAAATCCTTCATAACCATCTTGTCCTTCGAAGCCATCTTCTGAACCCAATTTTAAATATACCACATACAAAATAAAACACAGCAAGGGTGAATTCCTCGTCCACGAGTTCATCATAAGCTATACATAGGTAAAACCAAAAATAATACATATATACATGTACCATACATTACTTACTTATATTTAGACATCATTCCAGAGACGAAAAAAAACACATAAGATACATAAACAATCTCATCACCTTAACATAATGTGGTTAGTCAATCAAAGGTATTCTGATTCGTGTTAGAAATCGTTCCTCACATCGATTTATCAATATCATCAAAATTTCCATACGAAATGGAATAGCACTAGATCGTCACCTAGGCCAATACTGTGGTCTAGATTCTCTGTTAGATCAACACCGACAGACATAACATTTACACCATGATTATGTCTCCGTGTCCCTTGTAACCTAGATCTGGATTCCCCGTCAGACCTACAGCAATTACTCAGGCAGTCTTCAACACAGGACTACAACACGTCCGGGTTGGAACACCGCCCTAAAACTTTCTACACTCTCAACGCTCTAGGTCCTCGATGGTACCTATATAATCAATACGAAATCTTTACTAGATTTTCTCACATCTAGATTAAGACTCGGCCCCAAGTTCTCATCTCAAAATCAACACTTAACTTTGAAAGTCTCATTACATATCAACAATCATCGAGTATCCCATTTTCATAAATTCTCTTTTTAACACGATGCGCTCAAAGTTTTAGAGAACCACACTAAGCGTCCCATTCCACTTAGCATAGCTTTCTGGGTATTCTTATCTTTTGACAGACGAGAGTACCACTTTGAGTTTTCGAAAACGCTTCTCTTTTATAAAGTCGGAATACTCAATTATTATCTTTACTAACTTACTTTCATCGTTAACCAACAACTCTTAAATCAACTCTTTGTTTCTCCATTTTTTTTCCAAATGCCTAAGGTTTCTTTTTCAAAATACGAGTGTGTTTGTTCAAACGAGGTTATACCGAAAATCCGTTGGAGAAATTCGGGTTTTCACAATGAAACGCTATTTCATAAAGTCTGTTTCTTTTTAATTTTGTCTAAAATATTTATTCTATTTTAAAGCGACTATTTCTTATTAACTCTTGAAATTCAGTTTTCTTCTTTTCGAAACCTCACATGATCTATCACTAAAATATTACGTTCCCTTTATCTTTTTACCGTTACCATTTCTCTACTCGAGTCCAATTCAGCTCAAGTTACAAAACAATTGGTCATAACAATAGTTATGACTCCAACACACAGACAATTCAGCACAGTCAGTCATTCACATCTTCACAATAATCAACCACAGGGATATTCAATATAATATCTCACATAATAATACTACAATTATTATCAGTCAAAACAATCCAGCAGACAATTCAAGCAATCACACAACACCCATGAAGCTAAAACTCATTATGCAGAAATTCCCCTTACCTGAAACGTGTTCTGTCGAGTAGCGAGGTATCCGAGCTAGGGCCGGTCCAGGTGTCGCGAAACCTTCAACGCATAAACATAAAGTCCAAAGGTCTCAGATTACAATACTAGTACTTGTTTTAAGGGTGGTAACTAGAGCGTGATAAGCTACTAGTCCCGTTCTCGATATTTCTTTTCCTAACGCCATATTCGGTTTCTAAAAATCATTTGAACACTTGAAAATCGAAAAATACATTTTTCCTTTGTATGAAAGATTCAATTTTTATGACGATTGAAAGTGCTCTGAGAACATTCCGAAAACTTTTGGCGACTCCAAATTTTAGACTTTACTAAAAATCGAAACTTTTACAAAAACTTTATATTCAAAGCTTAAATAATCTTTCTCTTCTAAGAAAATTGTTCTTTTAAGATCAAAAAGAAAATTATTTTCTGTTTGTTTCCTTAGAAAAGAGTTCTCGGCCAAGATTAAATGGTGATGGAATATAACATGTTGATCATGGTTCAAATATGTATATAAAAAGGTTTTCAAATAAGAAAAGTAAAGTAACAAAAAATATATCTTTTAAATCTTGCATCAAGGACATGGTTATATCATCAAAATAAAAGGGAAGGGATATATATTTTCTTACCAAACTTAGAAGTAGAAAATGGCTAGAACTAGAAGTACAATTGATCCTTAAAAATATTCCTCTTTAAGTATGATCCATGATTCAACAAAGACAAAAGAGTAGTGGGTTTAGATGAGAGTGAGGTAGGATAGTGAAAGGAAAAAAATGTTTTTCTTGGATGTGTTTGTTGGAAGAGGAAAGAAATGGTTCTTTTTTTTTAGCTTAAGATATGAGTGAATATGAGCCAAGTAGTAAAAAAGTGTCATATGGATTGAGTGGTGAGGGTGATTCCACGGGTGAGTGAAGTGAGGCTTGTCATAGTTAACTTCAAGCTGAAGTTTAAAAAAAATAATATCTAGATATTTTACTAAAATAATACTATAATAATACAGTTAAGCGATAGTTAGCGTTTTTGCGGAACTAACATCGCATCGGATGTTAACTAAATTATTCTAACTGTCGATTAAAACCTTAACGTCGAACATTTTCATATTCGGGTCATGGTTAGAGTTTTTAAGCGGCTAAGTTTCATCCTAAGAGAGTTCAAAACGCGCCCAAATTCGGTGGAATTTTGGAACGAAAATTAAACCTCAACCTAATATAATATATTAGGTCCTATATCTACTTTCTGTTTGGTGAAAACACAAACACATTCTGGGGCTAAATTCACACGCGCTAGCGTGAGAAAACACACAAGTGAAAACGCGTAAAAGCAATTACATAGAAAATTGAGGGTGTTACACTGTTGTGGCATTAGTGAGTGTTGCGCCCGAAAAAGTCCCTGAGGGGATCTTTCTTCGTTTACAACTTTTTAAAACAATGAAGTCGCCACCAATATTTTTTATAAGGAAAATATTGGAGAAAACCTTTTTGGAAAGTGAATGGCCTTTTAGAAATCGGAAAATTTGGGCTCGGGGGTCGATTAGGCATGGGGAATGTATTAGCACCCCACACCTCCTTTCTACCGAAAGGGAACCTTTAATTAAACGTGTGGTTTTAAGTGTTGATTTGGAAGATATTTAAATTTGCCTCTTTATAGAAAAGGGAAGGAGAAGACTTAATGAAAAATTTTATTTTTGGCGCTTGACGAGAGTTAGCCTCTCGCTCCTACGTATCTCCCGACGCGATAGAGAATTCAAAGCTACGTAGTTCTTGTTTGTCCTGAAAAGGGTTTTTGGTTTTTAATCTTTTTTAGAGTTTTTCGCAAAGGGGTTGGCGTTCGCGATGACCAAACAACAACGGTTTAGAGTGGTCACACGACTAACTCTTTTTGAAAATGGGATCATCACTAACAATCAAAGCAAGCAGCGGCGCGAGTGACTATTGATGACAACCGGTTTTATTTTGATTATTGAAAAGGTTTTCGCAATTGAAGGGGAGCGTTTGTGAAGACCAAACAACAACGGTTTAGAGTGGTCACACTACTAGCTCCCACGGGAATGAAATCATCACCCACAATCAACCGGCAACGGCGCGAATGATCATCAATGACAATTAGTTTTGATTTTAATGTTTTTAAGATTCGTTTTTGAAAAGTGTTTCGTTGGTTTGATTTGGGGATAATGTTTTGATAACTTGGAAAAGAGTTCGCAATTGGATTGAGCGTTCGCGATGACCAAACAACAACGGTTTAGAATGGTCATACTACTAACTCTTTTGAAAATGAAATTATCATTAACAACCAAACGGCAACGGCGCGAGTGATCATCAATGATAATTGGTTTTGTTTTAGGTTGGAATGTTCGTGAAGACCAAACAACAACGGTTTAGAGTGGTCACACTACTAATCCCCTTGAAAATGAAATTATCATTGACAATCAAACGGCAACGGCGCGAGTGATTATTAATGATAATTGGTTCTTACTTTAGATCATCAAAAGGGTTTTCGCAATCGAATTGATTTTTGGTTATTTGATGTTTGAAAGTGTTCTTGGTTATGAAGAAAATTTGAAATTGTAACTGTTACTAACGAGTAACAAGTTATTGTATAATTTGAATGCGACATGGTTTTGAGGTGTTACTAACGAGTAACAAAGGTTTTGAACTTTGAAGTCGGATTACAAAGTCAATGTGATCATCAAAACAAGCAAACAAATTGTGAACACCAATTCAATACTTAATCATATGACAAACACAAAAACAAGCATACATGAATAAGAACACATGTGCATCAAGACTAGAGTGAGTTTATCCTACACAAACTCCAAGAATCAACACCTTAATTGCACCTAGAAAATGGAGAAGTGTAACCAACAACGCAGGGGGGTGTCATTAGTAAAGGGGTATATGATTAGCTATATACCATGTTTTGAAGACCAGAACCAAGTTTTAGACAGGCCCACAAAATTTGATTAAAAAAGGAAGGCCCAAGTTCTAAAATAAAGAGAGAGGGTTGTTAGTGAATGGGAGGTGTAAGAATTAATCTGAACTTGAATTTAAAAAAGAACAAAGGATTTACATTACTAAAACATGGGTGGTGCAAACATGAATCTGAACTTGACACCAATTTATTTGAGAAATGCTCTCATTTTTAAAAGGCAAACAAATAATGAGAAGAATAAAATAAAATTGAAATGAAAATATAAAAGACACATCTAAAACTAGAAACCCTAATTTATCTCCCCGTTTTACTCTTTTTGTAGCTCCATTTTAACAAAATAGAGAGAGAGAGAGCGACTTGTGGGAGAGGAATCGACAACGGAAAAAAAAAGAAGAGAAGAAGAGAGAAGAGAAAGAAAGAGGAGGCTCGCTTCATTTTCTTATTCTCTGCTTTTTCTGGTTTGCTCATTTTTAAGGTGGCGAGTTTGTGGTGGTCGTCGGAGTTTACTGGTGGTTCGTGGTGGTGGTTTATAGTGGTTGCGAGAATGGAGGAGGGTGGGGTTTTTGTGTCTCTGTGCATTCGGTTACGTGTGTGGTGTGGTTGTTGTTGTTGTTGTCGTAAATGGTTTAGGTGAAGGATGGATGAGACTTGAAGATGAAGTTGGAATGTTAAGCTTACTATGAAGTTTAATGGTTTTAGTTGAAGGACAGTGTTGAAATTTGCAGGTTTGTTGTTATAAGTTTTTGTGGCTTCTCAGCTTCTTCTCTTCTCTCTGATTCATTTCTTTCCTCTCCTTTTGTCTACATTTTTCTAAATTTTGTTCCCTCTTTGAAACTGAGAACTGAATTTGAAGAGTTTTTTTCCTTTTAAGAAGTAGTTATTTCACTAATTATTATTTTGCTAAAAGCTAACAGATGCATAACCTTATAACAACATCACTACAAATCATATAAAAGGTAGCAAACTAAACTTAAAACAAATGCATTTTTGGAATCTAAAAAAGGAGTGAGTGTAGAAGATAACCTCTACTTCTATCTTCTTTTTGAACTGCTTCTTCTATGTTGCAAAGTGATTTTTTAGTATTATCTCAGCTGTGTGTGTTCTGTGTCTCAGTGTGTGTATATGCGTTTTTTCTCTTTGCTGTCTGTGTGTTATATGACTGTGTGTGTATTGTAACTGTGTGACTGAATTTTTGTAGAGAGTAACTCAGTTGCTTGGTGTGTTTTCTGTCCCCCCTTTATCAAAATCATCCTTCTTCCTTTATAGAGGATTCAGTTTTGTTACTGTTGTTATTTGCAAGCTGTAATCTCTTGAAATGTCCTTCTCAACCTCTAAATCTATGATGCTCAGTTTTCTTCTTTTCATCACTTTGTCTCTGGATTCTGCTTATTTACCTGGTTCATGTTTGTAGGTTGCAGTTGTGATAGAGACATGAGAGGGAGCATAGGTGGGTTTTGGTCAAGAGCTAGGAATGGGTAAGGAAACAATCTGAGCAAGTTGAAGAAGACATTGTCTTGAGCTCTAAATGGAAGAGGGAAAGGACTTCACGTGAGACAGTGAAGAAAAAGCCAGTCTGCCTCATATTTTTTAATTTTATTGTAAAAAACTTTAATTTCAGATTTTGTATTTATTTTTTGTGTAAATCTAAATTTCATTTTATATTGAACTTCAATGATAGTTATAATTAAATACTAATACTAATACCAAATTATTTTTAAATCTGAGTTTTCTTGCAATCAAATAAAAAAAAGAGTAAGTTCTACTAATAACAACATGAACGACACGAAATCGTTAACGACCATAAAAATGATATATTTTTGAAAGTAGAGAAATATCGATTAGAATCGAATCGCAAAAATACACTTTTATTTGATTTTTAATTAGTCGGACAAAATTGGGGTATAACAGTGAGTCCAAAGGACATCACCAAGAATTTGCAATGTCCATAGCGTGTGCAAAAAACTGTTTTTGGTATATCCCCCTCTTGATCTTTAATTGGTGATACCCATACCCGCAAATCAATCTTAGAAAAACACGAGCTCCTTGAAGTTGATCAAACAACTAATCAATGTGAGGCAGTGGATATTTATTCTTTATGGTGACTTTATTCAGTTGCCTATAATCTACACGCAACCACGTGGATCCGTCTTTCTTCTTTACAAATAATACTGGCGCTCCCCAAAGGGAAGAACTTGGGTGAATAGAGCCCTTATCAAGAAGATCTTGTAGCTGCTCTCGTAACTCCTTAAGTTAAGTTGGGGCCATTAGATAAGGAGGAATATATATTGGTTGAGTGTCAGGAGCCAAATCTATAGAAAACTCGATTTCCCTATCAGGTGGCAATTCAGGAAGCTCTTTAGGAAAGACGTCAGAGAATTCGCACGCTACTGGAATATTTTCAGCCTCTGCATCATCTACTTGGGTATCTCTAACCAAAACCAAATAGCCTTGACAACCTTTTCTCAGTAACTTACTAGCGCCCAATGCTGAGATTAGATTAAGGGGAACCCAAAAACATTCTCCTTGAAATGAGAAGGTTGATTTCCCAAGTATCTCAAATTTCACCTCTTTGTCATGACAATCCAAAGTGGTATAGTATTATAGATTACGCTTAGGCATGACAATGGGGCAGGGCGGGGACATATTTTGCATTCCACATCCCCGAATCCCATATACTTCCCCATTCCCCTACCCAAACCCAACGGGGATGAATTATTGATCCCCATTGTAACACCTCAAATCTACCCGTTCGTTTTATTAAAATCAGAGTGCGGAAATTTAAAACTAAGCATGCGATGGAGTGTCACATTCGACGTTTAAAAATCCAAACCACGTTAAATCAAATCAAACTTGGAAGTCACTTCGATTGAGTTTACACCACCAAAAATAACAGACATTTCACAATCCACAACTTTAAGTTTAATTCAAACAATACAATAAAACAACTCAATAAAATAGTGTTCATCCCCTCCCCGAGTGTTACGTATCAGAGACGACACCGACTCAGCTGACGAAGGTAGACAAGCCTTCACTCACTATCACCTGCACGTTACCCACATAGGGGTAACATTCAAACAGAAGGGGTGAGTCTCTAACAGTATAATAGCATGTATGATAAGCAGTATACTAGAGTTCAAGCAACTATAATTACCACATCATTACACAACAACATCATTACACATCAACATCCTTATACATCAACATCATTATACATCAACATCATTAATATAAATCACCCAAGGAAAATCATCAATATAATGAATGGGAGATGAAATGCAACCCACACCGACGGGCATATCCATGTGGTACCATCACCGAAAAATAGCCATCTCGTGGCATCATCACCAATATTGAGCATAGCTCAAAGGCCGAAGCCCTACATCACCGAAATGTGCATATGAATGCATGCGACACCATGAACAACACCGAATAACAGTCAAATATCATTATGCAACATCACCATCATCGTTAAGTGGTCATAATTGACCCAACAACACCATCATCAAATCATTGGTCATATTGACCCATCGTTTATCACCGTAGTTAATACAACACATCAACTATAGCATTTAGAGCTAACACCAATCTCCCCAACCACATCGACCCTAAGACACCAATTAGTTTACACACTAATGACACGGCATCACAGAATTGGCGCCAGCAACAAACATAGCGCGCAAAGACAACACCAAATGGCGCTAGGGCAACACAACATGCCTGTGGCGCACACAGCACTAAAGCGGCGCTAGGGCAACACAAAGCACTTCTGGCGCCACACAAAGAACATAAAATGGCGCTGGTGGCAACACGAGCACACACAGAGGCGCTAAAGCAAAGAAGAACTCGCGCTGGGGGCAACGCGGCACCCTGGCGCCAAACAACACATAAAATGGCGCCTGGTGGCAACATGCAGACACACCTAGGCGCTAAACAAGAAGAAATCGCGCCTGGGGCAACACAACACCCTAGCGCTAAACAAAGACATAAAATGGCGCTGGTGGCAACACAGCACACTAGGCGCTAAACAACAAGAAATCGGGCGCTGGGGCAACACAAAGCACCGGGCGCTAAACAACACATAAATGGCGCTGGTGGCAACATACTGACCACCTGTGGCGCCAACCAAGACTCCAATTGGCGCTAGGGCAACACACACACCGGGCGCCAAGCAAAGAAGAAAATCGGCGCCCGGTGGCAACACGAATGCCACGTGGCGCCAAACATCGTGGAAATCGCGCCCAGTGGTAACACAGCCACACAGGGCGCCAAATAGCACGAGAACCGGCGCCCAGAAACACAACACACAGCGCCACAGGGCGCAACTTGTAACACCCCCTTTCTAGACAACCGTTAATCACTGTATTCTATCAGAGTTTTTAAATTTAAAAAAATCACGAAAGGGAATGTCGCATTTCAACGCTTATAAAAACAATCATTTCATAGTCAAAATCATAAGAAGTTCATAAAATATTAAAATGATACGCAAAGACATAGTTTAGTGGTCGGGCCTCAAACACCTGCTTTAGTTCTGACGCAGAAATAAATGACGCTTCCCTTTGTGGAAGAATTAATAGGTTTTCACAAATTACTTAATACATCATCAATGAATGTCTAAAGCATCACGTAATAAAATAAAATACGACTACGCCCTCCCCGGTGCTACATATCGTAGTCGAGAGTTTGAGACACGACTACTAGTAGATGTGCATAAGTGGTGCCTTCACTCGCGAGTACTGCTGCGTTGCCACATGAGAGCAACATTCCAAGCGTAAATGGGTGAGTCTTTATATACAAATAATAATAGATAGGATAGGCATTACATATTGGCAAGGCAACAGCACAATTAATTCACCACATTATCAACACATCATCAATAAATTCATTAACATGGGTATGATGTTTATGCATGTATGCAACATGCATGAGGATCCTTCATCACCACTATTTGCCGGAGGGCACTCATCGCTTTGGACCAGGAGTCCCACGTCGCTTGGTCAAGCCTACACATCGCTTTATGCATATGCATCATGAGGTTCTATGTTGATGCACCACAACACACATATTGCCACAACTTATTAGGCTCACCATTTATTCAATTATTTACTCATCTCTATCTCTTCAACAATTAGCCTCGAGGGTCGCCCATCACTTTTTGGACTGAAGTCCCACTTCGCTTTCACCCTCCGCTTAAATTACAACTTAATTTATACGCTTACGCTAGTATTTTAGCTCACAATCACTTCACAACACAAGAATTGCACCAACTAACCCCCTAGGGACCATAAGACACCTAGGAACCATACTAGGCGCCACTTTCGCGCCCCACCGCAACACTCTCACACACCTCCGCACTACTGGCCCAACCGGCGCACTTGGCTGCCATATTTGGCGCCTGCACCCAAGACACACACACACACGCACACGCCCTGCTCAACAGGCGCACACAGACACGCAGGGCAGCCACATTTGGCGCCCTGCTCAGACACACACACACCCAACCCGGTGAGTCACAAGAACTCGGGCGCCATTTGCACTGCAATTTGGCGCCCTTTACTACTCGCACACTCCACGCAAGAATCCAAAGAAGATACCAGCGCCAACTACCCAAAGACTTGGCGCCCCTCTCCCCAAAGACCCCAAACCAAAAACCACACATTCAGCCTACCTAAAACCGACCCAGGCGCATCGGGGCTGCTCATTTGGCGCCCTGTACCCTGCATAACACGCCCAAAGACTCACACTCTGTCATGGCGCGGATTGCTAGGCAATTGGCGCCTAGTCCGTAACCAACCCTCCTACTTGCACCGTTCCTTTACACTTCAACAACACCCATTTACGCAATGTTTTGACACGTAATTCACATCGCTCAACCAACAATCAGTGTGCATTTCATCAATTATTTCACAATCACCACATATTCACATACAACATCAGTGAGGAAATTGCATAACAGTCTACATGCCTATTCCACAACACACCCCTTTCAAATTACAGCAACCATGACATTCCAATTAGACTCAACACAACGGTAGTAATTTGGGCCACAAAGAACAATCAACATTCACCAAATCAACAATTATACTAACCTATAACTCAACCAACACCTAACACAAATCCTAGGAATTATTATAGGTATAGAAAGAGTCCCCATACCTTGAAAGGATTGAAGAACTCGAAATCAACAAGCCACAGAATCACCACAACGCACGCTCCTCCCTCTTCTCGAACGCACGGAGTAGTAGGAAAAAAAAAAACAGAAAAGGGGAAAAGCAACAACGATGGAGGGTGAGGAATTGAGGGTTGCAACGTGAAAAGGGAAGAAAAAGGGAGAGAATGGATCGATTCATTACCTGGTGAAGAGTTTGAGAGAAGCTCTTCTTCTCCTCCACTTCTCACGTTACGCAGCACACCGCTTCGGTTCTCTATCTTTCACAGTAAAGAGGAATTGGAATCAGAAACTTGGAAATAGAAGGGAGAAGAATGGAGAAGGGAAGGATTCAAGGTTACCTTTGAAGCTTGAGAAAAGAATTTCTCTCTTCCCCCTTTCCCTGCGTCGCGTTCTTCGTTCTCGCAAGCTCTCTCTCTCTCGCGATTTTCTTTCTTGCTTTCGGTGATGATGGTCGATCCAATTGGAGACCCAATTTAGGTCACGCATAGTGATTGGGCCAACTAGTGGGTTGGGCCCTAATCACGCCACTCTTTTAATTCGATACACCTCCTGCGATAAAACCACTTCAATTTAATTATTTCCATTCAAGTAAATATTGTAACCCTCAAATAACTTAATTAAGTAATTAATTAAATTATTTTGGGGCGTTACAACTCTCCCCCACTTAAAGAATTTCGTCCTCGAAATTACCTGAGTCAAACAACTCCGGGTATGCTTCCTTCATCTTACTTTCCAACTCCCACGTCATGCTCTCGCCCACGGCTCCTAACCAAACCACTTTCACTAAATTGATCTCCTTGCCTCTTAACACTTTTACCTCACGGTCTTCAATTCTAACTGGCATAGTTTCCACTGTGAGGTTTTCTCGCACTTCCACATTATCCATCTGAATTACATGTGACGGGTCAGGAACATATTTCCGCAATTGCGACACGTGGAATACATCATGCAGGTTAGACAGATTAGGTGGTAAGGCCACCCGATAGGCAACTTTTCCAACCCGTTCCGAGATCTGGTATGGGCCAATGAAACGAGGGGTCAACTTCTTAGACTTCAGGGCACGACCCACACCCGTCACCGGAGTGACTCTCAAGAATACATGGTCACCAGCTTGAAACTCTAGATCTTTCCTTCTTTTATCGTGATAACTCTTCTGCCTACTCTGCGAGGCTCTCATCTTCTCTTGAATCATCTTCACCTTCTCTCCGTGGTCTCACGCACAATCTCGGGCCTAACACCACACTCTCTCCCGATTCATACCAACACAAGTGGTGTTCGTGCATCTCCTACCGCACAATGCCTCGAAAGGCGCCATCCCAATACTCGCGTGAAAACTATTGTTATAGGTGAATTCAATCAGGGCAAATGGGAATCCCATGAACCTCCTTGCTCAAGAACGCATGCTCTCAGCGGATCCTCTAGTGGATCGAATAGTCCTCTCCGTCGCCCATCCATGCTGGGGTGATAAGCGTAACTCAACCTCAATTTAGAACCTAAGGCCTCCCGCAAGCTCTTCCAAAATTCGAAGTAAACCTAGGATCCCGATCGGACACGATACTCAAAGGAACTCCATGCAACTTCACAATTGTCTTAACGTAAATATCCGCCAACTTCGAATGGATAAGTCATATTAATCGGCAAAAAGTGAGCGATTTTGTCAACCTATCAACAATCACCCATATGGCATCAAATCCTCTCGCTGTACTCGGTAACCCAGTTACAAAATCCATAGAGATACTATCCCACTTCCATTCCGGCACTTCCAGTGGCTGCATCAACCCCGCCGGCTTCGGATGCTCAACCTTAGATTTCGACACGTCAAACAAGCATACACAAATTGGGCCACATCACGCTTCGTGCCGTGCCACCAAAGCAGCTTTCTTCAAATCCTGATACATCTTCGTGGCTCCTGGATGAATACTCAATTTACTTCGATGTCCCTCTTCTAGAATTGATTTCTTAATCTCTTCATCATCAGGGATACAAATCCTTCCGCGGTATCTCAACACGTCTTGCGCATCTATCTCAAAATCCTTACCCTCGGAATGATCAATTCCCACTGCCACCTCAACCAGCTTAATGTCTTGCTTCCTGCGCCTCCCTAATAACATCCAAGAACTCATTGTGAATCTTCAACATTCCCAGTCTTACACTCTTGGCGTTCACTTCACAGACCAAACTCAAATCCCGAAACTGCTCAATCAATTCGAGCTCCTTCACCATCAATGCGGACATATGAAGGGACTTCTCGCTTCAAGGCATCGGCCACAACATTAGCCTTCCCGGATGGTAATTCAAACTAAAGTCATAGTCTTTCAATAATTCCGACCATCTCCTTTGTCTCATATTCACTCTTTCTCGGTCAAACAGATCATCGCAACCCCTTATGATCACTAAACACCTCAAACTTAGAACCATACAAATAGTGCCTCCGGATCTTCAAGGCAAACACAATCGCCGCAAGCTCCAAATCGTGAGTAGGGTAGTTCTTCTCGTGAATCCTCAATCATGCGGACGCATAGGCTACTACCTTACCTCTCAGATTAGCACACCTCCCAAACCCATCTTGGAAGCATCGCAATATACTACAAACGGTTGGTCCGAATAGGCAATACCAAAATAGGAGATGTTGTCAACCTCCTCTTCAACTCATTGAAGCTCTCTTCGCACAGTGCATCCCACACAAAAGCCTTTCCACTTACACGCCAATTGAGTCAACGGAAGGGCTAGCTTAGAAAAACCCTCTATAAACCTCCCGTAGTAACCACCAACCCCAAGAAACTTCGATCTCGATCTCGCCACCGACCGGGCTCTCCCACCGCAACACAAAGATCCACCTTGGGTGGGTCTCACGCCTATACCATCACCAGGAAATCACATGCCCAAGGAAACTCACCTTATGCAAACTAACTCACATTTTGACAATTTCGCATAAAGCTTCTTTTCTTTTAGCACCTCTAGCACTAACCTCAAGTGTTCGCGTGTTACGCCTCCGTCTTGGAATAAATTAAAATGTCGTCTATAAATACCACCACAAAACGATCCAAGTGACTATGGAAGGTACGGTTCATATACTCCATAAACACTCGGTGCGTTAGTAACACGAAAGGCATCACAAGATATTCATAGTGCCCATATCTAGTTCTCAAAGTCGTCTCGAACGTCATCATCTCTCACCTTGATTTGGTGGTAACCCGACCTCAAGTCGATCTTCTTTGAACACTTTAGCACCCACTACCGATCCATCAGTCATCAATCCCTGGAGTGGATATTGTTTCTTGATTGTCACCTTGTTCAATTGTCTATAGTCTACGCAAAGTCTCATACTACCATCCTTCTTCTTTACTAACAACACAGTGCTCCCAAGGCGACACACTAGGCCTTATGAACTTCTTTCTCAAGTAACTCTTCTAGTTTGTTTCTTCAATTCGGATAATTCAGACGCCGACATCCCAGATGCGGTGCCATGACACGTGGGCCTGCGTGCTACTGACAAGATCAATAGTGAATTCAACCTCCTCTCGGAACTCTTACCAAGACTGCTTCCACTTGCTTTTACCTCCAAAGAACATCATAGGGTTTTCCTCTAAACCGATTATTTCTCTTTTCCTTCACAAACCTTGTATGCAGCAGAACTATCCTCCTCAAAGATTCTACACTTATCTACCCGGCCCTAGCAAAATCCCTAATCTCCCGATACCCAATCGCTTTCTTTATGTCGGCGTAGACCACCACTCAAACCAGACGCACTTGGAAAATTCAGAATCGGCTTCATTGGCATAGTAAGGACAAAACTTGGCCAACTCCTCAAATTTGGCGCAGACTCACCATCGTCTTATTTCCTGTTTCACTCCAGAACTCCACTTCCTTCTTAGCTCGCACATCCTCGTGGTAACACTTTCGCTTGAACTCTCTCGTGAAAACCTCCCAAGTAACTTCCTCACCAAAGACCTCCCAACCTTCGTGACACTCCCAACCACCGTCGCCGCCTTCCTCTCCCAAAGATATGGGTCCCCAACTTCACTTTCAAGAAGGTGCACTCCATGACCCTAAGATCCGCTCTATCTCCTTTAACTGTGCCAAGGCCCCATCTGGGTCATACCGACCCTTGAAGGTGGGTGGGTTTTCCTCCAAACGTCGCTAAGTTACGAGCATTCACAAAGAAGACCAAAGATTTTGATTCCCAACACTGGGCTATGGCTTGCAAGGCAAAGACCAACGCAAACATCATCGCGTCTTGCCATCGAATCGAACTTCTACACACAAAGGAACACAATTAGCTACAACAGATATAACACTTAGACACTTGGTGGACGGACCAACTTCACTCTGATACCACTAATGTAACACCCCCTTTCTAGACAACCGTTAATCATCAGATTCTATCGAGTTTTTAAATTTAAAAAATCACGAAAGTGGAATGTCGATTTCAACGCTTATAAAAACAATCATTTCATAGTCAAAATCATAAGAAGTTCATAAAATATTAAAATGATACGCAAAGACATAGTTTAGTGGTGGGCCTCAAACACCATTTTAGTTTCTGATTCCGAAATAAATGACGCTTCCCACACAGCGGAAGAATTAATAGGTTTTCACAAATTACTTAATACATCATCAATGAATGTCTAAAGCATCACGTAATAAAATAAAATACGACTACGCCCCCCGGTGCTACATATCGAGCCGAGACACGACTACTAGTAGGCAGGCATAAGTGGTGCCTTCACTCGCGAGTACTGCAGCGTTGCCACATGAGAGCAACATTCCAAGCGAGAATGGGTGAGTCTTTATATACAAATAATAATAGATAGGATAGGCATTACATATTGGCAAGGCAACAGCACAATTAATTCACCACATTATCAACACATCATCAATAAATTCATTAACATGGGTATGATGTTTATGCATGTATGCAACATGCATGAGGATCCTTCATCACCACTATTTGCCCGGAGGCACTCATCGCTTTGGACCGAGTCCCACGCCGCTTTGGCCAAGCTTCACACATCGCTTTATGCATATGCATCATGAGGTTCTATGTTGATGCACCACAACACACATATTGCCACAACTTATTAGGCTCACCATTTATTCAATTATTTACTCATCTCTATCTCTTCAACAATTAGCCTCGAGGGTCGCCCATCACTTTTGGATCAAGTCCCACTTCGCTTTCACCTCCGCTTAAATTACAACTTAATTTATACGCTTACGCTAGTATTTTAGCTCACAATCACTTCACAACACAAGAATTGCACCAACTAACCCCCCAGGGACCATAAGACACCTAGGAACCATACTAGCGCCACTTGGCGCCACTGGGCAGCCACTTTGGCGCCCACCGCAACACTCTCACACACCTCTCCGCACTACTACCCAACCGGCCGCACTTGGTCGCCATATTTGGCGCTGCACCCAAGACACACACACACACACGCACACGCCCGCTCAACAAAGCACAGACTGTACATGCAGGCAGCCACATTGGCGCGCCCGCTCGACACACACACACCCGGCCCGGTGAAGTTACAAGAACTGGCGCCATTTGCACTGCAATTTGGGCCCCCCTTTACTCGCAGACACTCCACGCAAAGAATCCAAGAGAAGAGATACCAGCGCCAACTACTACCCAAAGACTTGGCGCCCCCTCCCCAAAGACCCCAAACCAAAAACCACACATTCACCTACCTAAACCCGGACCCAGCGCATCGTGGTCGCTTCATTTGGCGCTCAGCACTGCATAACACGCCCCAAAGACTCACACTCTGTCATGGCGCCAGACAGCAGGCAATTGGCGCCTAGTCCAGAACCAACCCTCCTACTTTGCCGTTCCTTTACACTTCAACAACACCCATTTACGCAATGTTTTGACACGTAATTCACATCGCTCAACCAACAATCGGTGTGCATTTCATCAATTATTTCACAATCACCACATATTCACATACAACATCGGTGAGGAAATTGCATAACGATCTACATGCCTATTCCACAACACACCCCTTTCAAATTACAAAGAACCATGACATTCCAATTAGACTCTCAACACAAAGAAGTAATTTGGGCCACAAAGAACAATCAACATTCACCAAATCAACAATTATACTAACCTATAACTCAACCAACACCTAACACAAATCCTAGGAATTATTATAGGTATAGAAAGAGTCCCCATACCTTGAAAGGATTGAAGAACTCGAAATCAACAAGCCACAGAATCACCACAACGCACGCTCCTCCCTCTTCTCGAACGCACGGAGTAGCAGGAAAAAAAACAGAAAAGGGGAAAAGCAACAACGATGGAGGGTGAGGAATTGAGGGTTGCAACGTGAAAAGGGAAGAAAAAGGGAGAGAATGGATCGATTCATTACCTGGTGAAGAGTTTGAGAGAAGCTCTTCTTCTCCTCCACTTCTCACGTTACGCAAAGACACCGCTTGTTGGCTTCTATCACATCAAAGAAAGAGGAATTGGAATCAGAAACTTGGAAATAGAAGGGAGAAGAATGGAGAAGGGAAGGATTCAAGGTTACCTTTGAAGCTTGAGAAAAGAATTTCTCTCTTCCCCCTTTCCCTGCGTCGCGTTCTTCGTTCTCGCAAGCTCTCTCTCTCTCGCGATTTTCTTTCTTGCTTTCGGTGATGATGGTCGATCCAATTGGAGACCCAATTTAGGTCACGCATAGTGATTGGGCCAACTAGTGGGTTGGGCCCTAATCACGCCACTCTTTTAATTCGATACACCTCCTGCGATAAAACCACTTCAATTTAATTATTTCCATTCAAGTAAATATTGTAACCCTCAAATAACTTAATTAAGTAATTAATTAAATTATTTTGGGGCGTTACACAACTTAACTCACAGAATGGCGCCCTGCAGCACCTTTGGGCGCACAGGGGCGCCAACAGCCCACACAAATGGCGCCTAACAGCGCCTAATGACTCAACACGCAACTTTATTGATTTTTCTCCCATTACCCATCACCAAACACCAAATAAAATCAACAAGCATTTCATCAAACACCTAACATGCACTCTAGACACCACACACACATTTTATCAAACACCTAATGCGCATCTATTCACCATCAATTCATTCATAAGCCAATAACACCAAAACGAATTCAACAACCACACATAAACATTCACAAATCATTCAAACATACTATCAAACACATCACATGCATTATAGGTCCTAATCTCCCACATACAACCCATTATAAAATTAGAACTCACCTTACCTTGGAAATTGTCGAATAAGGGACTCTTCTACGAACCCTAAGGAAACCACCGCAACTAGCCTTCTCTTCTTCTCCTTCTCTTCTCCCTTGCGCCGTCTCCTCTTCTCTCTAGCGCTCCTCTTCTCTTTTCTTTCTTTCTTTCTCTTTTTCTCTCCAATTGTGTAAATAACTCTAACCCTTAGTACTTATATCATTGGGCTCTAGTGTCTTGGGCCCTTTTTACCACCTACTTAGTTACTTACGCTACTCCCTGATTTAATAAAACACCATATTATTATTTTTAATATAATTACACTAATAAAATACCTACATATCTCAATTAAATAAATAATTAAATTATTTCGTTCTGTTACACCCAAAATCACAAATCGGGACGGGTTTGGGTTGACATCTACGAGTATGAATACCAATAGAATTTTTTTTAAGTTGTAAAAAATCTCAAACAAATACCATCAGATATTGTGACACTTTTAAAAATCCTTTAAAATCTTAATTGAATACTGCATGATCTTTTATATTAACTAATAATAAAAATCTTAATTAAATACCATATGATTATCCAACCCAAAAAAAATCTTTTTAAATCATCTAAAATCTCAAGCCAATTAATGGATTATAACGGACTACTAATAGATTGGCCAAAGTCGCGTGACAAAATTTGAAAAACGATAGTTAGGTCACGTGCCACCTTGATTTGAATCAAACCCAACAAAATAAATAAAATTAAAATTAAAAAAATATAAAACCATCGAGAAGCACCCAAACCAAAAATCCAAAAAAACCCCAAACTCGTTCGTGTTTCCGCTCACTTCTTCTTTCTCTTCGAATTTCGAAAACTGAAGCTAGCCATGGAAGCGATTCTCATAGATTGTGCACAAAAAAGTCTTCGAAATTTCATGCTCTCCAACGCTATCTTCATCTCTCAGCGTCTCTGCGCTCAGTTCCCCACCGAGGTTTTTTCTTTCTCTCTTCTTCACTTTCACTCACTTCACTTTTTTTTTTCTCTTCTTAATTTGTTTGTTCACTCACAAAACCCTAATTGAAACACGAATTTAGTTGTATAACACTACGAGCTAACCGAACTCTATTTTTTTTTGTTTTCTTTTTTATTTTCGTTATGCTTTTGAGTATGCTCGTTTGCTACGTTACTGTGTGCTGAGATCGGTGGTTTGAATTTCTGCGGATATTGTTAGATTGAGTGTTGGTTGCTTTGGCGAGATTTGGATTCGGTTTTTGTTTTTGTGTTAGTTTAAAAACGTGGTTATATTAGGATTTGAAGTTTGCTTTAGGTTTTTCTTTTTTGTATTTGTATAATTGGATTTGGTTTTTGTTTTTGTGTTAGTGTAAAAATGTGATTATATTAGGATTTGAGGTTTGCTCTAGGTTTTGTTTTTTGTATTTGTATATTGTTTTAAGTATGTGTTTGGTTTGCAATTTGAGGTGGAGAAAATTGATTTTATCAAATTAATTTTGAATGAAAATGTTTTAAGAGAGTAAAAATCACTTTTGGAAGTAAAAGCTACAAATTCTAGGTGCTAGTTAGATTCAATTCTAGAGGGAAAATCAATTTTACTTGGGAATATATTTTTGTCTCTAGAGTCACTTTTGGCTCTTCTAAAAGTGAATCCAAACATGCTTTAAGGTGGTGAAGATGGTGGATTATGATTTTTTGCCCTCTTCTGATATTTGAAATTGCTTGTGGAGTAACACTGAAAGGGGTTTCTTTGCGTTTGAGGACTTTTTTTGCTAGTGCTACTTGTGTTGGTACTTTTAGTTGTTATAGCTGATTCTGGAAATTTTGATGTGACTTCAAGTGGTTGTTTGGCAATACAGGAAGCTGTTTTTTATTTTTATTTTTGTAGACTTTTTTGGTTAAGGATTGGACGCTGTTTTGTGCCGCTCTTATGGAAAAACCGTTGTTGCCCTAGACATAACATAGCCCAGTTTTTGTGTGTTAGATTTGTTAGCAATAAATGTGAATTAGGCACATCACCTGGAAATAAAAATTGTAAAATGTTCATATCAAGTGGAACTCGGATTTCGCACTGTCATAAATTGACGCATTCATTGCAGATAGCAAGTTGGAACCGTTGGATGAAGATTGGACGACTCATGCACCAAGTTCCTATTTGGAATCCAATTTTACCCAATGGTTCTGATTTGTTGAGTGCCGTGAATGCGTGAATCTGTGAGCAAACACGAAGTGTGAGCTTTACTCGTAATGTATTATATTTATTATTGTTATTATTATTATTATTATTATTTATTTTTCATATTGCCCTAGTCTTCTTGAATTTGTATGTCTTCTTTTAAAATGTTAGTTATTAAATTATTAATTCTAGTTCACGAAAGTTGTGTGTCCTTTTATTAGCTATATATTATGTTAGTGTACCTGCAGGAGATTTTTTACGCACTCTAAGCCGGTGTTTGCTACTTTTTTTTTGATTTATGCAGACAAATTTGCAATTATTAGCGGCCTGTTACTTGCAGGGTAATCAAGCTTATTCTGCATACCATATCTTAAAGGGTATGTTTCTCACAGTAGTTAGTTATTATGTATTAACCATTTTTGAAGTTAAGTTCCTATCAATGTTATTAATGCTGGATGGCGGTTCATGAGGTAAGATATGAAGCCCATATACTTGATATGACACTGGTCCGATACAATTCGGATTTGGAGAATTATTAAAAACACATTATAAGCTCTTATTTGGCTCTATCTCTTGTCAATGTAGAAATTTGGTTTTTTTCCCAATGCTAATACTAATCACATTATTTTGATCTCCTATTCCCTTCATCCAAGAAGCGTAGCTTTTAATTCTGCTTTGCCAAGGGAAAACTCTGCCAATTCAAGGAGTCCATTCCCATCTTAATGAATCTTCATTATGTCCCACGACCTTGTCTCTCTTTAGTATATCTGTGACGTTTTATAGACAAAAGCCAAAGGTTAGAACACACATAAGCTAAATCATCTGTCCACTTCAAACCCATTTTGGATTCTCTTCAAAGAATGAATGAAGGAGTGGATATATGCTCCATTTCATCTCAGTTCTCACAACATGATGAAGTATTACTAGAGGCATTAATTAAGGCATGTTTCTGGAGCTACATTGACAAACATATTGAAGTCCTATCTCTAACATGTCAGTCAAAAATTTCTTCTAAAAAGTTAAAAAGTTAGAGGCTACTCTGTGAATATGTTTTTTGATATATTGTAAACTTATTGGTAAACTGAATACGGGTATGACTCTGATACTTTAATAACTTCGAAAAATTTATTTTATAGGCAGAAAGTAAAAAAAATTCATAACAATGTGGCACATAATGATGGGTAATAGTATTCTGCCATAAAATTGCCATGCCATATTGCCATTTTCCTCTTCCACTCCTTTAATTAGCTTTTAATAGAATGATTTCTTTCCCTTGTTTTCCGTTATCTTGTAGCGGTGGTGCTTCTTATTATTTCTCATAATTTTTCTTCTTTATTGCTTGAAGGAACACAAATGCCGCAATCTCGGTACTTGTTTGCAATATCATGCTTTCACATGGATCTTCTTAGCGAAGCTGAAACAGCCTTATGTCCAGCTAATGAGGCTGGTGCAGAGGTATAAACTATAGACTTTACAGCACAAGTTAGAGTGTATTTCAAATTTATTATTACCACCCTATTATCAAATTTTTAAAAAGATATGTTGCTGGCAATATTTTGTTTCCCAAACAAATATGAGTTTTTTTACTTTCTTTTTCTGTTTCATTTATAATTCAGTTTGATGTTATTGATTCACTGATAGTGTGGGCCTTAGTGGGCCTCTATTCTGTTAGTGTATCCTAGTTAGAATTAGTTAGTTTGGTAATTAGGAGATAAAGCATGTTGCCTATAAATAAGAAGGGAGACTTAGAGCGCGACGTATGATTTGTATAGACTTGGGGCCTTTTCGCTTTAGGACAGTCTAGGGTGTCTCGAATACCCTAGGAATTCATTATGTAATCAAGGAATTTTCCTACTTTTCTGCATAATACTAGATTTTTCTGCATAATACTAGTTGGTTTCTATCATTCACTATCACATAAGTTCTGACATACTGATTGAATACCAACTAAAATTGGTGTAATTTAGTGTTTCATTATTAAACACAGTTTTCATAAACTACAGCAGGAATGCTATACTAGAGTTGTGAAGCTCCTACACAGAATGAAATCCGTCGAAACTACCAAATACATAACTGCCTCCTATCCCTGACTTACATCATATATTAAGAATACATAACTGCTACCAACTGTCCTACATAATTGCTAGGTAATTGTTCTGCATAATCAAATACATGAATGATACCTTCCATATAGGTGGGCTATTGGACTTCCAAATCCCATCACACGACCATTCGTTTAAGTTGTTTTTTGTTATAATTTGTGGATACATTTTGTGGGAGAAGGTGAATGACTTAATTTTGTTGTCTTTCTTACTATGTAGGTTCCAAACGGTGCACCTGGTCATTATCTATTAGGGCTGATTTACAGGTTTCACCGCTAAATCTTCTTGAATTACTCTGTTGATTTAGTGACATAGTTTGGCCAAATCACAGCATACATGCATACAAATATTTAACATTTAACAATTACATTAAATTAGGTGTAGTTGGAAGTGTTTTTGTTATGTTTTTTGGATTTTGTTGATTACATTCTTTATTAATGATGGTCTTAAGGCATATCGGTGACATACTTTCAGTAGACGAAGAGATGTGGTTCCCAATCCTTGAATTATGGAACCAGATTTATACAATCTATTTATGCTAAGCAGCCTAAGCATAAATAAGAACTGTTTGGCTTAATGATTTTGCTCTCGGTTAACGCTTTTGCATACGATTCTATAACGTAACGGATTTTAGATAATCACCTTTTTCAAATCCCTTGCATATTTACCTTCTTTCCTTCCTCATAAGTATGGTTGTCATTTGGCAGTTGATTCCAATTATGTATTTGGTATTGTACTTTATGAAATATGAAGATACAGTCCTTTTATGTCCTGGGGACTGGTTTTATTCGGTTATCTTTGAACATTTGCCTTTGCTTTAACTTGTAGTGTACTCATGCTATTTTCATATTCATGTTCATTTTTCTGTATTCCTTTTAGTTACTGTTCTGCCTTTCCAGGTACACTGACAGAAGGAAAAATGCCATACATCATTTTAAGCAGGCACTATCAATAGATCCTCTAATGTGGGCTGCATATGAGGAGTTGTGCATATTAGGTCTGCGAGTTGAACTCACTTGATTTTGGGCATACTTGATAAACCTTCTGGATAAACTTAGTAGTTTAAGGGTCTGCTTATAGTTTTGTATTTCCTAGTTGGACCAAGACATGGTGTAATTTTTAGCTGTCAGCAGATGAGAAAGCTGCTCAAGGGGTTGCTTAGAGTTGTGTAATTTTTAGCTTTGATCAGATAAGAAAGCTACTTAAAGCAAAGCAGACATGTTAAACCTTGTATGATGTATTATCATAATCCACGGATGGTTTAAGCATTTTGTTTTGGTGACCACCAGACATAGGTTTATGTAGTTTTCTCATGACTAGTAATGGATGTACAGACTAAACAGAATCACTAAAGTGCTTATGGTTCCACTTAATATTGAAATTGCTAATACAAAGTTTGCCAGGATACCAATTTGAAACTAGACATAGTGTTATTAAATGGTTGTTTATTTCTTTATTTTCAAAATAATAAATTTAATTATCTATACAATATTCTTTACATTCATGCCTTGTGCTGATGTTATTATTAACATTAGACTTTTTTTTCTGAAATAAGGTGCTGCGGAAGAAGCTACTACAGTTTTTGGTGAAGCAGCTGCTTTTTGCATACAAAAGCAATTTATAAATTGCTCAACCTCTCCAGACCCGCATATGTCAGCTGAAGATTGTAATGTGGTTGTGGCCAGACACAGTGTGTCTGAAGATGCGAGTCCAAGGAAACTAAGACACATGCAAGGCCTTAAGGATATTGCTGCAAATCCCCAGGGAACATCTATAATAGGAGGAAGTTCTGGTCAACTTACGTGTAGTAGTTCATCTAACATGTCCTTTTATAATACCCCATCTCCAATGGCCACACAGGTAAACTGCCTGCGATTTTGTATTGTGTATGCCTGTTAATGTTCATTAAAAATTGTGGAAAGCTAAACTGCCTGAGAGTCTCACATTGGATGATGACGTGACCTGAATAGTAGTTATAAGTAGGGGGGCAATCCTCACCCTATGAGCTAGCTTTTAGAGTTGAGTTAGGACCAAACCCAAATTCTAAAATTTTCTTTAAATGATAATGTGGGTTCCTTGGCCGACTAGACTTGTTTTTTATGTTCCTAGTGTTTTTCTAAATAAATGACATGTTCTGTCGTCCTCTTTTCCAGTTGTCGAGTGTTGCTCCACCCCCTCTGTGTAGGAATGTAATGCCAAATGGCCCAAATCTTAGCACACTTAATGCTGACAATTCTCCTAAGTCAACAGTGAACCCTACTATTCAAGGCCATCGAAGAAAGTTTGTGGGTGAAGGAAAGTTACGAAAGGTTGGTTCTGTAGTTCTGCCTCCATTTGTACTATATGATACTATATTCTCTCATTTTCACCATTCCTTTTTCTCTTCAAACATACATTTTTCCAGATTTCGGGTAGATTATTTTCTGATTCTGGTCCTCGACGTAGTTCAAGACTCTCTGCTGATGCAAGTTTAAATGCAAATGCTAACACAGCAGTTGTATCTGGAAACGGAGCGACTAACTCTCACAAGGGAGGATCAAAGCTTAGCCCTATGGCATTTCGTACCATGGCAGTTCGAAAGGGACAGTCATGGGCCAATGAAAACATTGATGGAGGTGATGATTCCTCATATAGCTCACTACTTCATTGTATCAAATTCATTTTCGCACATGGAAATGCCTTAAATAGTTTCGTTGCGATGTTATTCAAGCAATTTATTCACTTTAGTGAGTTGCTTCCCAGGTGATGATCTTAGATTTCCCTCTTCAGTTAACTTCTTGCTATTGTTTTTCTGAAGATATTATGAGAAAGAAAATTCAAATCGTTGATAGTTTTTTGATATCTGTTTATATAAATTGGTGATGCGGAATAGAGTTTTGAATTTACGGCCAGGTGCCACCCTAAAATGTTGAACTCTAATTAGATGAACGGTAGTGTATCCTCTAACAATTGTGGTTTTCAGATTTTCATTCTCAAATTATTGTCTTAAATTTCCTTTTTTACAAATAATGATTCTCATTTTTTTTTTATTTCTAGGGATTCATAATGATGTTATTGATGTTAGTCGTTTAAATATTACATCAACAACTTCTTGTTCGTCTTCTGCTGATGAAGCTAAATCTTATGAACAAGATGAAGCAAATCTTCAAGTTGGGGGGCATCTAACAAGTGGGTCTAAAGTCATCACAGGTGCATCAGAAATACTGAACCTTCTAAAAGTTCTTGGTGAAGGCTATAGGCTTGCCTGCTTGTATCGGTGCCAGGTATTATATTTGTTGAGAAAATCCAGATATCATTTATATTAACTGTTCATTAAATTATTTTCATTGGGAACATGAAAAACAAAAAATTAAATGAGGAAAATACCTTGTCCTCTATTGCATATTTTGTTTTAATCTGTGTATGGGGGAGCAGGATGCACTGGATACCTATCTTAAACTTCCACCGAGGCACTACAATACTGGATGGGTTCTTTCTCAGGTAAATTTTGTGTGGCCCAGCTCACATTCTTTGGTCTTCCAGTATGTTAAAATATATTCAACGTATCTTATAACATCTTATTTGTATCCTATAATAGAAATAAATTTTCATGTATATGGGATTCTTTTGTCCAATGTTTTAACCGCAAACCAAATTTCAGCTGACACTCTACCCATTTCATAATTTTCACTTCTATTATTGTTCAGATTATAGGATTTTAGATAAAAGAGGAAAGAGGTCTTATATCCCCATAAATAGGGATTAGTTTTTAGTTTTTGTATTAATCTCTTATCAAGTTATTATTAATCATATTGCATAGTTCAAAGGTCTTGATACATTCTCTTATCCTTCTTTTATCTAAAACCCATAACTTCAACTATAACATATCCCTGTGTTAGCGTATGTGCTTTGTAATCTCTAATCATTGTTATCTCCCTCGCCACGAAATGATCTTTATTGAATATATAAAGAGGTTGTGTGGCCGTTTTACGGGAGATGACCAAGCTCAAAACACAAGCTAGAGAAAGTAAAAGGAGTAAAAGCTGGTTTAACTAGGGTGGTGAAGAGAGGAAGTAGCAGATGTAAAAAATCGTGTGTTTATCTAAGAAAACTTTCTCCTCATCCTCTTTTAGCATGGTCAGAATTTCAGATGATGAAGCCACGCCAGTGCAAATTTTGCCCTTTCCTTCTCGTTCCTTGATTGCATCAACCAGATGTTATGTGCTCAATGATACCTGGTTCCCGCAAATTGTTGTCTTTAACTAGCTGTGGGGGTGTAGTTCCCGCGAAGTTTCCTTTTGTTAATGTGATCAAGGCATTGGGTTTTCCTCCTTTTTTCTGTCTTACTTTCAGTTGTGTTTCTGTGGTCATCCATTATTGTTGAAGTCTGCGTCTTGGTTCAACCAGTTTCTTTACTGTCAAGGTTCTGGGTGGGATTGTCCCTTAACTAACATTTGTAAGTGTTAATAGTATATGAAATTTGTTATTCTTTTAACATTGATGCTGCCATGAAAGCCCGTAGAGGAAATGAATTTCGACCCAAATTAGTTTTCTCCGTTCAATAACATTTATATATATATATATATATATATATATATATATATATATATATATATATATATATATATATATATATATATATATAGTGGTTTTAAATTGACTTTAAATATGCCATTGGACTCTGATGTTGTTGTACTGAAGATTCTTAGAGGTGTGTTATGCTAATTGCTTGTCACATTACTTGGATATGTATTTAGAAGCTGATCGGGCCTTCAGTCTTGCTCGTCAGGTTGCACCTTATAGTTTGGAAGGAATGGATATATACTCAACAGTTCTTTATGTGAGTTGACATACATTTTTTTTGTAAAAAGAGCAAACCTGTCTCTTTGATGTCTTCTGGGACTTATATTTTTGGTCGATTCAACTAGTAAGGTCTCTTGATAGAATATCGCCCTAATCAACAATGTGTTGATGTCCTTGCTTTAGGCAGTTTGCCTTAAATTGCTCCTCTGGAATATGTTTGAGGCTACGATTACTTTGGGGCTGTCTACCAGCTATTTATTTAAAAGGTTCCGTGTTTGATGATTCTCATCCACAAATTATAAAAAACCCTGAATATCATCGATATATGGCTACAACTTGTTAACGCTATAACCTTGTATTTCTTTAGCTTCTCACTACCACTTAAGTTATAAATTTTACATTCGTACCTCAATGTATACTGCTTGACCATAAGACGAAAATCTGGTTCAGCATTTAAAGGAAGATATGAAGCTAAGCTACCTGGCACGGGAATTGGTTTCAACTGATCGTCTAGCTCCTCAATCTTGGTAGGTATACTTGGTACTTTTTTAATTACTTGGTGTACTTACTTTTTATTTTTCTGCCTGAAATTGCTTCCTTTATAGGTCATTTTTATTTTTTACTCTTCTTTCTTCATTTTACTAGAAGGCATAAAACTGCATCTTCTGTTGCGTGTGTATGCATGCAGTGCGTGCTTGTGTATCATTTCATGTGCATGAAGCGCGCACTTGTGTATGCACTGAGCCAAGTTATCTTGTGTTTACAAAAAAGGTTTCAACTCTTACATCCTTGCAGAGATATATTGGTGCCCATATCCTGCGTTCTATTTATGAAGTACAGGACCTTCCATAAAACATCCGTGCATATTTTGGCTCACTTACCTTTTCATAAATATGTTGATGATGATATTATTTTGCTCCATTTATGAAGTACAGGACCTTCCATAAAACATCCGTGCATATTTTGGCTCACTTACCTTTTCACAAATATGTTGACAATAATATTATTTTGCTCCTCAAGCACCACAGGCTTGTGCTTTGGGCAAATTAGAGCTTTAGAATTGAAAGTGTTTACCTTTTTGTATTCAGTTTTGCTGTATTTTACTGTTCTATTCGAGTTGTTATGATTTATCCTGGTTTATTATTTCTGTCAAATGCTGTAACAGGTGTGCTATGGGAAATTGCTACAGCCTACAGAAAGATCATGAAACTGCCCTGAAGAACTTTCAACGGGCTGTTCAACTGAATCCCAGATTTGCATATGCACACACCCTTTGTGGCCATGAGTATGAACAACCTTTTGTTTATGATACTGTATTGATGATACACATGCCCACACGCACATATTTAGCTTGTAATATTACCTGGCTTGTAATTCATTGTTACTTGTAGGTATGTTGCACAAGAAGATTTTGAAAATGGAATTAAGAGCTACCAGAGTGCACTCATGGTTGATGCAAGGCACTATAACGCCTGGTATGGACTTGGAATGATATATCTTCGCCAAGAGAAATTTCAGTTCTCTGAACATCATTTCCGTATGGCTTTCCAAATCAACCCACAATCTTCTGTGATATTGTCATACCTTGGAACTACTCTGCACTTTTTAAAGGTTAATCTCTTGCTTCACTTATTGTAGTAATAGTAGTACAAACTATAACTGCACTTGTGTTTTGCTTGTGTTTTTTGTATCCAAGATTATGGAATTGTGCTTTTGTGATTTGTCAGAGAAGTGAGGAAGCTTTGGCAATAATGGAGAAAGCTGTTTTAGCGGATACGAAAAATCCACTTCCAATGTATCAAAAGGCCAACATACTCATGAGCCTGGAAAGGTTTGTCGAGGCTTTGGAAGTCCTAGAGGAGCTTAAAGGGTACGCACCCTGCGAAAGTAGTGTTTATGCTTTGATGGGCAATATCTATAAAAGGCGTAACATGCATGAGAGAGCAATGTTTCATTATGGCATTGCCTTGGATTTGAAACCATCTGCAACTGATGCTGCTGCAATTAAGGTGATTAGCTTACAAAAGCAATCCTTTTGCTCTCAAGTCATTTTGCAATTTCTACACTTCACTAATTTTTTGCTCTCTGATTGCTTTGATAAATGTTCAATTCCTTGTCATTTTATATAATCTATATTGTCAATTGTCCACTTTAGAATACGTTGGAACTTTTGATTATTTCCATAATTCATTTAATTTCCTGTATGACCCAAAGCTTCTTATTCTGTTTTAACAGGCTGCCATTGAGAAATTGAATCTCCCGGATGAGTTACAAGACGACTTGTAGCTCTGCTTTTGGAGTGCAAGATTTGAGTAAACATATTTTGCTTTCGGTTGATGGTGTAAAAAAAACATCACAAATGCTGGAGGAGTATTTATCACGCAGTCATAACTCCCAACTAACTCCAGGGTCACTAGAACTAACTTCATTTTTGTAGGGCGGGCATTCACGTAGGATTCTACCACATGATGTAACAAGGTTACTGAGAAGTTCTAATATTTGTACAAAGTTGTTGTAATAGGGAGAAATCCGTGTATCATTAGTTTATCCAATCATATTTTGGTTATAAATCAAAGCTTAGAGTTTAGTAATTCGGCTCTGGTTATAGGTTATTGTGGTAAGTGCTTTATTCCTTGTTTCTCTTCTCATTTCAACTTCGATTATTTGATGATGCCACTTGGGGGCTTGAGGCATGATTAAAGTGAGCCGTTTTTATTGTGGTCTCAACGCATTGCATTTCAATAATAGTTATTTACAAATATACCCTATTGCCCTCTTCCAAATAAAAAAAGCTAAGGAGCACAATCTCTCTCTCTCTCCTCTCTTGTCGTGATTGTAGTAAACTTATATATATGAGGGAAGTAAATCGACCGTATAACAATTTATAGGTGATCATGACTAAAATGTTTTTAGTGATCATATGACTATTTAAAAAAGTCATAATCTTAACTATTCATGATTTCATCTATGAATACAATTTGTTTCCCTCACTCTTTCATTATAAAACCTCTTTGGTGGGCGATCTGTAAGTTCTTCTGTAAGAGCTTGAAGAATATTGGGGTTTGCCTCTACTCAGAGCCTCCAGAGCCTAACTTACTTAAATTTTTTTAAATAAAAAAAACACCTCTTATTAATCTAGGACAAAATAATGACAATCTTTTAGGTTATGTTTAAGAGTCTTGGATGGAAGAGCTTTGAGAAAAAGGAAAAAAGAAAGGGAAGTAGAGGAAGGATAGTTCCTCACTTTGGATGGCAAACTATTTTTCTTCACAATTTTATAACCCTTTGGGAACTCAAAAAATTTATTGGAAGAGTGTGGGCTTTTAAAAAATCATCAAATCTCTCCAATCTTATTATAATACTCTCAATATTAAAAATATATTAATCATAAACACCCCATTCCACTTCTCTACCGTGACACTCAAAGTGAAAAGTTTTCTTTTTCTCTTTCCTCTCCCCTCCTTCCTCTAAAGCCCCCCTCCCCTCCTAACTCCCTAATAGAGCTTAAGGGTTTAGAGTTGTTTCAAACTGCTATTACTTGAGCTATCGATGACAATCAAGTTTGTCACCTGTATGTTACATTGCTTCAACACATTTTCAGTTTTGGAACCTTGCTTGGTCCATTTCCTTTATTCATATGATGTGCGAAGGGACTAAATGTGCAACTTAGTGTGCTTATTTTGGATTCTCCACTGAAGATTTGATCGACTTATCCTTCCCAAATTTCTCGATCACTTGTAGTAGATGTTATGGTAAGCTATCATGTTAGATTGTAGTTTCTTTATTTTGTTGTTTCAAATTTCCCTTGATAAAAAAGTGGAAACTTGAGGGAACCATGGTCCTTCTATGTCCCTAAATCTACCCTTGACTATGATGCCTAAAAGGAGTTTAGTTGTGTTGAGTATGGTGTAAGCGTGATACACCCACAAACGAAGAATTACTCAAAGAATGATGTAATTACAGCAAGAATTGAATGCTACAGATTCAATTAAGCATACAATTTGAACGAATTGTATTAATCCCAAATTGGATCGTATAAACCCTAATTTCACTGATAAACCCTAAAACAAGAAATTGAAGATCAGAGATCAAACACGAATCAAATGTTGATGCAGTTCAGCATCCCAAAAGGGTTACATACATCTGCGGGACCATCAAATTGATTGGGTCCATTTCATTGATCAATTTGAAAGATAGGTACACAATTGTTACAATCCCAATCGTGAATCCCCTCTCTTCCCAAATCCCTCAATTTCCCGTGTTTTCTCTCCACACACCCAGAATTGTCTATTTCTGTTACATTGATTACAAAACCAGTTACAAGCTATTTATATGAAAGTAAATCTAAGCTAACTGCACCGAAAACCTTCATGGTTGAAGTTGGCGCCAAAAACCGTTGAAGCTAGAATTCAAAATTTACCTGCATAACCCGATACTGCTTATAACCGAATAACCAATGAGAACACGTGGATATACACACACACACACACTGATGACTTGGCAAGTTGAGGAATGCCACCTCAGCAACAATCTCCACCTTGGCATCCTAAACTTTCAATCCCAGATACAATTAAACACGCCAATCAAAACTGAATATATCAGAATCCACATTTATCATGCTATCCTCAGTAAATTCAAGCAGTGCTTGCATTTTGACAGAGGAACAACTTTAGTTATAAAATCTGCTGGATTCTCAGCAGTGTGAACCTTGTGGATTTGGACTTTGCCTTCAGATATAACATCTTTGATCCAATGAAGTCTTATATCTATATGTTTGGTTCTTTCATGGAATGAGCTATTTTTGCAAAGGTGAATGGCACTTTGATTGTCACAAATGAACCTTCACAAAATCTTGTTGTATTCCAAGCTCATTCACAAGACTTCTCAGCCATAAAGCTTCTTTTACAGCCTCAGTTATACCCATGTATTCAGCTTCCGTAGTTGATAGAGCAACCACATGTTGGAGAAAGGCCTTCCAACTTACTGTATTACCAAACAAAGTGAATACATAGCCTGTAAGTGACCTTCTTTTATCTCTATCCCCTGCAAAATCCGAGTCTACAAACCCCTCTACTCCACCTGAATTGTGATCTTCACCTCTGTAGCACAAACCCAGTTTAGCAGTACCAATTATGTATCTCAAAATGTGCTTTACCATTGTCCAATGCTGTTGTCCAGGATTGGACAAGTATCTACTGACCAAGCTTAGAGAGTATGCAAGGTCAGGTCGAGAACAAACCATAGAGTACATCGAACTTCCAACAGCACTTGCATATGGAATAGCTTCCATTTGTTTCATTTCATGTTATGTGTTGGGGCAATCTGTCTTAGACAGTTTGTACTGTGCTCCTATGGGTAAGTTCGATGGTTTTGCGGCCAACATATTAAATCTTTGAAGCACCCTCTTAGCATAACTCTCTTGAGTTATGGTCAGGACTTTGTTGTCTTCCTTTCTGGTTATCTCCATCCCCAGAATCCTCTTGGCTTGACCAATATCTTTCATCTCAAACTCCTTGCTCAGCAGAGTTTTGAGTGTCTCAATTTCATGCTTATTTCTACTTTGCAATGAGCATATTATCAACGTATAGAAGTAGGTAAATGTAGTCCATTTCCCCTAGCTTTCTATAGTACACACAACTATCACAGGAGCTTCTTTTATACTTGATTTCAATCATGTAGTTATCAAAGCGTTTGTACCACTGTCTCGGGGACTACTTGAGCCCATATAGTGACCTTTGAAGCAAGCACACATGATTCTTCTTGTCAAGTTCCTCAAACCCTTTTGGTTGTGTCATATAAATTCTTTCTTCAAGTACACCATGCAAGAATGCAGTTTTAACATCCATTTGTTCAGAGTGTAGATTAAATTGAACTACAAGTGCTAACAACACCCTATTGGAGGTGTGTTTGACTACTGGTGAGAAGATTTCATTGAAATCTACACATTCTCTTTGAGTGTAGCCTTTGACTACAAGTCTTGCCTTGAACCTAGGAGGATCCTTGTCTGAGCTTCCCTCTTTCCTCTTGTAAATCCATTTACACCCAACAAAATTCACCCCAGTGGGTTTCTTTACCAATTTTCAGGTTTGATTTTTGTTCAAAGCTTCCATCTCATCAACCATAGCAGCATGCCTTTTTTGATGATCTTTATTGGACATTGCTTGTTCATAGTTGGCAGGTTCATCATTTGTTATACTAGCAGATGAGCTTAGAGCATAGGCTGTCATCGATTCATAACCCAACCTATCTGGTGGTTTTATCTGTCTTCTCTATCTATCTCTGCATAATAGATACTCAGTTTCTGGTTCTAATTCTAAACTTGAATCTTCATTCACAGCTTGATCACCACTCACCTCATCTTGCTCAGTTTCTTGTTGAGGTTCATTTGAACTTGATTGTTTGTCAAGCTCCACCTCAATTTCAGTTTCCTTATTACTTGTAGCACCATCAAGGACTTCACTATCCTGTTTACCTTCAATTAACTTTGACTCTTGGAAGGTAACATCTCTACTAATGATACATTTTTTCTCATCAATAGACCATATTCTGTAACCTTTAACACCATCAGGGTATCCCATGAACAATCCCTTTTTGGCTCTTGGTTCAAGTTTTCCTTCATAAACATAAAATAAGCAGGCCAGCCAAAGACTCTCAAGTTCTGAAAATCAGGTGCTTTACTAGTCCACACCTTTTGAGGTGTCTTAAACTTGCAGTGTGCACAACCTCACCCCACTAGGTTTTTGGTAGCTTGGCACATGATAGCATGCATCTAACTCTTTCCAACAGAGTTCTATTAAGTCTTTCAGCAAGACCATTCTGTTGTGGAGTTCCTCTCACTGTTAGGTTTCTATAAATTCCATGTTCTTTACAATACCTATTAAAGTCCTCATTATAGTATTCTAACCGATTGTCAGTCCTTAATGCTTTTACTTGTAAGCCAGTTTGAGTTTCAACTCTTTTCTTCCAACTTACAAAGGTTTTAAATGCCTCTCTTTAGTTTTTAATAGGTAAATCCAAATTTTCCTACTAAAATCATCAGTGAAAGTAATGAAATACCTGTTGCCACCATGAGTTGGTGTCTTGGAGGGCCCCCAAAGGTCTGAATGGATGTAGCCGAGCTTCTCCTCTGTCTTGTGAGTGCCAGTTGCAAACTTTACTCTTGTTTGCTTTCCAAACACACAGTGCTCACAAAAATCTAGCTTGTTGATCTTATCTCCACATAGCAAGTTTTGTTTCTCCAATTCCTTTAGATCTTTCTCACTCATGTGGCCTAGTCTTTGATGCCACAAGAGTGATTTACTCAAGGTTGATACCGCTACTGATGCTTCTCCAGTGGTGCTTCCTTGCAGAATGTATAAGCAATTTCCTTGCCTAATTCCTTTCATTACCACCCTCGAACCTTTCATTACTTTTAGAGTAGAGTTTTCACCTTTAAAACTGTATCCAACCTTCTCAAGAGCACCTAAAGATATTAGGGGTCTTTTGAGGCCAATAACATGTCTAACATCTGTCAACTTTTCCACAGTTCCATCAGCCAATTTCAACAAGACAGATCCTATTCCAATTACTTTGTAAGCTCCATTGTTGCCCATGATCACTTACCCTCCAGTGTAGGGTCTGTATTCACAGAACCAGTCCCTTCTTGGACACATATTGTAGGACCATGCCGAGTCCATAGCCCGCTTTTTTTCTTCAGGTGGCTAGTGACATTGTCTGTGGATTCTTTCCCATCCTTTTGGGTGGCCACAAGAACCTCACAGCTATCATAACCATCAGAAGCTACCGAGGCATCTGCTTTATTCTTAGCATCATTATTCTTCTTGTTCTTTCTTTCAGGACAATCCTTTTTGTAGTGTCCTATCTTGTGACAGATGTAGGCATGTAGCACTTGTATTTAGTCTTATATTTTGATCTTCCTCTCCCTTTGCCTTTGTCAACTCTATTGTTAGTTCTTCCCCTCGCAACGAGGCTTTCCCCTTGATCGGTTTCTTTACTGCCAGATCTCTTATGGAGCTCCTTCGACATTAGAGCACTTTGAACTTCATCAAGAGATATTGATTCCCTCCCAAAGATCAAAGTATCAGCAAGAATATCATACTCACTAGTTATAGATCTAATTAGCAACAGAGCTTTATCTTCATCATCAATTTTAACATCAATGTTTTCTAAATCTAATATCAATTTGTGATATTCATCAATGTGGTCACTAATGGACGTACCTTGATGCATCTTGAGGGTGTAGAGTTTCTATTTGAGATACAATCGATTTGCAAGAAATTTCGTCATATACAAACTCTCGAGTTTCACCCAAACAACTGCAACGGATTTCTCTTTAGAGATTTCCCTCAAGACTTTATTGACAAGGCAAAGGATAATGGCGCTGTACGCCTTCTTCATCTTCTCTTTCTTTTCTTTATCAGTAAGAGTGTCTGGAAGTTTGCTTTCACCTTCCAGAGCGTCTTCCAATCCTTGTTGTGTCAAGATGGCTTACATCTTCATCTTCTAGAGACCGAAATCGTTTTTCCCATTGAACATTTCAATATTGAATTTCGCCATCTCCATTTGTCAAGAAACGAACCCAACGAGCTCTAAGATACTAGTTGTTGAGTCTGGTGTAAGCGTGATACACCCACAAACGAAGAATTACTCAAAGAATGATGTAATTACAGCAAGAATTGAATGCTACAGATTCAATTAAACATACAATTTGAACGAATTGTATTAATCCCAAATTGAATCGTATATACCCTAATTTCACTGATAAACCCTAAAACAAGAAATTGAAGATCAGAGATCAAACACACATCAAATGTTGACGCAGTTCAGCATCCCAAAAGGGTTACCTACATCTGCGGGACCATCAAATTGATTGGGTCCATTTCATTGATCAATTTGAAAGATAGGTATTGTTACAATCCCAATGGTGAATCCCCTCTTATCCCAAATCCCTCAGTTTCCCGTGTTTTCTCTCCACACACCCAGAATTGTCTATTTCTGTTACATTGATTACAAAACCAGTTACAAGCTATTTATATGAAAGTAAATCTAAGCTAACTGCAACGAAAACCTTCAAGGTTGAAGTTGGCGCCAAAAACCGTTGAAGCTAGAATTCAAAATTTAACCTACATAACCTGATACTGCTTATAACTGAATAACCAATGAGAACACGTGGATATACACACACTGATGACTTGGCAAGTTGAGGAATGCCACCTCAGCAACAAGTTGCCCAACCAAACTTTCTGAAACCGTAAAAGGTCCAAGGTGTAGTCAATCGTTGTTATTCCCTTATCTTTCTTTCTCTTTCGCGTTGGTCGCTTTTCCAATGAAATAGGAGGAATGGGAAAAATTGAATAGATTAGGTACTTATAATCGCTCCTTTATTTAGTGACCTTACCTCGGTCCTTGAGAATGATCAACGATGTTACTTTGATTCGCTAATGTCTATAAAATTAGTCCAAAACATGACATAGTGGTGTGTTTGATATCATGTTTTTGTTTTAGTCCTCGTATATTCTCTATTTGCAAAATCCTAATGTGCCAAACATATTGCTTGCATGACTTTGCCACATATTTTTTATTTTAAAACTTTGACTTGGGACCCACTTGTATTTTCCAAGTCACCCTTTTACAATCAAGGAGATGAAAATTACAAAGCAAAGTCATGAAAGAAAAACGTTTACTCCTCAAGATATTATAAACAAAGAAAGGTATAAGGACTACAATGAAAAAAAGTGATATTTCTAAAAAGTTATTAACATTTTTTTTAGAAATGAAATTCAATTGACTCCTGTTCTGTACCTTTGTGTCTCTCCGGGTTAATAAGAGACTGTCGTTGGTTGTGTTCCTGTCGGGTCGGATCTCCATGTGTTTTGAACGAGAGGGGGTACCTGCAAAAACAATCCGGCGCTCAAGTCAGTGGAGAATCGTGGAGTATGCAGGTTATAGTAATGCGTACCTTGTGTGGCTATGCGAGCTAGTATTTATCGAGATCCTTGCTAGCTCTGAATCGTTGATCGTTCGGGTGAATCTGAACCGCCAAAGCTTAATGGATCGGGCATTGGATGTGGATCTAAGCGATTGGGCTGACCCATGTCTTATTAAACGCATGGACCTCGTGGCCCAATATGAAATGCTTGGTCATGGACCTGAGTCCTAGTTATGGCCACTGTTTTTCCCACATCCCTCCCTACTCAGCGCACACCCCCAAACCTAAAATATTCCAAAATTACCCTCATGTGGAAACCTCCCCTACGCAGTATTTTTGACGGGTTCGGACGCGGGCAACCGAACCCGTTCGGACACCACCATCCGAGCAGACGCAAATTGAAAATTTACTAACCTGTTTTGTTAAAATAAGCCAAAACCCGTAAAACCACTAATAGATTCCATGTGCGTTGAGTAGGGGAGTGGAAATGCACTGACAGATTCCATGTTATATATCATTTTTAATTGTTTTCAAGGGAAACAGAAATTAAAGTGATAGGTGTTTGGATCCTCTCCTTCTCACCTCCCTACATCCTCTCTATCTCTCTCTTAATTACACACTCTCTCATCATTATTTAATAATTTGTTAGTGATGAGAGAGACTGAAATTTAGAGAGAGATAGAGAGATGATGAGTGAGAGGAGATGTGAGATGATGAGAAGGAGAGGATCCTAATCCGAAATTGAATTGTTTTCAAGGGAAGTGGAAATGCACTGACAGATTCCATATTGAGGAAGGTTTTTACCGGAAGTGGAAATGCACTGACATTAAGGAAATAAGCCTTTTTGAAGGTTTGGACTGTTCGGATGGTGGTGTCTGAATTTGTTATCCATCCGAACCAGTTAATTTTCACACAACGGGGGTGTGTGTCAAAAATTACAGCACTCAGACCCTTCTGGCCGTGTTCGAACAGGTGAATTTTTAAAAACATAATTAAGTCTTATTTTTCATATTTTAAATAATTCCTTCAAAAAAATTATTTTAAATAATATTTTTTTTACTCAAAAAAAGGAATTTTTTTAATAGCCCTGGGTAGTGAGTATGTAGCCTCTATCAATACAAAAAAAGTTCTTGCTTGGTTTCACTTGGTCAAAATTCAAAATTTTGAATTTCCCGGCGATACTTTGCTCCGCACTCTGAACTCAAGTGCGCTGGAAGCAGAAGACGAATAATTTCCTCTTCCTCATCAATCTCACGGTCTCTCTCTCTCTCTCTCTCTCTCTCTCTCTCTCTCGGGTTCCGATTTTTAGCTCACAAACAAAATAATTACAATTCTTCTTTTTCCCCATCATTTTTTCAAACCGAATCGAAACCTTCTTGGTGCTAGGGTTTCGTCCACTTCAATTTCTGCTAATTTCAGTTCCGCTTCTCACCAAAATTTTCGAATCCGATTTTTTTTTTTTGCTGAATCTACAGCTTGTAAGGTTCAAGGTATGGAGCAGGTGGTGGCAACGGTGAGCGGCTACCATGGCTCAGAGCGATTCAACCTCATCAAGCTGATTTCACATGCCGGTGCCAATTATGTTGGCACAATGTCGAAATCGATAACGCATCTGGTGAGTTTTTTCTCTTGCGAAGAAATGATAGTTCTCTTTTTAGTTAATTGCTTATTGACCGCATTCGGATCTAACAAACTCTAAGGTAACCCTAACCAATTAACTGTAGTCCTAGCTAACTTACTTAGAACTGTGTTATTTGGTTAGAGATGAATTGTTTGAATGTGTAAACCAGAAGGAAAAAAAACAGAATTCAAAGAGATAGCAAGTAGAAGAGAGTAAACGAGTGAATAATTCTTTTGCAGTTACTAATTTATACAAAAGTGACAAATTGCGTTTCATGTCAATGAGTATTATTAACGGATTTGGTGGAAATACATTATTGTTTTGATGACATTTATCCAGTAGCATTTTGTGTCATTAAACTGTGTATGATCCAATATTTTGTGTTTGTGTTACTAGGTGTGTTGGAAGTTTGAAGGAAAGAAGTATGATATAGCCCGAAAGTTTAGAATACATATAGTTAACCATCGGTGGGTTGAAGACTGCATAAAGGAAGGAAGGCGTGTACCTGAAGATTCTTACATCCTGCACAGGTAAATTTGTTTTGTTTTGTTTTCCTAGTTTCTACCCATTTATTGCAGAATTATACTGGGGTGCATTGGGTTTTGTAAAATTGTGGCCTTTTAATAGAATAAAAAAGAGAGATTAATGAGATTATTAATTTTGTTTGTGTGAACTAAAATGACTGTTTAAACTTTAAAATGCATAAACTGATCAATTTGGTTTGGCAAGCTTTGCTTTGAACTGTGTCTGGCTTAAACTGAAATTTACTGTTAGAAATATAAAACCATTTGTAGGCCTGAATCTAATAGCTTAAGCTTCAGAAAAGTTGGTTGTTGAAGTGGTCTTAGTGTTATAGCTTTTGGGAAGTTGGACCTAAACGGTTTTAATGTCCTGTATTCTGGACATTTTATGTTGCAAGATGGGATTCTTTGGTGTGGAGTCTGGAGTTTGTTTGTGTTTCATGTTACTGGTGCTTCCCTTCCCTATACTCTGACATGCAGTAAAATTTGGAGAACACTTGTTCTTAAGTTCATCTATTATTACCGTTATTTTCAGTGGACATGAAGTAGGGCCATTGTTACTTGAAGTTCCAGTCACTGTTCAAGCAAGTAGCTTGTCAAAGAATAAAGCGATTAATGACAGGTTATGTGATATTGGTTCTGAGAGGCAAAATATCGATTTCAGTTCTGGATTTTGTGGTATTACTGTTTTGGAAGATTCTTGTTTAATGAAAAAGGTAAGAATAGGCTCTTTGCTCTCTCCATACTCCTTTTGCTTGTTTTAAATATTTATCTTTATCTTTATCTTTATAATATACATTCTCGTTTCCAAACATGTTCAGATTCATTACTATGTTGCCTGATTTTTCGAATGGGAAGCAACTTTTATTACATAATATAGTGATATGTGGTCATTAACACACATGTTAACACTTAATGCTCAACCGTTATCTCAAGTTGTTATTTGCGCTCCACGGGTGTTCCAGCGACTCTTCCAATGTTTTGGCATCAAATGCTTTTTTAATTTTTTTGGCTTATATCACTTATCTGTCCACAAACTTAAACCAATATGTTGTTTGCAGTATGCATGATTGCTTTCTCACGAATGCATTGCCATTTGTTTCGTTTCCCTTCTAGTGCTTCATTAAAGAAAACAATCCAAGATGCAACATGCCTAACCTAACAATATAAACTAGTTGTTTATCAGAAAGAGATCTTTTGACTATCTCTTCTTCCTTTTTGCCATTTGAGGTGCTTTAAAGTACTTGCTTGCTACACTATTGAAAATAGCATTATGGTTAAATGCATTGTGTGGTTTTTGGGTACAAGTACAATTACAAAAGTGGAATGCCTGTTAACCTTTTTTTCTCCATTTTCCCCTTTTAAAGCTAGGGGAGTCAAGTTCATATTCATCTAGGCTGTCAAGGAAAGGCAAAAGAAATAGTAGTGGTGAAGTTAGTAAAATGGCTAGACATTCTCGTAAAGGAAGAAGGGTACTGCAAAATGATGTTGATAAAGTGGTGATCGATCCTATAGTTTTGGATTTAAGCTCTGAATCTGATGACCAGCTTTGCAGAATGAATAGACTGTATGATGAAGCTATGTCTGATTCTAGCTTTTCTGGTACCTTAAATATTAATATCCATGAGAGCGGGGAAGGACTCGATGCTGGATTACGTAGTCAAAGTAGAACTGATGTTGGAGGTTCAGATGGGATTGAGGAAAATAGAGATTCAAATCATATATCTACTGTTAGAGGTTCAACTTCGTCTGTAGAAGATCCTCTTCCTGTGGCACAAACATCAAAAGGTTTATGTTCCAGTGCTGCTGAAAAGTTTGCCGATGGTGATCTGATAGACAATGTTGATGGCTTACCTACTTCAAGTGAGTTATCATGTGTTATATGCTGGACAGATTTCAGTTCAACACGGGGAATTTTGCCGTGTGGACATCGGTTTTGCTTTTCGTGCATCCAGAGTTGGGCTGTTTGCAAAGTATGCATTTTCTCTATCTTTTCCTTTACTGTTCTCGTACATAAAAACTTATTTGATTATTGATCGGTATAATCTTCTCTTTTGCTTACCACTCTATTTTGAATAAATTTCAAAGTTATGCTTTGCTTTTTTATTATTTGATTTTTACCATTTTTTCACTGCAATTTGATTATTACCATAAAAACCTAGTTTGACTTTTATTCATATGCAGCCAAGTATAATTTGGTTTCTGATTTGTCATCTGGAATTTGAGGCGCCTCCTATTTGACGTTGTTGTGCCTTATTTCATTAGTTTAACCGTTACGCAAGTATATTATATATTTGATATTATACATCCTAAGGTATAAAAGACCCCTTCAAATTTGAAGGTGTTTCCAAAATATGTAATTAAAGAGTTTAATCAACTTCTTTTTATTGCGCTAATGTGCTCAGTTTTAGTCAAATTACTGCTTCAGCTTAAATTTTCTTTGCAAAGTTGTTGGCACATGGGGCGCTGGCAAGGGGTTAGCTTAAATTGTCTTTGCAAAGTTATCACATATTAAATTATAATTTATATCAACTCTGGGCTCTGGCACAAACTTTACCATTATGAAATTACAAGGCTTTCAAGGGTTAGCATATTTATTAGTTAATAGTTAGTTAGGTTACGTGGTTAGTTTGTAAATCTCGACCTAGTCTTCTATGTGTTATAAATAGAAGATTAGAATGAGTTCTAGGGATCTTTTGCATAATTTTGTTACCAATTTCAATGATCAATAAAACTTATAGGGGCTACCATCCCTATTTTGCTAGTGTTTTCATCAAGGAGCCTATCAGCTTCTCATTCTACTACATCTTCAACTGTGAAAGATGTTTTAACATTTTAGCTTCCTTTGTTTTTATCTCCCCACCTACTGGTAAAACGATTTATTGTTGTTGTAGTAGTATTTTTGCTCATTTGGATTTTCCCATGCATTGGCTTGTGGTTTTCAAGTGGAATGTTAAATGGATTAGGTAGATTTAGTTTGTCCTGTATTGCTTTACTTTACTCTCTACATGTTATTTTCAATATTTTTTTTCTCTTCAATAATTGCTTTATCATATTTATAGGTTTCAATGGGAAAGGTTGCAGCCTGCCCTTTGTGCAAGACAAGTTTTTCGATGATCAAGAAAGTTGAGGATGCAGTCACCACGGATCAAAAAGTGTACTCACAGACAGTCCCACGTGATTATTCGGTCTCAGATATTTTTATCCCTATTCGTCAAGAACTACCAGACAATAGCTTGGAGGTATGCTTATCCATTAAATTAGATTCATTGTTGTGCCATGTAGGGTCTTATTTTTTCTTTATATTTTCATATTAGTTGAAATCAAATAATAGCATCTTGTGGCCTTGGAGTAATTTGTAGATGAATTTGCTTGAAACTATTAAAGAGACCATATAAGGGAAGAAAAATATAGAAAAGATTTAAGTAGCTAGACTTAGACACAGATCAAACTACGTAGGTTGTTGTTGGTTTAAGAGGTGAAATTAAAAATGAGAAGATGCATTGTTATAATAGTGGTTGCTAGCTTGGTGATTAGAAAATACAGTATAATGTTTTACATTTTGGCATTTTTATATTCCTGACAATCAGAATAATATAAATTACTGAGGGTCATCGTTGTGCTTCTGAATTGCCGAGAGCCTGCCATGTGAATAGAGTGATCTATAGATGAATTTAACATGGCTCTCTGTTAGAACTCTGCATTTCAGAGTTTCTCTCTTTTCTGTTTTGTGTAACTAATATTTCATTGATTCTAACTTGTTTCAATTTACACTGAGCACTGTATTATATAGGCAGAGGGTGAGTTAGATTCTGTTAAACAGTACCTTCCATAATCTAACTGCACTCAACTGTTTTTCTAACTGAATGGGGGGAATGCTAACTGCTGATAGCAGTTAGTTACAAGGAATTGAGTTTACCTAACTGTTCTAGTAGGGAATGTTATACCAGTAATACAGTACCTCTAATACTCTCAAAGGCTCTTTTTGCTTGGACGGTTCATATATAACTTGCAGTTTGATTAGTTATGCTATTACCGTATGTTAGAACTTGGAACTGAAAGAAATATTTATGGCCGAAATCTATAATCTATAATAGTAATAAGTTAGCTGGCAACTTGTGTTTTACTCGGAAGTTTTTTCTGTGGCTTTTTCGTCCCCTGCTACTTTCAGATCATTTTAATTTTAAGTTATTTACCTTGCCTCATATTTATCGCCTTCATGATATCTATGGCATGATTTGGTCTCAGAAGATTTCACTTGAATAACACTCTTTCTGATTTCTCTTTACTTTCCGATTTTTAAGAAGATAATTATTTTCCTATTTATGATAAGAAGAGAAATAAGTGTTATGCCTGTTAAACAGTCTAATGCATTATAGACAAAAGAATAATAGTTATCTTAAAAAAAACAATTTATTAATTTCCTTAGTTTTGTGTAAAATAACCTCAATCAAAACACATGTAAAAACGGAAAGTAGTAGTTTTGTTAAATTGTCTTTATTGTGTAGGTTTTGATCCTCGTGATCAATGAAGATTGTTACTTAATACTGAAATTTAACGGTTATTAGTATAGTATTGAATATGTTGATAATACATCAATAAAAATCCTTAAAGGCCATTTTTTGTGATAATTCCTATCGAAGCTGCATTGGAGTCCTGCATTGTCAAGGTTATCGACTAAGAGTGTTTGGGCACTTTCATTCATTGAGCTAGCTTTTGGGAGTGAGATCCAAACCCATTTAACAATGTATCAGAGTTGGCTTAAGGATGATATTGTGGGAATTGGACCCAGGACCCACGCTAGGCGTGAGGTGGGTATGAACATTGTATTGGAGTCTCACATTGTCAATGTTGTGTGTGTCTGCGTGTGCGTGCTTGGGCATCCTCATCCTTTAAGCTAACTTTTGGGAGTGAGATTCATTTAACAATCCCTAAATTGATGGCACTTGTCTCCACAGACAAAGAAAGCACTGAGAGCATCTGCTATTTTCCAGTTGAGCTATCAAATATCTAACACCATATAACTTCCCCTTCCCCCAAAATCCACCCCTTGTTTGAAATCTTTAAAAAAAATTAAATAAAAATATTCTATTATGGAGATCGTGTCCAAAATTGCCTAATAATTGTGCTAAGAACTATTTTCATATGGTGCCGTGATATGACATCTATATTAGGAATTAGAATGATTTTACTTCTCATATCTCATTCAACTATGTACTTTTCATAACATGTCCAAATAATTCATTATTGTCCACATTTTAGCTGGAACTTTATGCATATTTGAACATTTGTGTCACTTTGTGACTTGTTTTATGCTTATATGATCCTCACAGGTAGGCGCTTGTGTAGTTTGTCTTGGTCGGGAACCTGAAGATCTTCTTGAGAATTGCGATGTTTGTCGGACTCGAAGAATCCATTCCTATTGCATGGACCCTCCTTTACGGCCATGGATATGCAGTCACTGCAAGGAGCTTAGGATGATTTATCGTAATCTCTCATATTAGTGCACAGCTCATGGAACACCAAGTATGTCCAGAGTTAAATGCTGTTCTTAGTACACAGCCTATATGAAATTCATTGTGATTGTGAGTAGCTTATTCACTTGCTGTAAAATGTAGAGCAAAACTGTATTTGTATTTTCAGTGACTTGATATATTCTACAGTTGTTGCTTCAATTTGATTTGGTTGACCATTTTGGAGTTATCTATCTAGGGTCTGTTTGGATAAATAGCTTAATTAAGCGTTTACAACAAAAGTGCTTATCATATATCCTTTTTCTGACTAAATATAAGCAACAAATCATTTTTTTAGGTTCATTTGAAAATGTAATGTATCGGGACTATATATTGTTCGAGATACATTACTTTATCAATGAACCTAAAAATGTTTATCTTATATATTTAGTCGAAAGGAAAAGTAATGTTTATGTATGTTTGTTTATATAATAAAATATAAATTGTTAAACTATTTTTCTATAAGTTATAAACAGTTTTCTATAAATATATAGTATGAAAACAACTTTATGACGTATGTAAAATTTCTTCCAAACGATGCCATGAAGTCTTTATGTAAATAAAGTTCCCAAATAAGCCGATGTGTTGAAATAATATCATCCAAATTCCACTTTAGAATTCTTATAAAAAATCTGTCAAATTGCATGCACATGACTATTAAACATCACTATCTTGTGTTTGGATTGTTTAGCAGGGGTGGGCACAAGTTTGGATTGACCCTTCAAGTCGACTTATATGTACCAATCAAACTGGAAAATTTGGGTAGGTTTTACGTAATTGGTTTGATTTGATTTTTGAAGTAGCCATCTTGAGTTCATTGATTCTGGTATCAGATTCGGAAAATTCAAACCCAATTAACCAAAACTAAATTGAATATATTTGAAACATGTCATGTAGCATAACATTTTTGTTTCGATCATAGTTCAACATCAAATTAAGGTCTTAGTTTACACTTTCTCATCCCTCTTGTTTTTTAATCTTCTTCAATTTAAAATAATAAAGGATGCATGGATCAACTCAAATTCAGAAGTCGGATTAGAGTAAAAGTTGCATGGATATACTTTCAATTTGAACAAATTTTTAAGGCATTTGCTTGTCTCACACACCCTCCTACTCAAAACACACCCCATAAGGGTGTGAAAAAACTAAAAGTAGTAAAAGCTCTCTTTTTTTTCACGAAATTTCACTGTTCGAATACGGCGCGAGCAGTTCGAATGACATCGTTCGTGTGTGTTAAATCTTGACTTCACACCCTCTTGTGTGTAATTTCACCTCGCATGAGGGTGTTCGAACACCCTATTTTATTACAAAAAATGGACTCTCACACCACATTCACCTTTTTACCTGTTCGGTTGACCTCAACTGAATATATTCGGTTGCACATCCCCGAATCAGTGAAAACACGCACTCTACTTAAGGGTATTTTTGGAATATTTAGAGTTAAGGGGTGTGGGAAAAGCAAAACCCATTTTTAAAAAACCAAACCCATCAAAATTAATCCAATTGATTGGTTTGGGGTCCAACTCCATGCCCTTCTCTAATATATCTAATATATTGCTATAGATGCTTTATTTAGGTGGTGTAACTTTTACCTAAATAGCTATAGATGCTTTATTTGGGTGGTGTAATTTTATCTAAATTATTTATCTGAATTATTACTGCATAATATATGCTTTTTTTTTTACTGTTTACTATCAATGTTTTTATGTCGGGTTGGGTGATTGTTTCATTTAATGTTCATATGCTATGTTCCTAACACTTTTTGGGTATTTATTTTTTGTGGGCGTAGAAGAAGTAGCAGCCTAGTAGCCAATAGGAGAGGAGAGGGTGCAATCTAGAAGATCTAAGAAATAGTTGCATGGCGCAACGAGTCATTAGATCTAGAGGAAAACACTTCTCTGTCTAGATTAATGATTCTACATCGTCTTGCACCATGCAACATGTAGAGGATCTCTACACGAATTTAAGATGATTGACTTTCGGTTTTTTAATTGAGATTCTAGAATGCACATGTTAGATTCACTTGTATTTGACTTTATATTTTATTTTTTGAAGGTTAAATTGTAAGTTTAAACGCCTGAATGATTATGTCTTAATCAAGACCTAACTTCTAATACGTCACTCAATCTTATTTTATATTGGTGAGTCAAATTACTCTTATATAATAAACTTAATTAATTTGCATATGAGTTCCTGTATGTATTTTTAATTCAATAAAAAATTTCATTTTATGACAAGTGTTTTTATTTATTTATTATTATTATTATTATTATTATTATTAATGCGTTTAATTTATATACACAACGTGTGTATACATATTTTACACTATCTATCAATGATAGCTTGACACGTGATTAAAAAAAGTTCTCGATTAAGAACCAATCGATGTGTCGCCTACCATAGTGTATTGTGATTGGTGGGTAGTGTAATAAGTTTTACAAAGAATGTGTATACTAATTTAAACTCTACGTTAATATTTGTTCTCTTCAAATATTTACAATCAAATAAAATTTTATCTTTAAATTTACTTCAACAATATTAGACATCATAAATCTTTATTAAAACATTCTCTAACAAATTTAATTCATCAATATTGAATTTTTTTTTAATTAATTTAAATTGAAATTTTCAAACATGTAATTTTTGAACTTTTAGTTTTTTACCTAATTAGTTCAATACTAATATTTTATCAATTAAACTATTTTTAGTTAATGGGTGTATTATATTTTACTTTATTATTTTTAAATTTGTATCAGTTTGCTGGCTGCCAGAATATATTTAGAGGATGCAAATCCTCCAAATCTTAGAGAAAAAAAGTTTTGATCATTCTGTCATGGAATCTTTCCCACTGCCATATTCCCTGTATGGACTGTGTTATTTGAAAAGAAACAATTATGAAAAGTCATTTTTGTTTGCAAAGTATCTTTGTGGCCACTTTGACATTTCATTTTCATGTGCAACATTTGTTAAATCAAAAGCAACTTTCTGTCCATGAATCTCCCTTGTCAACCCTACTTTCTTTGCTTCACGTGCATTGTGTGCAACCAATGGGGCAATGACCATATTACTAGTACAGTTAATATGTATTCTTTCTGACTAGGCTAACCACTGCACTAACTGCTTATAACCATAATTATATTTTAGCTTTACATTAAAATATGAACGGAGAAATGAATATTCTTTTAACAATCATGGAGAAATGAATTTTTTGGGTATCGTGTTATTGCGGCGTAATATCTAGCGGCTTTGTTTGTGATTAATCTACGTTGGAAAACTTGATTGACCATATGTATATCCGATTTTGCTAGTCCGTGTGATTCTTCCCTCTAACAGAGTTTTTGTCACATCCAATATTCGAACCCGAGACTTTAAATTGAAATCTAAATTCAGTTACCATTTGGACCAACCCTTCTTGGTATCATGGAGAAATGAATTCGAAAATGGATAACTTTATCATAAATATTTTAAAGCAAAATTATTTCAAAAGCAATTATTTCAATCATTTTTAATTTGGTCTTATATATGGTAAATTGATAAGAATGACCTTCAGTCAAAACAAAGAAAAAAGGTAATAAGATTGAATGTTGACTCATTATATAATGTATTAAGACCACATATATATAGTTTTGGAGAAAAAAATTAAGACCAAATATAATATCTTATCTAAGATTATTACAGCCCATGAACCACCACAAGCATAATTCTCTTCCATTGCCTCTTTTTATTTTTCTACACTCTTCTTTATTTGACCAACTCTACTCTTTATTTAAAATTATTATATTTTACTCCGATCTCATTTACAAGTAAAAAAACAGATGTATTTAACTATAATATAGACCATATATAAATAAATCTAAAAAATATTTTTTAATTATAAATGAGACTGGATGAAGTATTTTGTAGTCTCTCTAGTTCTATTTATAATTTTTTTTTTGTAATTGTAGATTTATTGAATAACTGATGTATCTAATCTATAATGCAGACTAGATACATAAACTCAAAATTGCAATTTCTTCTTATAAATAGGACCAATGTAGTATTAATTTTATACCCTTGATTACATTGTCTTTTTCCAAGGATTAAATGGTGTATTCTTTTACTGCAATTAAATGTTGTTTTTATAAAGTACTATATACACAATTTCTTTTATAAAGTTTTTTTATGAATAAATTTTTTTATTTCTTTTTGATAAACATTGAAGTACCTTTTTTTTTTTTTTGAAACAACATTGAAGTACCTGAACAGAACATATTTCACAGATTTATAATTTATAAGTTATGTACGTTATATTATATATTGAAATTTTGAAACGTTTCACATACCAAAAAGAAAAAGAAATTTTGATACGTTTCTATATAGTGCCCAACGGGAATAAGAAATGAGTTTAATTCAGAAAATAAATGTTAAAGACTTTAGAAAGTTTTCATTCATATTAATTTTAATTCATATGTTATCATTAATTAATCCTTATCCAAGGAAAAAGGCATATTCTCAAGGAAAAAATGTTATCTTCAATGAAAAGAACATGTAGAAAATCAAAAATAAAATAGCAAATTCTCAAAAAATAAATAACTGCCAGAGATAAAATTCATAGTTGTTCCTCACATAATAATCAATTTATACAAATTACATTCACCATATAAGATGGATGTTATATACTATCAACATCTCATTGAAGCTACATATGATGAACATAATAATCAAAAAGGAACATTAATTGACCCAAAATATATAATAATAATCTAACATATATAAATAATTAAAGCCACAAAATTCAGAAAGTAACACTTTTGGACTTTGGTGAATCAGCAACTTTGAGAGTTTCTTCAATAATCTTTCTGGCTTTCCTGCTCTTTATCTCCACTCTCATACTTTCACTCTTCTCCACCTTATTATATGGCTTCTTATTCTTCAATGACTTCTTTATCTTTGATTTCAATGTCACTACCAACTTTTCTAAACCTATCATCATTTCTTGATTAATTCTGCTCATAAATCAAAACACATAATTAATTAAAAACAATACACTATCTGACTCATTGAATAACCGGTGTATCTGGTCCATATTATAGACCAGAAACACCGGTTATTCAACATCAATTATTCAATGAACTTAAAACTGCAAAATTTTATGATGAATAAAACCAGAGGGAATAATAAGAAGAGGAAGAAGTAGTGATGAGTTAATTAAAAGAAAGAGAAACAAACCTTGTGAGGGACTAGTTTGTGAAAAAGTTTTGAAACCCTTTCAATGGATTTTGAGAGGAGCTTCTTCAATAAGCAAAGAATGGAAAAAGTGTGGTTGGGGTGGAATGAAAGAATAAAAGGGTCTTTGCTTCATTCCCTATTATATATATGTGTCTCAATGGATGTACGGTAAGGATATTCCCATACATTATAAAAGCTAAATAAATGTCATTTAATAATATGGTATTTTTAATATATATTATTTTAAATTGTATATTTAATTTTTGATTTTGTTTAGTACTCAAAAGGAAAGTGAGTATAACAAAATAAATATGAAACAAAGACTTTTTATTTCTAGAAGGAAAACATAGATAATATACGTTAGAATATCAGGTTATTTTTTTTTTTTGACCGAATTAGAATATCAGGTTATTATTTTTCATATGTATTAGTATTTATTAGTATATGATAGAATATCATATATGATTTCTCATATCAATTAGAACTAATTAGTATCAATTAGGTATTAGTTGTAATTGATTTTTATTTCCATTATAATTCAACAATATATATAAATTTTATATTATTTTTTTATTGTATTATTGGTGTCCAATATTCATTTGATTTTCAAATGAGTAATCTACGCTGCAGAACCCACATTGACTATGTGTATATCCGCCAATAATAGTTTTTTCCACACCTAAGATTTGAATACGAAACATTGGAGTGAGATTCAACTCTAGTTACCACTCAGACTAACATTTTTGGTATAAATTTTATACTAGTGTGGTGACCCGTGCGATGCACGGGGCCAAAGCTTCAGGTTCTACGGAAGGAAGGATGATGGAGCGGAAACTAGTTAATAATGAGTGAAGACAAAGTTTAAGTACCAAACTTTGTTTAGAGATTACAAAACCAGAAGAAATAGCAAAAATGACAATAGTTGTTTGCGACCTAACAACAATTACATAATAATTGGGTTATTTGCACTACAACCATCTTCAAAAGGAGTTGCATTAGAAGGGTTCTGCTTAATACCCTAGTGGAAAAGCTAAGTAAATCAGCAAACGAAAGAAGCTTTGGAAAAATACAAAGAAATTAAAAAGACCTTTTAACATGTATCTTAAAGTGACCATTTAAATATGTGTGTTAAGGTTGGTATCTTGAGGAATTTTAATCAACAATAGTGAGATATATAAGAAAAAATTGTTTATTGACTAATTACTTATGAACCTAAATATTTGCAAAGTAATAACAAACAAAAAAAACTAATGAAACACAACAAAGAAACATAAGTTTAATAAATTTGCCACAATTAAAATCAATAAAGTAGGTGTAAATAGTAATGAGCTTCAATAGTGATATAGGAAAATAAATAAAGTCAACTTACACTCTCAATATTACACTCTTGATAGATATTGTTTTTTCATTTAAACCAAAATAGAATATGAAAAGAGTAAATCAAATTGGTTACTGACTTTTACAACATGTCTATTACAACCATAACAATGTCCTTGTAGTACAAAATAGGATTAGGCAAAAGAAGAAATCAGCACAATCATGTTTGAGGAGTAAATGGCTGTGGACTTAATCTTTATATTTGCAATTGATCATTATATTTGCTTGATGGACTTGCTTATAGATTTAATCCTTGGACCTGTATAGAAGGAAATCAAACTGATTATAAATTAATTATGCAAATTAAAATTATTATTGTTAGAACTAAAGATCCTAAAGCTGTAAGTATTTAAGTTAGAATTACTAATTACTAATACCACTATTTAAGGTCTTGTAATGAACTTAACTTTAGTAAATAAGAGGGTAGCTTAGGAGTAGTAAGCCAAACAAAAAGCGCACTCATTTCATGAGTAGAAAGGATTATGAGCGATTAATTATAATCGGTGCCTTTGTTGTTACATACTTATTTAGATAGCGGCAAGTACTTTTTCAATCAATCAAGTTGTGTTTAATTATTCTAACATTTAATAAATCCAAAAATGCCTTTCAAGCTATTAAGTAAGCAACACATTTTCAAAGTAAGCACATAAATTCTGTTAAGCATACCTATAAAATTTGGTTGAAGAATGGTGCCCCTTGTAACTAACTGTAAATTTCACTGCACAATGTTGACACAAAGATTAATCATAATCACTCTAATAAATGACCAAATGAATTGTGAAGGTTAGAAAACATTCAATAGAGCTTACATGTGCATATTTAGTTAATGCTTGTCATGTAAACTGCACCAAAACATTTAAGAAAGAGGGGGGCGGCTTCAAAGTTATTGTGAATATTCTGAGGAGAAGAAAAAGAAAAGAATTACATGCAAAACAGAATTGAGATGTTCCTCTATTCTTACTCTAAAAAGAATAAACAACATACCAATTCAGGTAGGAATTAAAAGAGAGATTAAAGAAATCAATGCATTACCTAAGAAAGTCAATGATAATTACATTTATCCAGTAGTCATGAGATCATCACTTATGCTCTGAACTGAAACTCTTTTCAACCAGAGTAACAAATCTACCACATTCATGATCATCAACTGCGAAGCGAAATTCAACTATTAGTGAAGTGTTCCCTTTTTAAGTTTGATACATATAAAGGACAATAAAGGAATATACACAACACTATTTATCAACCTCTTCGTAGGGAGTAATTTGACACATATAGCTCTTTAAAAAAAACATATAGCACTTTCAAGTCGCATTTTTCCTCAAATTATCCATTGAAGCAAACATGATACATGTTAAATATTCTTTTATAACACAACATTGCTTATTGGATACAATAATGTCAATAAGCTATATCGATTGGGACAACTACTATGTAAACATAAGGCCAAAAAACTCACATGTGAGGCAAGTATCAAAGTGCCTTATTGAGGTGGTCATATGGAGTAAGTTTGAAGAACCCAAACCCCTTCTCCATTCTGCGCCAACCTCATAATGAAGAACCCAAACCCCTTCTCCATTCTCTGCATATTTTCAAGTTAGCCAATTATAAAGCAGAGAAAAAGATGAAGCATTCAATCGATTAACATTAATAATGTGACCTTTTGTCATACACACAACTAAATTGACATGTCAAAGAAAATGTAATACAACAGAGTAATGAATAAGAAAGCATAATCATCATCTAAAAAGGATTGAAATCTCCATTTTGAGCTCACATGCCTAAAAAAAAGGAATTAGGGAGTACAACTAAGAACTGAACATAATAAGGTGGGAGTTGCAAAAAAATAATGAAGAAAATATATGCAAAAGAGAAGCTCACTAACATAGTTTTTGGGTCAAATCTGAAAATAGGGAAGACATGCCTACTCTGTTTTGAACTCAACATTGTTGACAAAAACATGAACTAAAAGAGAACACTATTATAATTTGAAAATAAAATGAACTCAACATTTTTGGTCTTTTAAATAATTTGAAAATAAGCAATGAATACAAAAAAAAGCTGATATGATCATCAAAATAAGCCATGAATACAATAAAAGAGAAGGTGATACACAATTTGTTGACTGTGTTTCCGCCCTTGATTTACTCATAATCTTCTAGAACCTTTTACCTACACCCAAAAGGCCAAAATGTATAGTTTCATGAAGAATCTCTAAAATAAGCTAAACAAACTATGATTAAAAATGATGCACTATATGAACAAGCAGTATGTCTAATCATAAAGTTTCCAAAATCATGTAAAAGAGAACAAGTGCAAACGCAAGAATAAAAATGTACAAAATGCTCAAACTTTGTATGCTTTGTTTTTTTTCTTTTACGATTGGACCATAACCGAATGGCATTGTAGGCACATCCGCTTTTTGAATCGAATGCGAAGAACGTAGCAACCACTCTTTTGGTGTATCAGTTGCAGCTAAAAAATCATCAGCAGTTTGAGCCAAACTAACTGTTATTTTTTATGCAGCAGATCAATAATGAGGAAGTGAGTCTGATCAAAGTTAAGACCTTGGTATAGGAACTCCAAAATGACATTGCTGCAACAGGATAGCATCGCAGCAAAAATCTAGTATGATATTGCTACTACTTATTCAAGTTCATATTATACCAACTTCAATTTCTGATCTGATTGCTTTTCGATTGACGGGATCCAGATCACACCAATATTGGGTCCAAGTGTCTCTAGCTCCAAGGAAGAAAATCACCCCAGCTGAATGTTCTTAAATATTAGAAAAAATTGATGGCATTGTATGAACATAATCAAGTTTTCTTAGTATAAAAATAAAAATTGATCATGATAAAATCAACTTTGGCATTATCCACAATAACACACAGAGAGAGAGACTAAGAATATTTACAGGTTACTCAACAACAGGAACATAGTAATCTTAAAAAACCAAAAAGCTTAAGGAGTAGAAATAGACCATGGTAACATTCACAGGTAACTCATCATTCAGTAAAGGAGAACTATTTGTTGCATGCTCTTTATACCCCCTGCTATGTTTTCCTTAGTCTTGCGCACCACCACTTTCTTCTCCCTTTCTCTCTACTTATCGTGAATCTCTCTCACACCATCGCATTCTACAATTTATATACCATTAACCGATTGACATAAAAGATACACATCAAAAGGAAACAATGTATGTAAACCGTAAAAAAAAGAATCCATTTCTATATTTGAATTAAAATTAGAAAATCATTGAAGCAATATCAATACCGAAAGAGTTCTCAAGCAGTTAACCGTGATTAACCATGTAGATGAACAAAATTTCATCACCACGAGATGCAGAGAACTTGCTTGCAGGATAAAAAGTGGGTTTCACTTTTGGTGCCATTCCCTTCACTACATATTTATGATAATTCTTTTGGGGCGAACAACACAGGCATGAAAACATGACTGGAAAAATAATGAAATTCTTACCTTCTGATGGAACCCAGCCTCCGTCCTGCTCCTCCAGCATTGTGAGAGATTGTTCATACTCACGCTCTTCCTCATGTAATCAACCACCACTCTAACTCCAAACAACATGATCTGGCTGGAGCCCTTTTTTTCATCGCCAAATCTAGAACCTGAAAACAAATACAACACAGAAATGAAAAAAAAAAACGTCAAAGATATAGGTCAAAAATCACAATTAGCATAACAACCTTTATAAACCAGAGTGTTTTGTTTTGAATCATTCATAATCAAAAAACTTTTTTTTTTTTACCTTTCTTGTTTGAGTCTAATTGTTTTGCAGGTAAAATTAACTTATGCTACTGAGGAACATATCAAGAGCAGTGAATAAGCTAACTTTGATGGCTGATCACACTTCACAAACATCTCCAAATGCTAGTATAACTATCCCTTCTCTATTTAGTTCACCAAAATTCAAAGACTTCACCTTATATTTGGAGCTTTAAAAGTCCAACTTCAATTCTTGACAAAAGAATTTTATCACTTTATGGATTTGGAAATCCATTTTCATATGACAACAAAACACAAAAAACAGTTCCTAACAAAACCTGTCCATGAGACAAAGCTGATTCAAGAGGCATTGGTCAATTAACAGCAAAATCATAACAAAAGTAAACGAACTTACTTCATCGGTCAAAGACTTCCACTTCTCACCACCTCTTTTGCCAACCTAATGTTTTCAAAACAAATAGAGTGACTAACAAATCCAAGCATTGATACATTTACAATAATGCCAAAATCGAGATCTCAATATGAGATTTTTTTACCCTTTTAACATCCTTGGAATCGAGATTTGCTTCTTTAAAAGTTTTTCTAAAATCCTCCTGTGCGGATCAATATAATAACATCAATAAAAACCCACAAGCGAACCAAAATATCGAGAAAAGCATAAAGCGAGAACATAGCTTACATGAAGATAAAGTGAGAAGGAGAAGTTAAGTAGCGTTAGGATCTTTGACCTTTTTCCCTTTCTCACCCTTAGCCCTTTTCGTATCAGCTCTTTCAATTTGGTTTTTTCCTACACAATATCAAAAATCCAAAACGGATCTTAGTAGAATATATTTACACATTTACACAAATAGATAGATGGCTAATTTTACCTCTCGGTCTTCTTCACTTCAACAACACCTTTCAACCACTTGAGCATCGAAAAACAAACATAGGTAACACAACTTAAACAAAGGACAACCGAAATTTTTTGTAGTATTTCTCAATGGCGTTATGGATCGAAAGAGATTATGAAAGGAAAATTGATAATACCTAAATTCATTTTGATTTTGGCTTTTTGAGGCTAGAATTGTGCATGTTAATGAGCGAGAAAAAAAAACCTTGTTTAAATATATAGACAAAAGAGTAACATAATTCAAATACAACCATTGAAATACACTTTAGAAACAACTCAAACTTAAACATGAAAACCGATTTTGGACGAACCTTATGATTTAAGAAAAATTTAATCTTTGACAAAAAGAGAGGAAAAGGGTTATAGTTACCACGGATCCGAGAGAAACCCAAAGAACACGGACGTCACAAACCACTCTCTCTCTGCGCAAGTACTTGGCGCCACACATCTTCACTTGGAGTCGCGATATCTTATCCTGGTCACCACCGCATTAGCCCTCCTCTTACGGTCTTCTTCGTCTTCTTCTTTCTTTCATTCTGATCGTGACTCTCTCTCTCTCTCCTCTGCGGAAATACCTCTCAATCTCTCCCAAAGTTGTTGAAAATCATTTTCTCTCTCTTGAGAAGTTAGGAAGCGGCGGTGGAGATTGTGGAAGAGAGCAAATGATGAAGATATGGGTTTGGATGGAGCGAGGGAGAGAGATTGAGTGTCGATAGAGAGATTGAGTGTGTGATTTGTTTAGTTTTATCTGCACTCTTCAATTTGTTCAGAGACCAGTCTTTTCAGTCATGTGGGAGTGGCAGCAAGGAAAAGACAAATTCACATGGGAGTAGAAGAAAGACACGTGGCAGCGAGTTAATGGATGGAAAATTGGAGGGAAGGGGGACGTTTTGGCGCCAAAGCTTGCTGAAGTGGCAAGGTGGAGACTACCTCCGGATGTAAATGTAGAGATTAGTTGACCGAAGAGATAAGGATTATAATTGTTTAATTGAATGGAATAGTCATTCCTGACAACATTGGTCATATGGAAACTCACATTGGAATCACTTGACTTGTCAAAGAAACAACTTTGTGGCAAAATGCCAAGAAGATTGACTTTTCTTAATCCCAATGGGAACACAACTACAAACATTTGATGTTAGTGCATATGAAGGAAATAGTGGGCTTTGTGGCCCCCCACTCACAAACCATTGTCATGGGGATGAGATTTTTCCAATTGAAAACACAGTCCAACATGGAGATTATGAAGATGAAGATGAATTGCTTTCAAAGTAAGTAAAATTACAAAGTAATAAAGTTGGTACGTACAATGAATTGCTTTTGCATTCATGAACAAAATCTGTTACAACGCTGATGCACATTGAGATGTTGTTACATTCTACATTCTATTAATTTCCAGCTTTTGACACATCTGTTTGCTTGAATTTCCAACATCTGTCACATTTGATCATGGATGACTCTGAACATGAAGTTGCAGCAGTAACTATTATTATATTGCTCGATCACCAACAGATACATTTTAACTAACTTCTAATTCACTATTAATTAACATCTAACCAGTAAAATCATCATGAGAACAAAAACAGAAGCAATAAATAAACAATCCCATAGGCATATATAAACAAAAAATTACATGGTAGCTGCTGGAATAATAATGATTTAATCACAAGGTAGAGAAAAGTGATGATGGGTTTCATTTGAGAAGATGGTATCGAATAAGGGAAAAACGACAGAAGAAGGAGAAGAAAACTTTGGATTTGAGAAGATAGATCAAACGACACTGTTGGGATTTCTTGGGTTCTTGCTGAACTTAACGAGCAAGACAAAATTGCTTGGTGTACGACCTTATGGAGTATTTGGCGGGGTAGGAATAATCTTATTTGGGATAATGCTAGCGTGATCTCTTTTGTGGGCGGGTAGAAAATTTTATTCAGAGTGGGTTGTTTCTCGCGCTCCTAGTGGAGCAAGAGCGAGATTTGTCTGCAGGAGGTGCCGGATTAAGTAATACTTAAAGAGGCAGAAAGTCTTTAGCCCTTGGGTGAGGTCTTTACTAAACATATACTTTGCTGTATTATATGTGTATTAAATTTTTTTGGGCAATATATCAATAATTTTCACTAAATTTTGAGATGGACTATTACTATGCCTAGATAAGTATTCTTGCAGACCAAGAAAGAAAAACAATATATATATATATATATATATATATATATATATATATATATATATATATATATAAAGATGTTAATATAAAAGTGAATGTAACTTTGTAAAAGTTCCATAATATTAGCAAAAATCCTATTTAACTATTGTTTGATTATTTACTTGTTTTTTTGAATCGATGGAAGTGTAGTATTAGCGTATATTTTGGTATGAAATCTATCAATTTAACTCTATATATTTAACTAAAGTAGTTTAATTACGTGTTTGTATGTGTATGTTTTTTTTTGCTTAATTTGAAATTGTAGTACTTTAATTACTTTAAAGTATGTGCTAGAGAAATTATTGTGTAAGTCAATCAAAAAATAATTAAAACCAAAAAAAAAAACTTTTAAAGTCGGATATTCTTTTATATGAGCTTATATCCGACTTAAAATAAAACTTTTAAAGTCGGATATCCTTCTTAATCCGATTTTACATGTATTCCAGAGATATCATAACACGTTACAATAAAACTTTTCAAGTCGGATTATTGAATTTATCCGACTTTAAATCAAATCTTTTAAAGTCGGATTATTGAATGTATCGATAAGCTCCAATTTAGTGTATTTTAGAGATAATTTTGGTTCACTTTTAGAGCAATTATTATTCATTTTATAAATTACTAACTTAATTTACTCTATTTACGCAGAAATGAAGAAAGTACGAAAAGAATGGAAGGACAAATTAAAGCCACTCAAAAATCAAAATAATATATATATATATATATATACACACACACGGAGTGAAAGGAAAAAGAATTGAATGAAAGTCTCAACAATTGATTGTGGCAATAAGAAATTGAATTGTGACCAAAACTAAAAACAAGGCCCACGGCCTGTTTGGAAAACAAAGATCAGATCCATATTAGTTTATGCACATGCTACCCTAGGCTTGGGGAATAAGAAAGAGGGGTTATAAAAAGAAGGAGACGTGAATTGAAGAAGGTGTGCCGCACAAATCAAAAAGGGTTTGCAGGATGAATTGAGGGGGAGAGACCTGACGCAAGAAAAGAAGGAGCCGCACATGAACGGAGAGAGTTGGAGATTTGGAGTGCAGATTTTTGACAGTGAGAGAGAGTTACGGAGCGAAAAAAAAGAGACTAGATGCAGTTTTTGACACCGTGAGAGAGTTCTGGAGCAAAAAAAAGAGACTGAAGACTCAGAATAATAATGACTCTAATTTCTATTTTATTGTTCTTAATTGCTATGGATACCTAAATCCTCTTCTAGGGTCTTAGGTGAATCTTGCATGATTAGAGACCTTTTTATGTTCTAATTTCTAGTTTGAATTCTTGTTTTTATTTTAATTAATATTATCCTATTGCTTTAATCACATTCTTAGGATTAGCTACCCTTTGCATGTTTATAATCAATTAGTTGATCAGCGACCGTACTGCAATTAGTTGGTGGACCTATAGGATAATTGAGGCTATAATTAGGGCATGACCAAACCATAATTTAGTCTTCCAATCATTCAACCTTTTTGCTCTTTATGTTTTTCCTGAATTTAAATTCTTGCATGACCAAACGAGGGTTAATTTAGGAAAAAGAATATTAATCACGAATGACCAAACGGATTAATAGTTTTAGTAAAGGGATTGTTAATTAAGTAAAATAAGGGAATTCAGGTAGGGTTAGACATAGGGGAATTGAAGCTTGCAAGTGAAATCGTGATCCTATGCCTCTCACCATTTATTAACATCAAATTTTTGGTTCGTCTAAACATCAAATTATTTGTTCGTCTAAACATTAAATAATCTTGACTAGTTTGGTACTTGTTAATTAATCCCTGTGGAGACGATAATCTTTTATACTACTTCTGCGAAAGAGTACACTTGCTCTAAGTGTGTTTTTAACGCAACAAGTTTTTGGCGCAGATTCTTTGGGATTAATTTAACAATATTAAACAAAAAAGATTTTTATTGCTTTAGACATTTTTTTTTGGCTTTAGTTTTTATTTTTGTCATTTTTTTTATTTATCTTATTGAAAAATAAAAAAAAAAAAATTTGATAACACTTTCCCAAGAGCTCGTTGCAGTTCACTTGTTTTGCAGTGAAAAGTCTAAATCATGGTTAAAACTCTTGGAGACTACATTAGAGAGGCAGAGGCACAAAGAAATTTAGAGAAGTCATATTGGTATATGCCTCAATGTCAACGCTCATTTCCTCCTCCTTATGACCCTTATGTGGATTATTGTGATGATTATGAGCCACCTCCTTATTCCTCCCACTGGGATAATCATGAGACACTTCACGTGCAAAGGCAAGAGGAGGAGATACCTTACACCAATGATGTATTTGAGCGGATAAATGCAAAGTTTGACCGCATGGAGGCCAACTTGGAACCATGAACAACGAACTTAGAAATTTGGGAATGGTCAACTATCAAGTATCATTGCTATGTTATCTCAAGAGGTCCAAGAAACTCCTTATTCACAAACTGAGCAATACAATGAAAATATTCTTAGTAGTGTTGAAGTGTTCTCCGGAGAAGATAATAAAGAGGAAGAAGCTCTCGAGAAAGATGAAGAGAGACTCTTACTAAAGGGAGTCAAATCAAAATAATAGCTCCTCTTGAAGGGAGTTATATTGAAACAAAAGATGCTATTGATGAGAGCGGTTGTGAGGAGAATGAGAAAGATCCATTGGTTCATGAGTTGGAGGAAGATGAGAAAGCCCCAATTTTTGGGCAAGTTGTTTTAACCATTGGTGATGCTGTAATTGAGGTTAATAAGGGAAAGGTAAGTTTACGGAGTGGTAAAGAAGATGATGTTATTAAAACTTTAAATTCCAACGAAAATTTATCTTCTTTAACCTTTCCTTATTTTGATGATGTGGTTGAAACTAACAGTTTTTGTGATTTAAAGATGCAGGACCTTTCGGAAAAAATTCTTATTTTGCAGGATCCTAGCATAGTGGTGGATGGAGATAAAACAAAAATTCCACAATCCTTTGAATTTCAACCACCACATGGAAAAAGAAAAAACAATGTCAATCACATGGTTAGAAAACTAAGAAGGTGCACTGCGTTAGATGTAAAATTTGCTCTTGGAGAGCCACCTGATTGAGCACCAACTACCGTCAGGCTCACGACGTTAAACAAGCGCTTCGCAGGAGGCAACCTATGTTTTATTTTCTCTCATTTTTGTTTTGTTTTATTTTGTTTTTAGCAATAAGCTCAGACTGCAAGCTCTCTCAGGGAAGTCACTCTTACTCTCTCATTTATTTATTTTTGTGCCAATCTAATATTTTGCATTGAGGACCATGCTTCATGCTAGTGTGGGGGAGGATATTGTTTGCTGGTGTTTTTAGCAAACAATCACTAGTTTTCAATATTAAGACTGTGAGATCAAACTAGAAAATCTCTTTGACAATTGCCTAGAAGTTTTGTGTCTTTTAGCGTGTGTAAGAACAGAAAATAGTAGAAAGAGATAGTTTGAAAGCAGAATGATAGCAAGAAGTGCAACAAACGTAAAAAACAAGTAAAAAGTGCATTAAATGATAGAGAGAAGAAGGTGGTGCACCAACACGTACAATGTAATCTGATTCACTCTTGTTTCGCTTTGGCTTGGAAGTTGAGTTTCACAGAGTTTTTGTAAAGATGTGGTGACCCCGTTTTCCTATTACAAGGGAGTATTTATACTCTCATATACAATCGTGGGCAAGCACGATAACCACTTCCTAAAAACTAGGGAAATAACCGCCCACTAACTGCTGCTCCTTGCGCTTCGACCAGCTTGTTGTCGAAGAATTTGGCGAAGCATTGGACCCAGTTTTGTCGAACAACTGGGCCTTCTCTTGTCGAAGGTTCCTGGCCTTGCCTCGTAGCTTGAAGAACTAGGTCTGTCGAAGTTTGCTTGCATTGTCAGCACTTGTACAACTGTACTGTTGAATTCATGGTATATTGACTTGCACGTTGACCTGCAACCCACAGAATATTATTAAATGTGCAGTCAACACCATTTAAAGCTTAATTTAATGCCCTTGCCGAAATTTTGAGGTAACAGATTGCCCCCCAAAAAATGTTTTTTCGACGGAATAAGGAATGGAGGAAGAAAAGGCATTTTTGAATCTTGTGCAATGGTCACTTCTACCGCTTTTTGCGTTTCAACGGTGGTCGAAAAGACAACCATCATTACTTTGCAGGTAAAGCGAACCGTCTTATTGGCACACGTTGCATAGTTGGTGGGCCATCACGTCTCTCAAACGTCGCGAGCGTGCGAGTTATGGCGAACGTGCCAATAAGCGTAGCTTCCCAACATATATAAGCGGCTACAACCTTTCATATTCCTCTTTACTCGGTTTGAACTCTTGTGAAACCTATCTCGTATTCTTCATTCTCTGCATTTTGCAAAAATCCCCAAAATCACTAAAGTTTCAAACTTTCATTCCTTCCTTTCAACCTACGCTTGAATCTCGTCTCGCATTTGCTTTTATCTCTCATGGCTTCCTCATACATTCTTTGAATGTTCAACGAAGAAGCAGCGAGACCAACAGACCTAAAACCCTTGATGGCTTTGTTGATGAGCACGATATTCGCGATAGTCGAGCGGTTCACAGCAAACCTGTATTGATTCCTCTACTAGGGTTTATACTCATGCATATCTAGGTCCTCTTCCTAATACCCTTTTAGAGAACAAGTCTCTCGAAATTTTCCCCGATCATGCTTGTCTTCACCCGAGAATTTTCACCAAGACCCCTTTCCATTTAGAATTTCGAATAGTCCTTCCAGGTCTTTAGGTGCGCTCCTAGGCTCGACCAGCAGATTTACATAGATTGGCTCGACAAGGTAGAGGCTAAAAAGGCCGACGTCTGGAAAAAACAAGGTATTTTTGACCTTATCCAGTTGTCTAGGTATGGGCTAAGTATGACACCTTGATATTGGTCTGCTATGCAGTGCGGGATTTGTGCCACTCATAGTCTTCACTTGAGATGTGGCATGCCGACTCCCACTTTACTAGATGTTCTTTGCCATCACCGGTGCGAAACCCCTAGGTGAGACTTTTGACCCCGCCAATCCACGAGTATGTATACCCGTTTACTTTCAATAATGCCACTTTTGCTCCTTACATCACAGAACACCATAACCGTGACATCGACCACGGTGTCTTCTAAAGAACACGTAGCCTTCTTAACCCTTTGGTTATCTCTTTTGTTTTTCGCACCCGTTCACTCCGGGTTTCTAAAACCTACATTCCCTTTGGCAGCCCAACTCCACGAGAAAGAAAACATTAATCTTGCCAAGCCCATTCTTTGGGTTCTCTCTATCGGGAGCTTGACAATCTTTGTCTTAGAATCGAAAGAAGATGAACCCACCAACAAGTTTCGCTTCGGCCCTTGTGGCTATTGCAATTGTGGTCATTAGCCACTTTTGAGTCTAGACTAGGTGCAGTATATCCCTAAGACTGTTCACCCAACCTTAAAGTCTAGGAGGATGAAGGATTCGGTCGCTCGGTTGAAACCAAGCGGATAAATATTCCTCCGTAGAAGAGTCTTTGAAATTCACTTCGACATGTTCTGAAGTGCACAAACTTCGTAGACTCTATGGCTCCTTTTGTGCAAAGGCCTTTCGGTCCAACTTGGTTTGGCAACCATTTCCCTCTTCTTAGTCGAACAAGTGAGGAGATTTCCCCAATCGCAAGCCTACCTCTCTCCCCGCTATTCTTTCTACCAGATTTACCCCTGCAAAGCTAAAAGCAACCGGAATTAAGAGATACTTCCCAAGTTATTACGCTGACGGTTTGGCCTTTGTCGATTCGACTGCACCAGTATGTTTTCATAGGCGAGAATTTCGAATCCGGACTCGTGGCAGACCTACAAACACGCCTTGAGAAATTCCACTATAGGGCCTTGAGCTTGAGCCCTCAAATTCAACCTGATTTTCATGTACTAAGGAATTTCATGAATGGTGGACTAATTACTATACCACGGCTTGGGGGAGGCTAGTGACACCTTCGCAGAAAATATCATGAAGAAATTGGTGGCGACCTTCTTCCTTCGAACAACCCAGGTATTCACTTCTTGATACCTAAATCTCCCTGAGTCTTGAACATCTATAACTTAGTTTTATTTCTGTTTTCTTACCAATGTTTTTCGACGTCAGGTCAACCTGCGCCCAAACTGAAGGCCAAAGCAATCAAGGCTACCACAGCACCATCTCCTCCAGCAACCAAGAAAACAGTGGACACGAGATCTACTCCAGACATTGTCCTGAAGAAGGTATGTTGCCATTCATTCGCTTCAAGTTATTTTTGATTACGACTTTTACTTATGTCGAAAACCTTCTGTTTAGAAAACAACTCAAGCACAGTCCCCTCAGCAGACCAAAGCTAAGAGGAAAATGGTCCTCCCTGAAGATGAGGTACTATACTCTTGCCTTGTTAATCCGTCGAAATTTCTCTTCCCTTCGTCATCCACTTTCCTGTCATAACCCAAATTCTTTTTTGTAGGACACTGAAAGTGATGATAACATCCCCCTCACTCAGAGGTCAAAGAAAAGAAATCTTCCTGAGATTCAAAGGGCAGCTCAAGGCATCACTATTGATGAGGCTCCTGAACCACCTTCTTCTCCTCCAATCAAGAGACTTAAGGTACAAGAGGTAAACTCCCTTTCGACATTAGTTTAAACTTCTTCGATCTCACCTTTCCCACTCTTACCTTAAATGATACACCTTGCTGTGCATAGGTGGGTGGATTGCTCGTGAACAACCCTGAAGTTCAGTCTATGGTTGAGGCTGCTGATCTAGAGTTGTCAGGCCCTATGCTTCCTTTTCCTTCATCTCCTCAAGGTGCAACTGCTGAAGAAACTTTCCAAGCATTGGAGAACCCTGAAATTCCCATCTTCGAAGAGCTTGCGCCAAGTGCTGGAAATGTCGAACAAGAGGCGGTCGTCGAAGAGAATGCTCCTGTTATGGAGGAGGCTACTCCAACTACTGGTAGCGTCGAACCGGAGGCTGTTGTTGGAGAAACTGCTCAAGTTCCAGAACTTACTATTCCAACAACTGAAGGACCAGAAGTAGCGGCTCCCTCCGTCGAACTTCCTGAAGCAAATATGGTCGATCAAGAACCAGAGGAGCCCAGAGTAGAGGTAGCTGCAGATCAAGGTGTTTCTACCAAGGAGTCATCCAACAGCGCTGTCAGTGATCAAGAATTGGCTGAGTTAAAGAAGACGGATCCCTTGGCAGCCTTGAAGATCATGCTAAGCCTCAAGAGCTCGTCGAGCCGTTTGGTTTGCAGTTCCTCAAACAATTCTCTGAGTTCTATCAACCAGAGAGGCGCCGAAAGCCCGCTTTGCGATTGAAGAGGCGAAGGTGTTAGAAGGGACTTGGTGGCAACCATTGAGAATGACTCATCTGTGTATCTTGAGGTAAAATCCTCATTCGTAAGATCACAGATTAGACCCTCCTCCAAATGTCCTTGCGTTCTTCATGGAATTTGGCCCTATTTTTGAGCAACTTTCTCTTTTGATCAACCAACGGCCGACCACCTCTAAGCGCAAGGTTCAAGAGACTCAACTCTGCGAGGTGGAACTCGCCTCTCTTAAGGTCGATCAAGGCGACATCAAAGCTCTTGAGACCCAAGCGACTAATGATGAGAAAGCAATCGCCGAATGGGATGCAGAGATTGCGCGCATTGAGGAAGAGATAAAGACCCTTCAACTCAAATTGTCTAATGCTAAGCATCGAATGGCGTGATCATCGAACGCATGAGTCTTCGCTTCTTCGTCCACCAAAACTACCAAAGCAATGGCGGCTATAGAGCACTTGGAGAGGATTGACGGGCACCAAGCTATTATCGATCTCGACAAAGAGTCGTATCTTCTCGATACCTCCATTTCTCTAAGTGTTAGCATTATGGAGAGGCATAAGGCTACCTTGTCGACCTTCTAAGACTGTAATAGCTTAGCATTCGAAAATGGTGTGTAACTTTAACAATTTCTTTATACATTGCCATTTATGAGCAACTTTCATTTACTTACAATTGCTCAATCTTTATTTTGTTAACGTTGGCTTGTATCGTTTTAAATACTTGCCATTTATTCTAAAGGTCCTATTTTCGTCACCTAACTCTTCGATTTCATAAGCGCCATTCGAAAAACAACAAAACACGCGAAATGGGCCTTCCCACCCCTGGTGACCATTTGCCCAAAACCCTATCTTTTTATCCATAGGTAATAGGACTTTCCACACTAACTCCCCTTCCTCAAAGGTTTTTAACTTAACCTTTTTATTGTAAGCTTTAGCTACTCTTTCTTTTCTGTCGAATTAGCATTTCTAAAGCTAACAACCTCTCTTCGTCTCACGTCAACTAATTCATCAATCATCATATTCCAATAATGATCAAAGCGGAATTTCACAATCGTTTTTGAATCCTTGTTGATTGTAAACAAATTTCGACAGGTAACACTGCATCATGTCCAAATGTTAACCTGTAGGGAGTGGTGTTTATAGACTCTTTAGGTGAAGTTCGACAAGCCCATAACACTTGGTCAAGAGAAGCGTGTACAACTTCTAGGCTTACGTCCAACGTGCTTTTTAATCAAATTAATAATGATTTTATTGGCAGCCTCTACTTGGCCATTGGCTTGTGCGTAGTATGGCGTCGAAGTCAATAACTTGAAACCAACTTCAGCAGCGAAATCTACCATTTTTCGACCAGTGAACACAGTACCTTGGTCTGTAGTAATGGTTTCTGGAATTCCATATCTATAAATGATATGATTTTGAATAAACCTTATCACTGCTTCTTGATCTACATTGGCTAAAGGTATCGCCTCTACCCATTTAGTAAAGTAATCAATCCCCACTAGAATGTATCTGTGGCCTTTCGACGAAGTTGGTTTTATTTCTCCAATCACATCTAAAGCCCAACCCCTGAATGGCCAAGGTTTCACTATAGAATGCAACTCATTTGCAGGCACATGTTGTATTCCAGCATGTTTTTGGCATTCTTGGCATCCTTTGGCAAATTCTATACAATCTTTTAGCATAGTTGGCCAGTACATTCCTTGTCGAAATAACAACCATTTCATTTTGTGGCCTACTTGATGTGAGCCACATGCTCCACTATGTGTATCAGAAACTGCCAAATATGCCTCGTTTTCACTAAGACATTTTAGTAGCACCCCTTCAGGAGTTTGTTTGTACAATTCGTTTCCAATTAACACGTAGCTTAGAGCTCAGACTTTACTTTTTGTTAGTGTTCCTGTAGGATTTTGCAAATATTCTACAATGGGTTTTCGCCAATCATCATCAACCATATTGTCAATAGCAAAAATTTACGCCAAGTCAATACCGTCGAAAATGTGGCGTTCTTCGACGCCACTTCACTTGTATTTATTGCCCCCAATTTTTGGTGTTGACAATAACGTTGAAGGAGTATTGTAGAGAGAGTCTTCGAGATTAGTTTATCTTTTATCTCAATTAACTCTTCTAGGCTTTGCTTCGATACTTTGTAAGGAAGCAATTTGTGCGATTCATTTGCCACGTGATTTTCAATTCGTGGTAAGTGTTCTAGGTGAACGAATGTAAACCTTTTTAGCAAGGTATTGGCAATAACGAAATATTTAATAAGATGTTCATTAATACATTTGTATTCTTTAGTCAATTGTTTGACCACTAGTTGAGAATCACCTTTTATTTCGACATAACTTTGATTCGAGTAAAATTTTAAGGCCTACTATTAAAGCCTCATATTCGACTTCATTATTTGAGCAAGAATCTCGAATTTTAAACTTATACTTCGTTGGAGTATTTTACGGAGAGATAATCAAAATTCCAATGCTCGCTTCCATTCTTATGGCTTGAGCCATCAAGTATAATCTCAAGGACGCACGCCTAATGAATGTATTTCACATTCGACAAATGTAATGGTCTCGCTATAAAATCAGCAACCACTTGTCCTTTAATTGATTTAAGGGGTTGGTAAGTTAAGCTGTACTCTAGCAAAGCTAAAGCCCATTTGCCAATTCGACTATGCAACATTGGTTTTGACAACATATGTTTAATAACATCAAAATGCGAATAAACATAAACATCTGCTGATTTTATATATTGCTTCAATTTTGTACAAGAAAAATACAAGCAAAGGCACAGTTTCTCAATTGGACTATACCTAGTTTCAGCATCAATCAAAACCCTACTAAGGTAATAAATGGGTCTTTCGACACCACTATCATCCTCTTGCGCTAGCATGCTACCTATTGTGTTATCGAAAAAGTCGCTATATACAATTTCAAGCAATTTATTTCCAATAACAGGCAATAAAATTGGTGGCCTGACCAAATAAGACTTGATTGCGTCGAAAGCATCTTGGTGAACCTGCTCCCACTTGAATTCATCTTCTTTCTTTAATCTCAGTAATGGCGAAAAAGCTTGTGTTTTGCCACTTAGATTTGAGATGAATCTTCGAAGGAAATTGATTTTCCCTAGTAGTGACTGCAGTTCTTTTTTGGTCGAAGGAGCCTTCGTTTCCATAATTGCTTTAGTCTTATTTTCGTTGATCTCTATGCCTTTCTTGTGTACTACAAAACCCAAGAATTCACCTGCACGTACACAGAAAGCACATTTGGTTGGATTCATTTTCAATCCATATTTCCTCATTCGTTCGAAAGAACGTCGAAGATGGTCTAAATGACCACTTTCTGAGGATGACTTAACCACCACATCATCTATGTATACTTGCATAAAATCATCAATAAAATCGTGAAACATAGAATTCATTGCCCTTTGATAAGTGGCACCAGCATTTTTTAAACCAAAAGGCATGACCACCCATTCATAAACACCTAATGCCCCTGGACATCGAAAAGCCGTTTTCGACACGTCCTCTTCGGCAATAAAGATTTGATTATACCCTGAGTAGCCATCTAGCAAACTGAGATAATCAAATCCTGCTGCCGAATCTATTAGCATTTCTGCTACGGGCATAGCGTACTCATCTTTAGGTGTTGCATTATTTAAATCCCTAAAGTCTACGCAAACTCTAAGTTTTCCATTTTTCTTCATTACTGGAACTATATTGGCTAACCAATCAACGTACCTGGCAGTTCTGATGAATTTGCTTTTGAACAGCCTTTCTATTTCTTCCTTGATCTTAGCCAATATCTGAGGAGCAAATCTTCTTGGTGTTTGCTTCATCGCTTCTTCCCCGGTCCGATGGGTATTTGTAATTCCACCACTTCTCGACTCAAACCGGGCATTTCGCTGTACTCCCAAGCAAAGCAATCCTTGAACTCCTGCAGAAGTGAAATGACTTGGGTTCTGAAGGCAGCATCAAGATGTGCACTAATATAGGTTGGCCTTTTGATCAAGCCATCTCCCAAATCCACCTCTTCGACTGGATCTTGAGCTTGCATGCGCTTTGTAGAATCTCTAGGGTCTTTTTCAAAACCCAATGGTTCGTCGTCATAAATGCAATCCAGTTTGTCATTTATGACTTCACCATTTTCTTCAGATGAAGTTATGGCTTCGGATGACCATTGTTTGTTGATTTAATTCGGCTTCCAAAGCCGTTTTATTTTATTTTCGGCCATGTAGGCGTAATTCTATCCCAAGCAATCGGAATGCGACATCTAAACCTTCTAAGAGTCGGTGTCCCATCCTCGCTGGAGGTAACACACCATCGGGATAGACATTAGCACCTTCTATTTCCTCTCTTTCCCACACAAAACCATGTGTTGGGTATAAGTGAATGGAGGAAAGCACATTATCTGAGGAGGTGTATGCTTGGCTCGAAGATGAACATGGCGCAATGTTCGCCATTTGCTTCTCAAAATTCTCCCTGGTGACGTTGTTCACGTCAACAAGGAAATAACTCTGGTCTGCTTCGACGTACTCTACCAGACCATCATCCTCCACATTACCCAGTTTTTGGTGTAGGCTTGAGGGCACAGCTCCTACGCCATGTATCCACTCTCTCCCAAGGAGTAGATTGTAGCTTGCTTTTGATGCTATCACAAAGAACGTGGTGGTTCTTCTTACAGTACCTACCACCACCTCTACCTCGACAGCTCCCAACGACCTGCCAGATTTCCCCTCATAATTGGTTAGCATAATGTTATGAGGTCTAAGGTCTGTATCAAACAGACCTATTGTTTTCGACATGGCTCGAGGCATCAAGTTAACCGCATGACCCCTCCATCGACCCATTATCTTGTTAATGCCTACGCCATTAACTTTTGCTTGGACGCATGAGGCTTCAAATGATCTTTGCATGCCCGCGTCGGCCTCTCGAAAGTGGCCATTTGTTCTTCTACGCAGCCATTGTTCATGACATAGTAGCATACTGGCTTGTGGTTAGCCATATCCCCAATGAAGTCCTCTTCGACGTCATTTGGGACTGTAACAGCATCGTACTCACTCGGCAAAACGGATACCACGTTGCGACACGTCGAAGCTAGCCTCAGAGTCGTCGAAATCTGATGTGACATCTTCGTCCATGTCGAATGAAGCACTTTTCTTCTTTAAAGCTGTTAATGGAGGGAAAATCCTCTCCATAGCAGGCCTTCTTGGTTCCTCTATAACAATAGATTTCCCTTTAGCCTTGTTTCCAACCTCACTTGATTGGCGGCTCCTATACTTATCTTTGTGTTCCCCACGGTTTTAGGAGTTACACCTTAACCGTTTTTGGCGTTGGCTCGTTAGCAACCTGTGTTGCCTTCTTTTTCGAGCGCTCGTATCGACGCCATTGGGTCTTCGTCATGGGATTCTTCCCCTTATAATTGTTTTTATAATTATACTTTGAAGCCTCGCCTGTGATTGGCTTGTTTGCTTCGATCTGTTGAACAAACATTTTTGTAGTGTCTACATCCAGCGTGTATCCACTTCTCATTTGATGGATCTGCATTCTTGGAAAAAATGGTTTGGCGCAGAGGAGACAAAGACAAACTCCTTCTTGGCTATACCCTTGCTAAAGAAAGCGCGGCTTACTTGTCGAAGCCCTCGCTCGAATTCTTTACCTTGTAAGGAGGTCCCTCTCTGAAAAGTGAAATTTGGCCTTTTACTTGGCCATTTCCTTTTCAGGGGTGGTCGAACTTCGCGAGATTCGACACTCTTAGCTTCTTTGTCAAACACTGAGATTGCACCTTGGACATAACATGACCTCGAGCTCAATTTACACCGATTCAGAAGTCTATCGGATCTTCCTCGGCCTTGGGGTACACAGATTGTACCTTTTCCTCATATTCTTCTTGAGTAACTGCTGCACGACCTCTCACTCTTTCGTACCACACTTTTGATTTTTTTAACAGGAGGTTTGGTAGACTTAGGAGAATCCACCATTTTTACGTCTACCATATTGATACTCATCTCAATTGGTTCCGCATACATCGCCTCCACTTGATGGAGGGGTCGTCGATCGATCCGCATCGGTGCTTTATTCTTTTATCTCCAAACTTGAGTCTTCCTCTTCAATCGCTTACGAACCATATCCACGAAAAGAACACAAGCGGTCGGTTGTATGTCCCAAAAATTATGAAACTTACAATAACCCTTTTTCTTCCTCTGTTCGAGAGGAGGAACTTTCAGGCCATTTGGCACTATTATTTGGCCATCAGCCACTAGCAAATCGAAGATCTCATCACATTTAGTCACGTCAAAAGTGTATGTTTTAGGCACAAATCTATCGTTTTTAGGCTCCACAGGATTATTCCCATTTGCAGGCCTTAATAATTTGCAAACGTAAGGAGGACCAAGCTTGAGTTCAGCCACGTCTATCTCCTCAGATTCGACATCACTAAATGCGAAGTCGAATTGCTCGTCTACATAGGCTATCTTTTCTTTTTTGTGAAAACCCACTGAGTTTTCTTTTTTATTGTACTTATTCACTCTAGCCTTTTCCTCTTTAAGCCTTTCGACTTGGCGAACTCTATCGGCTAGTTGGGCCATGTCTCTCAAATGAGACGTATCCAATTTCTTTCGAATTGAATAGTCAAGGCCACCTGCCGCCATTTCGACAAGCTCATGTTCAGGCACTTGTGTAAAACATCTTGCCTTCAGTAACCTGAATCTATTCAAATAATCATCGATAGCCTCAGGTACTTTACGTCGAACACTCGCCAATTCTTTGAGGCTAATCTTCGATCGCCCATGTAGAATTGCTCATGAAACGCCTTTTCTAATTGCCCCCATGTGTATATGGAACTGGGGGTAGAGTGGTAAACCACGTAAAGGCATTTTTAGTTAGAGAATTTGGAAAATACTTCATTTTCAAACTCTCATTTTGAGCTATGTCTCCCTGCCTCGAGTCATGTACCAGGGCAATATGTTCGACGATGGACTCATTGGTATCACCCCCAAACTTAGTGAATTTAGGGATTTTCCAACCTCTTGGCAGTGCACTGCAAGATATACTCACACATGTGGGCGATATGAAATTAGGCCTATGTAAACCTACGTTAAGGCCATTTTGCGCCATTATGGTTTCGACCAAAGTGGCTATGTTGTCTTGAAGCGCAAACGTTATTTCGTTGCACTTGTCGAACAACTTCATCGGCGTTTTGGTTTCGATTCACCATAACTACTTCGAGGATGTGATTCCCCATTTGTTGCTCGCCCATAACCGCTTTGAGCTTCGGCGATCCATCGATCTCTCGTGGGGTGTTAGGCATATTGTTCCCACAATTTGGTAATCGCTGTTGTTTCGTAGGAGCCCCAAAGAAATCGCAATCCTACCCATTTGGTTTGCTAACATCCGATAAGCGGTATTTGTGTTCGAATCGAAAAGGATTGAACACGGTACCAATTTGTGAGTCGTCAAGATATTAACCATGTCATGATTGCTTTCGTCCACTTGTTGTCTTAACGCCAACAAGGACGCATTGGTTAATGCGATGAGGATTTCGACCAAGTACACCCTCAGAAGAAACGTGTGAAGGAGAAAAGGTCGACACATGTGGCATTCCAGTAGGCATGCCATATACCCCAAAAGGGTATGGTGGTAGACTCATATTTTGGAAACGTGTTTCCAAACTATTCCTGTTGCCACATAAGGACTCGAAGGAAGTCTCACGCTTGTGTGGCAAGGCCACGCACGATGTCGAACCAACATTGGTCATTGACATCGTGGGAGCGGTTATTGATGTCACCGGGCCGTAGTCCCCGCAACATTTCCACCGCTTACATTGGTAGAATCTACCGTTGTTCCTTGCACTTGTGATATCACGGTGGAACTAGAGGCGTTGTTAGAATTGGTACGCACCATTCTACCACTCCTCAAGTGCATACAAATTTATACACTTAATGAAACGACACAAAATAAGCGCAAGGGTCCCATCAAGGCGTGCCAATTTGTTTTTTGGTGTTTTTAGCAAACAATCACTAGTTTTCAATATTAAGACCGTGAGATCAAACTAGAAAATCTCTTTGACAATTGCTTAGAAGTTTTGTGTCTTTTAGCGTGTGTAAGAAGCGAGAAAATAGTAGAAAGAGATAGTTTGAAAGCGAGAATGATAGCAAGAAGTGCAACAAACGTAAAAACAAGTAAAAAGTGCATTAAATGATAGAGAGAAGAAGGTGGTGCACCAACACGCACAATGTAATCGATTCACTCTTGTTTCGCTTTGGCTTGGAAGTTGAGTTTCACGAGTTTTTGTAAAGATGTGGTGACCCGTTTTCCTATTACAAAGGAGTATTTATACTCTCATATACAATCGTGGGCAAGCACGATAACCACTTCCTAAAAACTAGGAAATAACCGCCCACTAAGCTTCGCTGCTCCTTGCGCCCGACCGACTTGTTGTCGAAGAATTTGGCGAAGCATTGGACCCGATTTTGTCGAACAACTGGGCCTTCTCTTGTCGAAGGTTCCGGCCTTGCCTCGTAGCTTGAAGAACTAGGTCTGTCGAAGTTTGCTTGCATTGTCGACAAGACTTTACAAACTATCATCGTTGAATTCATGGTATATTGACTTGCACGTTGACCTGCAACCCACAGAATATTATTAAATGTGCAGTCAACACCATTTAAAGCTTAATTTAATGCCCTTGCCGAAATTTTGAGGTAACAGATATTATATGCTGTTATGATCTCTATTAATGCATATACCCACTACATATGTTGATAGCATTTTTTCTGGCTTGTTTTGCATGAATTATGCTTATATTGAAAAAAATAGAGATTATGCCTTTAGGGGATCCCATAATTAATTTACTTGACAGACTTGTGCTTAATTGTAACTGTGAGGATGTCCTTAGGAAGCGGATAATTAGCATTTATTCCTCTTGAGTACATTTTGTGAACTAGCTTCTAAATGTGAGATCTGAGCCTTCATAAGGGGATTGATATTAAATCATAAATTTTTACCCCTTTTTCTTTCTATGAGTGTGTTTCCCAATTTGCTACATTCTAGAATTTGTCTTTTGACCATTTCAAGGAGAAAATTGATTTGCATCATGTAAAAAGATTTGGGGAATTTATGTATTTTTTTGGCCACAGAGTTGTTTGTTGAATGTATCCCTTAGTTGCCCCCTTTGAGCCTAATTGTTATAATTTTTGTTCTTTGGTACCCAGATATATTTTTCTTTTTTTTCTTCTTTTGGTAACCATTTGGAATTAAATGTGGAGCAACTATTGAAAATTACAATTTCGTCCTACATTTTAGTTGTCTATATTGTCAGGACTGGAATTTCGTCCTATGCTTTAGTTGTCTATCTTGTTAGGATGAATAAAACAAAAGGAGTGAATCATGTGCATACAAGAAAACTTTCTTACAAAGGAAACAAAATAGAAGTTGTCATGTACTTACCTTTTCCTCCTAAGAAAAAATAATAGAAAGAGAATTTGAAAAAAAAAAGAAAAAAAAAAGAAAAACAAGAAATGAGGAAAAGACACATCAAAAGAATGAAAGAGCCAAAGGGCAAATCCAAATCAAAAATAGAAAATGTCTACTCAAGAGAAAAGACAAATCAAAGAGAGCAAACCCAATAGAAGAAGAGTGAAGAATGAAAGTGAAATTAATTTGGAGTTTGGACAAAAACTGTAAAATAGATAGGAGCTCCATATTTGGTTTCAATCGTTACTGTTTGCTTCTTGTTTTTTCTTTTAGCCCTTTGATTATCTCCCTCTTCTTATTTCTACCCTGCATGAATTCACCCTGACCCCATTACAACCCATGAAACCCCTTCTTTTGCATGCATGTGAACTATTTAGTGGAGATTTGGTCAAATTACAAACATATGATAATGTGCATTGTGTGGAAACTTGAGTGCATTTTTCACTAGTCCCTAAACACTTAGAGAGATTGTGAGTGTGTGCCCTTGTTCACAGAAATGTAATCTTCATGGACTTGAGCCTCTAATTGGGCAACCTTTTGACACCTCATATGTTCTATACTATCTATTGGCTGTCATTGTGCTTCTAGCTTTGGGTTCTTATTTGACTATCTCTATTACTTTTTGAAAAGTTTTTGGTAGCTGAGAATTTGCTTGAGGACATGCAAATGTTTAGTGTGGGGGAGTTGATAAGCTCCAATTTAGTGTATTTTTAGAGATAATTTTGGGTCACTTTTAGAGCAATTATTATTCATTTTATAAATTACTAACTTAATTTACTCTATTTACTGTGAGAAATGAAGAAAGTACGAAAAGAATGGAAGGATAAATTAAAGCCACTCAAAAATCAAAATATATATATATATATATATATATATATATATATATATATATACACACACACGGAGTGAAAGGAAAAAGAATTGAATGAAAGTCTCAACAATTGATTGTGGCAATAAGAAATTGAATTGTGACCAAAACTAAAAACAAGGCCCACGGCCTGTTTGGAAAACAAAGATCAGATCCATATTAGTTTATGCACATGCTACCCTAGGCTTGGGGAATAAGAAAGAGGGGTTATAAAAAGAAGGAGACGTGAATTGAAGAAGGTGTGCCGCACAAATCAAAAAGGGTTTGCAGGATGAATTGAGGGGGAGAGACCTGACGCAAGAAAAGAAGGAGCCGCACATGAACGGAGAGAGTTGGAGATTTGGGTACCGTTTTTGACACCGTGAGAGAGTTCTGGAGCAAAAAAAAGAGACTGGTACCGTTTTTGACACCGTGAGAGAGTTCTGGAGCAAAAAAAAGAGACTGAAGACTCAGAATAATAATGACTCTAATTTCTATTTTATTGTTCTTAATTGCTATGGATACCTAAATCCTCTTCTAGGGTCTTAGGTGAATCTTGCATGATTAGAGACCTTTTTATGTTCTAATTTCTAGTTTGAATTCTTGTTTTTATTTTAATTAATATTATCCTATTGCTTTAATCACATTCTTAAGATTAGCTACCCTTTGCATGTTTATAATCAATTAGTTGATCGCGACCCGTACTGCAATTAGTTGGTGGACCTATAGGATAATTGAGGCTATAATTAGGGCATGACCAAACCATAATTTAGTCTTCCAATCATTCAACCTTTTTGCTCTTTATGTTTTTCCTGAATTTAAATTCTTACATGACCAAACGAGGGTTAATTTAGGAAAAAGAATATTAATCACGAATGACCAAACAGATTAATAGTTTTAGTAAAGGGATTGGTAATTAAGTAAAATAAGGGAATTCAGGTAGGGTTAGACATAGGGGAATTGAAGCTTGCAAGTGAAACCGTGATCCTAGGCCTCTCACCATTTATTAAACTTGTATTTTAATTCTCGCTATTTATTTCTTTTTATTTTAGTTTCTATAAACATCAAATTATTTTTTCGTCTAAACATTAAATAATCTTGTCTAGTTTGGTACTTGTTAATTAATCCCTGTGGAGACGATGATATTTTATACTAGTTCTGCGAAAGAGTACACTTGCTCTAAGTGTGTTTTTAACGCAACAGTATCCGACTTTAAAACCGTCTTTTAAAGTCGGATGTCCATCCGACTTCAAAATTTTCAGACTTTATAAGTCGCCTTAATAGAAGTCGGATGCACATCCGACTTTGAATGTCCAAAATATCCGACTTTAAATCCTCTTTTTTTACTAGTGAATTAATAAATGGAAGTTGGTGATGTCTTTGATTAGTGAAAAGTTATGATAAACTTCAATGGCAGAGAGAATTTGAGAGAGAATTCATTGTATTGTATTGAATAGAATGTTCAAGATGCACTGATTACACTTAGATGAGTTTATATAGGAAGTGTCTCTAACAAACTATGCAGTTACACTAGTAACTGACCTACAACAGATTCTAACAAACTAACCAATCCAACGGTATACAATTGCTAATGACACCCTATACAATTACTTATACACCTTTGTTATTGTACTATTTGTATCAGGTTTATTCTCTATTACACCACCCCTCAAACTCATTGTTGGGCCAGAATGGGCCTCAACTTTGAGTTTGGAACGAAAGTCCAAAAAGAGAGAATGAGGTAAGGGCTTAGTCAACGCATCGGCCACTTGAGTTGATGATGGAATATGTTTGATTTCGAGACATTTCTTCAAAACTTTTTCACGAACGAAGTGCAGATCGATCTCAAGGTGCTTCGTGCGAGAGTGTAAGACTGGATTGTGAGCGATCATGACGGCACTGATGTTATCACAAAACAACGTTGGTGTTTGAATCAGTATGTTGAGCTCAAAGAGGAGAGTTGGACCCAAAGTAGCTCGGCGGTGGCGTTGGCTATTCCACGATACTCTGCTTCGGCGCTTGATCGAGCAACTAGGGATTGCTTTTTCGAGTTCCAGGAGACGAGATTGGGTCCAAAATAGAGACATGCACTTGAGGTGGAACGCCGATCATCAATGTCACTCGCCCAATCAGAATCACTATACACTCGAACGGAGAAGGCGGTGGATGGAGATGCGGGTTGAAGAAAAAGACCCATTTGAAGAGTTCCACTCAGGTAACAAATGATACATTTTACCGATTTCCAATGTGATTCATGTGGTGAAGCTAGAAACTGACATACTCCCTCTGGACTCATATATAAGCAACAAACAATTTTTTAGATTCATAGAAAAAGTGATGTATCTGGACTATATGTAGTCCAGATACATCACTTTTTCAATGAATCTAAAAAGTCATTTGTTGCTTATATATGAGTTCAGAGGGAGTACTTTGTTTACATTGTATGCTATGTCTGGTCTGGTGAGAGTGATGTATTGAAGAGCTCCCACGATTGATCGGTATGTGGATGGATCGGCTAAAGAATCGGTCCGTGTAGTGTCACGAGCTTCATATTAGAAATCATCGAAGTAGTCATCGGAGCACACCCTGTCATCTTGGCCCTTTCAAGCAGATCACAAATGTATTTTGTCTGGGTGAGAAGGAGTGACCCATTTTGCAGGTATTTTACTTGAATCCCTAAAAAATATTCTGGTTGACCTAGATGCTTTAGGGCAAATTGGGATTGTAATTTCTAAATTAGGTCATGAATAAGCTTGGATTGAGACCCTGTGATTAATATGTCATCTACATATAAAGTTGTATAGTTGAGCTACTGTACACAAACAGAGATTGATCACATTTGCTAGGAGAGAAACCAAATTGAAGTAATGTTGTCTTTAATCTGTCATACCAGGCCCTTGGGGCTTGTTTCAACCCATATAGAGACCTATGCAGTTTGCCTACTAGCTGTTTATAATTAGATACAAAGCCTGGTGGTTGCTGCATATAAATGTCTTCTTCAAGATGACCATTGATAAATGCATTATTTATGTCTATTTGCTGAATTTCCCATTTGTATGTTAACATAAGAGTAAGTAGAATCCTGATTGTTGCTGGATTAATCACGGGAGAGAATGTTTCCCCAAAATCAGTTCCTGGTAGTTGTTGTTGTGAATTAGCAGTGCAAGTATACACTGTCTAAACAAGTAATAAAGGATAAGTGAGATCGTTCCCACAAGGAATTAAGCTTAACTTTGAGAGTTTAATTTGATTAACAATTTAGTGAGAAAAGTAAATGACACACAAGTTTTGGGTAACATAAACAGTATTGAAAAGTAAAGGTAATGGGAAATCAGTGATGCATTCACTTCAGTAGCTTCATTAATATGCAATTAAGTGTATGCTCAATGCTGCAGCACTAGGTGCTGCAACATTAAGAAGTGCTGCAGCATTAAGACGTTATTCTCTCGAATACTTCCCACTAGGTTTCCTTGCAAGAGTTTATCTTTAAACCCTAAAGAAGTACCTCCTAAAGTCGCTTGAGCAGCAAGCGGTATTCATCTTATGAGTTATGCTCTCCTATCTCTAGGGTTAAGCAATGAACATCAAGATCTCTCGTTAATGTCCACTACCCATATTACCTTGTGAGATTAATTTACAAACCATCTTTGAATTTATAAATGCTATTTAGAATAGACGGCCAATCCTACTCTAAAATGGAAATATTGTCACAAACAAGGTAAAATGCACAACATTAAACATACTTCATTAATCACATAATAAATCTAGCTACATCAGATCCAGCATCTCAACTATGAGTATTTAGGTCATATTGAGCTTGCAAAACATGGAAAATAACTTAAACAAAAGAGTAGAAGTCATATTACAAATTTCAAGGTAAGAAATGATACTATAAAGAGAGAACAGTAAAGGAGCTCCAATGCTGACAATGGAGATCTGATCCAGCTCTTCTAGTAGAAATCCACCAAGAGAAATGTAATTCTAGTGATGCTGTCGCAATGGTCTCAGCAATGTATCAAATTTGGTAACGAAGGTGAGCTAAACACGCTATGAGGAGCAATCTCTAAACTTCCTCTTGACGGCAGAGCATCCAAATGAGGAATGGGAAACTTCCTTATATAGTGTCTCCTTGCACGCAACCCTAAAAATGATCTTCTTTGGGAGATGCATCCTAGGTTAAAGGGCAATTGTGAGAAATCCACATGAGGTCATTGTTGTGCGAAAAGGTGATGTGCAAGTATACATAATCGCAACAAGTAATATAATGATAAGTAAGATCGTCTCCACAGGGATTGATGTTAATTTAAAAGTTTAAATTACACAAACACTAGTGAAACAAGTAGCAAATATATTTGGTCACAAGTAATGATGAAAAGAGTGTTTGAATAGGACAGTAAAAGAGTAGTTCAAATATGATAAATGTAAGTTGGACTGCTTGTTGCTAAGTAAATCCCCAAAAGTGATGCGTTATAACATCACACGCTATAGCGTCAAGCGCTGTAGCAAATGAATTTGTGCTTTTCAGTCACTAACGCCAGGGTTTCATTACAAGAAGCCTATGTCTAAGTTCTAAATAAGTTCACCCCTGTATAATAAAGAACCCACAGCTTTTGCCCTATGAACTATTGCGTTTCCATGTCTAAAATAAGCAAACGTTGGTTAAATGTCTTTAAACAACCTTTCATTCATATCAATCTTTGAGTTCGATTCATGGACCATGTTTGTACCCATAAATATACCCATTTTAGCTGATCAATTCTAAAATAAGTTTGAAAGAATTGGAATGCAAAGATTGAAACGCAAAACGTGAAATATTATAAACACAATACTAAAGGTTCATTACAAAGCTCAAAGTAATCCAACTACAAGTGTTCAGCTCATGTTGAGCATCATCAACAAAATACAAGTTTAATAACCCATATTACCGTAAACAAGGAGAAGAGGCACGGTTGCAAAAGATACAAACTGAAGGTTCCAACTCATAAACGCAACTTCACACCGAGAAAAAACGATAAACAATAACATAAAAATAAAAGCTTGAAAGTGTTTCAATGGAGGAGAAGTGTCAAGTTTTTCCTTCCAAAGACTCTCTCTACTTCAGATGGTGGGGTGAAGAGTGTTGAGGAAGATGAGATAAAGTAGCTTTATCAAAAAGGTGATTGACACATCTCACCAACCAACACTATTCTCCACTCACAAAGTGCCAAGTGTCCAAGCTAGCCAATAGAAGTGATGCCCATCAGTCTTTACAGCTGGAAACAGTGTACAATGACTTGACTTAAAGTACTTGGAGCCAAAAATTAACTTTTGTCTTTTATGCCCAGCTAGTCTCGCCATCTAGCGTTATAACGCTTACCGCTATAGCGCTTGAAGCTGTAACACTAGCAAACACATTAAAACATTCACAAGGGCACCAAATGTGCCAGATAATTAACAAATCAGTAACTAACCCTTCTTTATCCTAAATAAACAGAATATAATAGATAAGATACAAATATTACTTAAGAACTTACTTTAATTTAAGGAATAAAGGCATAAATAACTCATATAAATATGAGTTATCAGTCATATCTTTCCGTGCGATACAGCTCTGACACCCGTCCTTTCCTTGTTTTCCGTGTTCTCCGCGATTCCCTGAGCTTTCTCTCTCATCTAGCGCAATTTCACTATTGTGCACGCACTTGTTGCTGCAACACTTAAACAAAACACAATTAGAAGCACAAAGGGCATAAATATGCCCAATTCAAACCAATTCAATCCTGCACCATCAATTCTAACCTAAACACTTATTTACAAGCTAATTCACACACACGCTCATAAATTCACTTAAAAACAAGCTTAGAAAGCAAGTAATAACCATCATAAATGAGGGTTATCAGTAGTTGATTGTAGCCCTTGGCAACCAAACGGGCTTTGTATTTGTTGATTGTACCATCTGCATTTTCTTTGACCCTGAATATCTATTTGCATCCAATGACCTTTTTGTTGGGTGGTAGCTCAGTTAGAGACCATGTGCCATTGTTAGTGAGTGCTTCATATTCAACTTTCATAGCTGCAACCCATTGGGGAATAGCCATGACAGTCTTCACATTAGTTGGTTCTACATGTGTTAGAAAAATTCTAGGTTTAAGGTGCCATGTTTTTGCTCTAGTGAGAATACTGTGAGTGTTAGTGACAGGTGGTGAGTTAGGAGGAACAGGGGGAGGAGGAGATGAAGAGTTATTGGATGAGCTGGACTCATGTGTGTGTGTGTGTGTGTGGACTCATGTGAAGACTGAGCTGGTTGAGGGGAAGAAATATCTGGGTGAATAGGATTAGATGATGATGGCTCAGAAGCATCAAGAACAAGTGTAGTAGTAGAGGAGGGCAGAGGTAAACTAGAAGAGTCGTTAGGAGAGTAGTGAGAAGAACTGGACTGGGGAGAGGGAAACAGAGTTGTGTAAGGAAAGGAATGCTCATGGAAAATAACATCTTTTGAGATGTATATACGACCATCAGGGTTGAGACATTTGTAGCCTTTGTGTGTAGGAGAGAGACCTAAGTTAAGACACTCAATGCTCCTAAATTGAAGTTTATTCCTGTTGTAGGGTGTTAGTAGAGGGAAGCATGCACATCCAAAGGCTTTAAGGTGAGCATAATCTGGGATGGTGGAAATAGAGCTTGGTAGGGTGATATAAAGGTAGGTAGAGCTGAGGTGGGTAGCCTATTTGTTATACCCCAATTTTGTCCGTCTTCTTTTACTTGTTTTAGTAGTTTATTTTATTCGTATTTTGAAGTCACGCGATTCCGAGCTAATTTTTTTAACACGCCCATTTCTTCTATTTTCGGTCTAGTCTTAGCACAGTCGTCAAGTCCGGTCCGTTCTCGTCTTTGTATTTGGCCTGGCTCCTTTTTCCTATTGTTATTTTTATTATTATTTTGTTTATTTAATTTATTTAAGCTTATATACAGTCCAAAAATGTCAAAAAAAATGCTATTTAGTTAATTTTACAATTTTAAAGCTCTTAAGAGTCCAAAAGTCCAAAAATACTAATACAAAATATATAAAAATACACAAATCTGAAAATAACAAATTAAATAGAAAAATAGGGTTCCAGGCAGCAGTTCAAGCTGCTGCAGGTGCTGATGGGCTTGGATCAGGACCTGAAAATTATACAAAGCCCAGTCAAAAAATAGTCAAATAGCAATTAATGCTAAAACCTAATTTTCCACTATAAATAAATGACCAGATATACACCCCAAAAACACACAGAGATAACGATTGCGAAAAATCACTAGAGAATAAGGATTAGGATTCACACTGAAACCCTAATCACCTAAGTACTATTTTCTAAGATCCGAGAAGAAAAACAAGAAGCGATCCACGAGGTCGTAGAAAAATAGTAGCTTGATCACAAAGCAAGTAAGAGGAGAAGTTCGGAGGGTGGAAGTTTAGGTGTGTGTATCGTCGCCGGTGAAATCTCGGTAGTGAACTTCGTCTTCTCCGTGAAGTCCGCCGTGACCCACCATCATCGAATCAGCAGAGCTGCCCCTAAAGAATGGAAGTGGGGCTATCGTTCTTTGTTAAAAACTAAACTCAGAAGGCTTACAAGGACTTGAGGAGTGGCAGTGCACGTAATGCTAATATCTCCAAATTGGTGATTTGATGATATTTTATTTTTCTTTTCAGGAAAAAAGCAAATATTTGTTGCCCTTGTATCATTCCTATTTCCCCCCTCCTCCTCACGGCTGAGATAGTGGGGACTGGGATGTGCTTCTTATACTTACATGATGCATGCACTTTGCATATTCACTTCCATCTGTATGTTTGGATCTAATTGCCATTTGACTCAATAAAATAAATCGAAACGATCGTAGATTCATTTTAGGGGCAGAGGGCCTTGTATCTTCATTTTTTTTTTTTTTTTTTATTTCCAATTCAACTTAGAATACTTTTGCAAATATGTTTGGGAACTCTTCACTGCATGTTTCAACAGTATCTTCAAGACTTCAACTATGCCGATGATAACCCTTCCAAAAATTCTATAAACTGTATGCCTTATCTTCCAATTGGATCACGAGGAAAAATAGACAGGATAAGAGCTAGTTCTGCAGATCCAGGGCATGTTGAACCATCATCAATTTCAGGATCAAAGAATCCTCTTGCAGTTGTTTTGGATATTCCCCTGTAAATCGAAGATTCGCCAGAACACCTTTCTGTAGCCGCCGCAACAGAACACGATTCCAGCGTCGTCTCGCCGTAGAAACCGGCGGAGTTCTCGCCGGAAATCTCTCCCTCTCTCTAGCGGCGCCGTTGAGCAAGAAGAAGGAGGAGGGATCGGTTTTTTTTTAGGGTTCTGTTTATTTGGTTTTGGGCTTACATAATGTCTGTTATGTTTTTTTAAATTTTTTTTTTTGTTTTGTTCAGAACGCTAGTCACACCCCTTCAATTCACGCGCGCACCTCTCCCCCACTTAAGCCCGGGCCGCATACTTGGGCTCTCCTATGCGAACTGGGCTTCCTTTTTGCACCTCCAATTAATTATACAACCCCTGCGATTAATAAAAATCCCAATTTACAATCTGCACCCCCTGTTTCTCTTTTTAATTCTTTTCCAACTCAAACATAAATAATTTTTCTCTCGAAATCAAATGAACGGCTAAGTCGGTTGTACAACCGGGTTAGTCATTATTTTAGGCCAATGAAATGCATGATTCAAGTAACCACGAAAACTTAATAAATCTGAACAAACTATTTTTTCCTAAAAATAGGGGATTAAATCGGTTGTACAACCAGGGTTGGTGGCGTTCTAGAACTAATGAGTCATGCTGATTCGGGGAGTTCTAGAATACCTATTCTAAAATCAACCCACCTCACACCAAACCAATTTCTTTCAAAAACTCTAAAATTATTTTCAAAAAGTAGGGGACTAAGTCGGTTGTACAATCCCGGGTTAGTCGTCCTAGGAATCGAGTGAGTCATGCAGTTCAAGGAATCCTAGGACCCCTACACTAAAAACACCAACCCACAAACCTTTCGGGAAGAACTACGTAGCTTTGATTCCTCCATTGCATCCGGAGGTGCGTAGGAGCAAGACTCAACTCTTGTCAAGCACTAAAAACAAAAATTTAAATAAGTCTTCTTTTTATAAATAAAGGGTAATAATTAAATAAATCTTAAATTAATTAGACAATGGATGTCGTGGGGTGCTAATACTTTCCCACACATAACGACTCCCGAACCCTAACAATGCCTCGTCCTAAAACTTAAAGGGATTTTCCGAATTTGCCCTTAAACTAAAATTTGGTGGCGGCTTCATTTTCGAACTTTGAAGAATCCTTCCCGGATTTTTTTGGCCGCACAAATTGGCGACTTCACTTTGGGGACGTATTTATTTTTAGAGAGTCAAAACCTAGTCTAAATAATTTAGGATTAATTCAATTCTTACCCTTTTATTTATTTATTTGCTTTTACATAATTATGTTATTTATTTGTGTAAACCCTAGGGTAGAAGGCGATACTTGTATGTTTGTTTGTTTTGCGACTTTGGGTTTATTTTAAATTGCTCCTACACACACTGCACTTCTACACTTCACACACTTGTGAGAAAAGTCCTCTACCCGGACTCGAGCATAAACTTAAGTTAGAACGAGATTGCGTAGTGATGGCCTGCGGGACGTACGTCTCGTTGGGTGGTCACGAAAATCTCACCTAGAGTTTGATTCCTTTTGAGGATGCTATCCCTTCTAATAGCTTGCCTATTGTTGGGGTTAGTATTCTTGACTGGGGTCCTTGGCTCTAGGAACCTTGTGTAGGATTCTTTAGAACTACCCTTGTGAGGCTCACTATAAGAGAAACCTTAGACCCACTCCGTAAGATACCTTTCTAGGGTCACAAAGGAGCTTCACACCCTTGCATTCAAACAAATATTTATGCATATTGTCTTTTATCAAAAAAAAAAAAATCAAAAAAACAAAAATCATTATTTACTACTTTTTTAGAAAATATACCACATGCATTTTTCTCTTTCTTTGCACTACGAAAAATACAGCAAATAAACATCTACTGTTGCATGTACTTTTATGACCGTTAGAGAATTAAAATCTTTACCTTGGAGAGAAGCCGTGCACGCTAAAGTCGAAATTAAATTTTGTACTTTACTCTCCAATGAAAAGTTTATAATTCCCCGACGCGATAAATAAAATCATATGTTATCATTTCATGCACCTACATTACATTCGCATTTCACATACATTCATTCACATTTCATGCACATTCATTCATTGCATACTTACATCATGCATTAAAAAGAAAAAGGACCAGTATAAATTCTAGAGAAAAAACTATGATGAGAGATGAGACATTCTTGTGAAATAAATTACTCTTCTTTGGAAAAGGTTAGTCTTACTTAGTTGCAAGCTCAAGGTGTTTCAAGACACTCATTTTTTTAAATTAGCAGCTTGTTCACATTTTTTCTAACAAAGTGTTGCATCCCATGATGGATGACCGAAATGGTCTGTCAAAAATTTCTTTCATGCTTTAACTGATGTTAACTCTCTACGAAGCATTTGTATAGTAACTTGGGTGTAACATGTGTCTTCATTGTTGTTTGAGTCAGTTAATGTCCGTACCTTATCATCATCCCCCGTCCAAGTCTAATCCCACCCCGACCACCCTAAAGTACATACTCCCCTACCTAGTCAACTTTTTGGTTTGTTCTCACTGATGAAATAACACTTTAGGTCCTCCATACTGGGGCAAATTTGTGATCTCTAAAATACCTTGTCAACATCGTATTCCCTTAGTGCAAGTCCTTTTTAAAAAAAAAAATCAAAAAAGCCCGTTAGGTTGAAAACTCACAAGAGCAACCTAAGCAAAATTAGGGCATAAAAAAAAATAATAAAGAAAAATAGCAAATATATAAAAGTAAGTAAATTATTGTCCTTAAGTTAATTTTTGAGAAAACGAGCAATCATGTTTGACCATCTTCCCATATCCTCACGAAATCCTTTGCCACCCACCTTAAGCCAAAATCCAAAGAAACTTTCAATCACCCTAGACAAGGATCAATTCCACATCAAAAAGGGTGTATCATTTTTATCAAGTCACTCAGCTCGAAAGAAAGAAAAAGGAAAAAAAATCAAAATCAAAAAAAGAAAGTAAAATCAAAAAAGAGGATCGAAAAACCACAAAAAAAGCAAAAGTGGTACAATTATGAGCTGATACTTTTTACCATTAAATGCATAAGAGATCCTTGTCTAAAATAAACCCCCAAACACTTCAATTGTCCTCAATATCCTATCCTTCATAAACCCTTGCCCAAGTTACATCCCTAAACAGGTCCATTCTACCATGAGACACGTCAATTGTTGCCTAAATAAAACATCAAACACTCATTTAAGCCTAATAACCCTTTCCTTCATAAATCATTACCCATTAGCCAAGTTACACCACCAATAAAAATCATCTGTCCCATCAATCCTCAAACACCTCTTTGAGCCCAATAATCCTTTTCGTCATAAACCCTAACCTTGACCAAATTACAACCCTACAGAGTTCATTAGATCAATGACTGATTGCCTTTGTTTTCTCAAAATTTTAATTTTAGGACAATTAAGTTTATTTATTTAAAATATGTTTGCTAGAAAAAATATATATCTCAAAAAAAAAAAAAAAAAAAAAAGGGCTTGCACCCCAAAGATTCATTCAAGTTCCGTTGATATAAACACAAGGCTTAGTTATCACCAAGTGCAGTTTTCATCATAGCAAACTCAAGACTATCATAGTGTGAGAGTCATTCAAAAGATAACCAAAAGTTTATACTAGGATCGTCACCTATATCCTAAAGTGGGGCATCCCTTTTACCATCTATTCCATTTGAACTTAGGGAAATTCGTACAGTGTCATTCCACATCCAGCCTATAGCCATACGGACAAATTCCAAAACCCATAACCTTAACTCCGTCACCTTTTCCAATCTCACTAAAGCCAACCATTGAAATACCATTCCAAGTGGGGCATTCTGTCGCTCTTCACTCCACCTTCAAATGGGAAAATTCACCCTACACCCATCTCATCCCCTTGCCATATTCACACCAAAAAACCATACCGGGGCAATTCCTCAACTCACTATCCTAAATGTTTCTACTCTAGTCGGGGCAATCTTGTCCTTACCATAATTAGGGAAATATCAAACTCTATGGGTTGAGACAACATCTCCTACTTGCCACCATTCATTCCAAAGCCAATGCCTTCCCAACTCATCATCTTCTACACCCTAGCTTGTCACCACTAGACAAAGCGGACATTCACCGTCATCAAATCTAAATTGGGCGATCCTGCATTCCTTGGATGGGAAAACCTACCTTTTCATGACATTGACAAAGATCAGTCAATCATTCACCTCTTCACGTGCCACAAATGTCCACACCCTAGGTCTTTAGAACCCCAAGTTAACTGACTCATTCATCTATATTCGCACTACTATACATCTTCACAAAACAATGCTTTAGAGAGAGAAAACACAAGTTGATCATATGATATTGGAAATCCACTTATTTAGCTTTGTGGACCAAAACTTCGGTCATCATGGGGCATCAAAATGGAAGAGAAAAATGAGCGAGCTTGCAAATGCTTTTTCACATCGTTGTCTCAGAATAACAACCTTGAGATTGCCGAAGTTTGAATCAAATCTAATCTTTCCAAAGAATTATCAATATTCATCTCCGCCTCTCGCATCCAAAGTCTCACATCTCATCATCACAAAAAAATGTTTCTGCACTCAATCAATCATTTCATATCATCGCACCATGAACCATAGCATTTGCATTCAATCATTTCATTTGCATCATATTCACATTTGCATTTCATGCATTTAGTACGTAACAAGCAAAAAAGCAAAAAACAAAAAGGAAAAAATCATTCCACAGATACAATCATCGCGCGCACTGCGTGCACCATTAATTGCATTGCCAAATGAAGAAAGCTTTTCCCTCCTCGGGAAGATGCATTGTTAGGTATGCTCGGATAAACACGATAAGTGTCATTCCCTACGTTTTGTTCCTCTAATATCAGCGCTTTAAGCGTTAATCTCATATCATAGCACAGATCACCAAGTTGATCCTCGCACCCAGTGGTCCTTCAGAGCACCACGCCCTTCGCCCTAAGTGGCCCAGTCGCAACGCGTCGAGTCGAGCCCGTCGGACCTTCGCAGACCCCGAGTGGTCCTTCAGACTAGTTGTGTCAGCCTAAGGCACAGTGGACGTCCTTCATGGTCAACATATCAGTTCTAGACCTGATCTTGACCCATCATGGCCGCTCGAATATAAAGGCCCCCTCAGACCGTTTAACTAGTACCGTAGCTAGTTGCGCTCCTTCAGACCACGATGGTCCTTCAATTAAGGCCTAGGCAGCCTTCCGGACTCACGAGTGGTCCTTCGAGCCTTTAAGACTCCTTCCAGTCCTTGATGACCCTTCATTTAACTTCTGGTTAATGCACCGAGTGTTAACCCTTCCTTGCTCCTCTCAAACCTTCCACTTCCCCCTTAAACGGACAAAATTAGCGTCTATCTTATCTTTATTCCTATTTCTACTACGAAAGTTCGAGAGCTCCGCACTTTCTAGTAAAATATTAATAAAAGAGGCGATTGTTATACCCCAATTTTGTCCGTCTTCTTTTACTTGTTTTAGTAGTTTATTTTATTCAGTATTTTGAAGTCACGCGATTCCGAGCTAATTTTTTTAACACGCCCATTTCTTCTATTTTCGGTCTAGTCTTAGCACAGTCGTCAAGTCCGGTCCGTTCTCGTCTTTGTATTTGGCCTGGCTCCTTTTTCCTATTGTTATTTTTATTATTATTTTGTTTATTTAATTTATTTAAGCTTATATACAGTCCAAAAATGTCAAAAAAAATGCTATTTAGTTAATTTTACAATTTTAAAGCTCTTAAGAGTCCAAAAAGTCCAAAAATAGTAATACAAAATATATAAAAAATACACAAATCTGAAAATAACAAATTAAATAGAAAAATAGGGTTCAGTGCATTCAAAGCTGCTGCTTGCAGTCTTGATGGGCTTGGATCAGACGAAAATTATACAAAGCCAGATCAAAAAATAGTCAAATAGCAATTAATGCTAAAACCTAATTTTCCACTATAAATAAAACCCAGATCTGACCCAAAAACACACAGAGATAATCGATTGCGAAAAATCACTAGAGAATAAGGATTAGGGATTCACACTGAAACCCTAATCACCTAAGTACTATTTTCTAAGATCTCGAGAAGAAAAACAAGAAGCGATCCACGAGGTCGTAGAAAAATAGTAGCAGATACAAAGCAAGTAAGAGGAGAAGTTCGAGAATTTGGAAGTTTAGGTGTGTGTATCGTCGCGGTGAAATCTCGGTAGTGAACTTCGTCTTCTCCCGTGAAGTCCGCCGTGACCCACCATCATCGAATCAGCAGAGCTGCCCTCTAAAGAATGGAAGTGGGCTGCCGTTCTTTGTTAAAAAACTAAACTCAGAAGGCTTACAAGGACTTGAGGAGTGGCAGTACGTAATGCTAATATCTCCAAATTGGTGATTTGATGATATTTTATTTTTCTTTTCCGGGAAAAAAGCAAATATTTGTTGCCCTTGTATCATTCCTATTTTCCCCCCTCCTCCTCACGGCTGAGATAGTGGGACTGGGATGTGCTTCTTATACTTACATGATGCATGCACTTTGCATATTCACTTCCATCTGTATGTTTGGATCTAATTGCCATTTGACTCAATAAAATAAACCCGAACGATCGTAGATTCATTTTAGGAAAGGTAGGCCTTGTATCTTCTTTTTTTTTTTTTTTTTTATTTCCAATTCAACTTAGAATACTTTTGCAAATATGTTTGGGAACTCTTCACTGCATGTTTCAACAGTATCTTCAAGACTTCAACTATGCCGATGATAACCCTTCCAAAAATTCTATAAACTGTATGCCTTATCTTCCAATTGGATCACGAGGAAAAATAGACAGGATAAGAGCTAGTTCTGCAGATCCAGGGCATGTTGAACCATCATCAATTTCAGGATCAAAGAATCCTCTTGCAGTTGTTTTGGATATTCCCCTGTAAATCGAAGATTCGCCAGAACACCTTTCTGTAGCCGCCGCAACAGAACACGATTCCAGCGTCGTCTCGCCGTAGAAACCGGCGGAGTTCTCGCCGGAAATCTCTCCCTCTCTCTAGCGGCGCCGTTGAGCAAGAAGAAGGAGGAGGGATCGGTTTTTTTTTAGGGTTCTGTTTATTTGGTTTTGGGCTTACATAATGTCTGTTATGTTTTTTTTATTATTTTTTTTTTTTTTTTGTTTTGTTCAGAACGCTAGTCACACCCCTTCAATTCACGCGCGCACCTCTCCCCCACTTAAGCCCAGTTTCGCATACTGGGCTCTCCTATGCGAACTGGGCTTCCTTTTTGCACCTCCAATTAATTATACAACCCCTGCGATTAATAAAAATCCCAATTTACAATCTGCACCCCCTGTTTCTCTTTTTAATTCTTTTCCAACTCAAACATAAATAATTTTTCTCTCGAAATCAAATGAACGGCTAAGTCGGTTGTACAACCGGGTTAGTCATTATTTTAGGGCCAATGAGCTGTACAGTTCAGTAACCCTGAAAACTTAATAAATACGAACAAACTATTTTTTCCTAAAAATAGGGGATTAAGTCGGTTGTACAACCGGGTTGGTCAGCGTTCTAGAACTAATGAGCTGTACAGTTCAGGAGTTCTAGAATACCTATTCTAAAATCAACCCACCTCACACCAAACCAATTTCTTTCAAAAACTCTAAAATTATTTTCAAAAAGTAGGGGACTAAGTCGGGTTGTACAATCGGGTTAGTCGCGTCTAGGAATCGAGTGAGTCAGCATGCAGTTCAAGGAATCCTAGGACCCCTACACTAAAAAAACACCAACCCACAAACCTTTCGGGAAGAACTACGTAGCTTTGATTCCTCCATTGCATCCGGAGAGGTGCGTAGGAGCAAGACTCAACTCTTGTCAAGCACTAAAAACAAAAATTTAAATAAGTCTTCTTTTTTATAAATAAAGGGTAATAATTAAATAAATCTTAAATTAATTAGACAATGGATGTCGTGGGGTGCTAATACCTTCCCCACACATAACGACTCCCGAACCCTAACAATGCCTCGTCCTAAAACTTAAAGGGATTTTCCGAATTTGCCCTTAAACTAAAATTTGGTGGCGGCTTCATTTTCGAACTTTCGAAGAATCCTTTCCCGGATTTTTCGGTCGCTACACTATTTGTTATACCCCAATTTTGTCCGAGTTCTTATATCATTGTAATATTTTTTATTTTATTAAGTAGTGTATGTGCAACAAACGTTTCTATGTACTCAAGTAAAAGATAAGTAGCTTGTGCATATCAACCACAATTAATATAAAGTTGAAATAAAGATGCATGATTTGATTCTTGGTCAATCATCCCACATGTTATTTCCTTTTGACCCTCTTTGAGTAATTGAAAAAGAAAGTGAAGCAAAGCACAAGAGCTTACAAAATAAGAACAAAAAGTTGAAATACCCAAATCTGTAGCTCTATTGCGAAGGCAATTTCTCTCTCCTCGGACCTCTTTTCGACGATCTAAAGCGTGAAAGTGGAGATATATGTCTCACGAACCTCATTGTCGAAAAATGAAGATGATCCAATGGTTAACGAATCAGGAATCACACTTTTACGGTAAGAGGTTTGAGAAAAACGGACCAAAAGCTGCAGCTATTGCGAAGGCAATTTCTCTCTCCTCGGACCTCGTTCGACGATCCGAATGGTGAAAGCGGAGATATATGTCTCACGAACCTCTTTGTCAAAAAAAGGAAGGCGATCAAGCGTTAACGAATCCGTAATCGCAATTTTACGGTGATGAGTTTGAGAAAAAGCGGAATTGTGTTTTAAAGGGGAATTGCTTTCTACCTTGTTTTAGTCCCACATTGCTCACAAGAAACAAGAGCTCCCTAGCAATTGGATATAAAAGGGGTTGAGAGGTGAAGATTAGGGGAAGAGATCATTGGCGGGTTAAGTGATCTTTTGGGTCAAAGCGTTCGCGACCCATTTCACTAAAAGCATGTCTTTGATCATTTTGGACGTTTTGAGTCGGCTTTCCGATTCTCAAAGAAGTTCTTGCGGTCTTGGGGTCAAAATGGACCAGATAGGAGTCCGGTTTGCTGCTCAGTCCGGTTTGGCACTCGTCGAGTCCGGGTTAGTTTTGTATTTATTTTGTTTATTTTTATGTACATATTTATTTATCATTTATTTGTAATATAATCTAGTTATTTATTTATTGTTTATGTATATATCTATTCATATTTATTTATGTATTTAGTTATTTATTTATTTATTTTTTTTAGCTTAGTCTTTATTAATTATCAGTTTTTGTCTTTTTTTTTATGCACAAATTAGTTTATTTCTTCAAAAATCAAATAAAAGACTAAGTCGGTTGTACAACCGGGTTAGTCATCATCCTAGGACCAATGAGTTGTACAGTTCAGTAATCCTAAAAACTTATAAGTAAATAAATAAATCACTTTTCCTAAAAATAGGGGACTAAGTCGGTTGTACAACTGGGTTAGTCAGCGTTCTAGAACTAATGAGCTGTACAGTTCAGGAGTTCTAGAATACCTATTCTAAAACCAACTCACCTCACATCAAACAAACTTCTTTCAAAAAACCTCAAAAATACTTTCAAAAGTAGGGGACTAAGTCGGTTGTACAATCGGGTTAGTCGCCCTAGAATCGATGGTACATGCAGTTCAAGGAATCCTAGGACCCCTACACTAAAAAAACACCAACCAACAAACCTTTTTCGGGAAGAACTACGTAGCTTTGATTCCTCCATTGCATCCGAGAGTGCGTAGAGCAAGAGTTCACTCTTGTCAAGCACTAAAAATTAAAAATTTAAGTCTTTTTTCTCTCTATAAATAAAAGGGTAAATATTAATAAATCATAATTAATTAGTCAAAGGATGTCGTGGGGTGCTAATACATTCCCCACGCATAACGACTCCCGAACCCTAAACTCAGCCTTGTCCTAAATCTAAAAGGGATTTTCCGAATTTGCCCTTAAACTAAAATTTGGTGGCGACTTCCTTTGAACCTTTCGAAGAATCCTTTCCGGATTTTTTTGGTCGCTACTGTTGGCGACTCGACTCTTTGGGAATTAACTTTTAGAGAGTCAAAACCTAGTCTAATTAGTTGTAGGATTAATTTAATTTAATTTTTACCCTTCTCTTATTTATTTTTGCATATTATATTTTTATGTGATATGATATGTGAACCTTAGGATAGAAGACGATATTTTGTATGAATGTTTGTTCTGTTTGGAGCTTTGGGTTATTTTGAATTGCTCCTACACACACTTCACTTCTACACTGCACACACGTGAGAAAAGTCCTCTACCCGGACTCGGCGTAAACCTAAGTTAGAACGAGATTGTGTAGTGATGGCTTGGGACGACGTCTCGTTGGGTGGTCATGAAAATCTCACCTAGAGTTTGATTCCTTTTAAGGATGCTATCCCTTCTAATAGCTTGCCTATTGTTGGGGTCGATGTTCTGGATTAGGGTCCTTGGCTCTAGGAACCTTGTGTAGGATTCTTTAGAACTACCATTGTGAGGCTCACTATAAAAGAAATCTTAGAGCCACTCCGTAATATACCTTTCTAGGGTCACAAAGGAGCTTTGTACTATTGCATTCAAACAAATGTTAATGCATACCGTCTTTTATTCAAAAATCCAAAAAATCAAAAATCAAAAAATGTTATTTCCACAAGTTTTAGAAAATATATTACATACATTTTTTTTCTTTTTCTTTGCACTACAAAAATAATAAAATAAACATCTTATGTTGCATGCATTTTATGACCGCCAAGGAGTTAAAAAACTTTCTTTTGGAGAGAAGCCATGCATGCTAAAGTCAAAATCAAACTTTGTACTTTACTCTCCAAATAAAAAGCTTATAATTCCCCGACGCGATAGATAAACCACACTTTCATATTCATTCACTCTCATTCTCATTTCATGCACATTTTATTCATTCGCATTCTCATTTCATGTACATTCATTCATTCACATACTTACATCATGCATCAAAAAGTGAGCATAATTCTTATTCTAAAAAAAAACTTTGATGAGAGATGAGGTGTTTGTGAGAAATAAATCATTCTTTTTTGGAAAAAGTTTAGTTTTACTTAGTTGCAAGCTCAAGGTGTTTCAAGACACTCAATTTTTTAAATTAGCAGCTCGTTCACATTTTTTCTAACAAAGTGTTGCATCCCATGATGAATGACCGAAATGGTCTGTCAAAATTTCTTTCATGCTTTAACTAATGTTAACTCTCTACGAAGCATTTGTATAGTAACTTGTGCGTAACATGTGTCTTCATTCTTGTTAGAGTCAGTTAATGTCCTTACCTTGTCATCACCCCCGTCCAAGTCTAATCCCATCCCGACCACCCTAAAGTACATACTCCCCTACCTAGTCAACTTTTTGGTTTGTTCTTACTGATGAAATAACACTTTAGGTCCTCCATACTGGGGCAAATTTGTGATCTCTAAAATACCTTGTCAACATTGTATTCCCTTGGTGCAAGTCCTTTACAAAAAAAATAAAATCAAAAGAAGCTCGTTATGTTGAAAACTCGTAAGAGCAGCCTAAGCCAAAATTAGAGCATGAAAAGAAATAAAGAAAAAGAGCAAATATATAAAAGTAAATAAATTATTGTCCTTAAGTTAATTTTTGAGAAAACGAGCAATCATGTTTTGAAATGAAGTTTGTCCATCTTTCCATATCCTCAAGAAATCCTTTGCCACCCACCTTAAGCTAAAGTCCAAAGAAACTTTCAATCACCCTAGACAAGGATCAATTCCACATCAAAAATGGTGTATCATTTTTATCAAGTCACTCAGCTCGAAAGAAAGAAAAAGAAAAATAGAAAAAAAAGAGAAATAAAAAAAGAGGATCGAAAAACCATGAAAAAGGAAAAGTGGTACAATTATGAGCTGATACTTCTTACCATTAAACGCATAAGAGATCTTTGTCTGAAATAAACCCTCAAACACTTCCTTCGGCCCCAATATCCTATCCTCCATTAACCCTTGGCCACATTACACCCCTAAACAGATCCATTCTACCATGTGGCATATAAGAGGTTCTCATCTCAATAAAACCTCAAACACCTTGTAACGCCCTAAAATTAATTAGGTGAATTATTTAACTAATTTAATTAAGTGATGATTTAACAAATTTAATTAAGTAACATTTTAGTTGTCTATATTAAAATAAATATAGGGTGATTAATTAAATTAAGGAGTGAAGTGTGGTAAATAAATGGTGAGTATTTTAGTTAAGTGGGGAGTATTTTAATTAGATTGGGAGGATGTGAGAAAGTACCTAAGGGGTGTAAATAAGGGGCCCAAGCCCACTAAATAGGCCCAAATTCATGACTTAAACTAGGGTAAGGGTTCCCATTTCATTAGAAGCAAGAAAAACAGAAAAAATAAGAGAGGGAGGGGGTAGTAGTGCCGTCAGCCTGGGCAACAAAGAGGGGAGGAGGAAAATTCATCTTTTGCTTGTGGTAAGTGGTATGGGGTACCAATCTTTCTCATTTTTATTCCTCTATCATTTAGTGTAGGTTTCATACACTAATCTTGTTCCTTTTTCTCTTTTCCATGGAGGGGTTAAAAGCTCAAGTGTTGGAGAAAGCTAGTTAATTGGTGTTTCTTGGGTTATTGGAAGAGGGGCTTTCTTGGGTTTGCAATTTGGAGGTATGGGGGCTCTCTTTCATGGCTAATAATTTATAAACCTTGAAATCATATGGATTAGGTGTTAGTAGTAGTTGTTTAATTAATTAATGAAGTAATTGAGTGTTTGGGTGTTTGTTTGATTGTATATGTGATTATATTAATTGTTGTATGGAGATTGAAATGCTATTGTGTTGATTGTTGATATGAGGGTGTTATGACATGATTTTAATGAAGGATAATAAATAGAATTAAAGTGATGGCTAGGTGTTTGATGTTATGTTTGAATGAACATGAAAATGTTTTATAAGATGGTATGGTGTGGTGTTTTACATGAGAGTGTTGTTCTTGGTTGGGGGTTAAGGTGAGTTACATGAATTTAATGCAAAATAATGTGTAATAGGTGTTAAATAATAATGAGGTGATTGGTGTTAATTAATATAAATGATTAGGAGAAATATTGGTTTGTAGGTGTTTAATAAATTGTTTGAAATTAGAGTTTTGGTTGGAGTGTGTATGTGTTATTGAGAAATTATATATTGGGTTGCTGTGAATAGTGTTAGGGGCGCCACTTTGCTAGGAAAATGGCGCCTAGGTCTTGTATTTTTGGTCCGAGTGTTGTGTGTGGAGGGGCGCCAGTTCGCTGGGAACTTGGCGCCTGTGTGTGCGCCAGAAGTGGGGCGTGAGGCGCGTGCAGGGGGGCGCCATTTGGCTGCCCAGGCGCCGGACAGGCGCCGCGTCTGCGCCAATGTGTGTTCTTTGTGTTCTTTGGCGCCATTTGGCGCCTGCCCTGCGCGCTGCTGGCGCCCGTCGTGCTAGGGTGTCTAAGTGTGGGTTCAAAATAGTTCCTAAGTGCTAAAATAATCCTTGTGGTGTCAATATAGTCCCTATGTGTCAAAATGGTCCCCGAGGTGTTAAAATGGTCCTTATGGTGTCAAATTGGTCCTTAGGTCTTTGAAATGGTCCTTAGGTGTCACATTAGTCCTTAGGAGGTGATTTGGTCCTTAGGTGTGGGTTTAGTCCTTGGTGTGACATTTAGTCCAACAATGAGGTGTGTTGCGTTGTGGTGATGATAGAGCGATGTGTGGGCTTCGGCCCAAAGCGATGTGTGGGCGGCCAAAGCGGTGTGTGTAGCTTCGGCCAAATATTGTGATTAGAGTTGAGTTGCGAAATGAAAAGTGGTGAGTTAATGATTGTTGTGGTAAATGTATTGTGTTGTGGTGCATTGTCATGGCGTCACATAAATCATGTGCATTCAGCGAAGATGTAGGCTTCGGCCATTGCAGTGTGTAGGCTTCGGCCAAAGCGACGATGGGCTTCGGCCAAAGCGACAATGGGCTTCGGCCAAAGCGACGATGGGCTTCGGCCAAAGCGGTGTGTGCCCTCAAGGCTTATTGCGGTGATGATGGATCCACATGCATATTGCATTTCATACATTACATGCATGCTCTGGTGATTGATTGGGTGTTCATGAATTAATGGTGTGGTTGGTGTAACTGTGTTTGGTGTAACTGTATATGTGACGTAACTGTATATTTGACGTAACTGTATACTTGGCGTAACTGTAATTGGTGTAACTGCATTAATGATGTATTTGCATTAACTGTATTTCTGGTGTGCCTATTCTACTGTGTTTCCTGTGGTGGTTGCTGGTATAGTTGCTATAGTCTGAGGTGTAGTAGTAGGGTTTGATGGAGGTGGAGGAACAAAGTTCTCATCAAACCTATACCAGCAATTAGTCACAGCATGGCCATATTTGCCACACAATTTGCATGTTGGTCGATTTCTAGTAGTAGGTGCAGTATAGTTGGGATGCTGATAGGTATTAGAGTGCCCCCTAGTCCTGCCACGACCTTTACCTCTGTTGAAACGGTATCTACCTCTAATGTAGGAGGGATATGCATTGTTATAGCCAGGAGGTGGTACATTGGTGGCTGGATGTTGAGTATTAGGTTGAGTAGGCACCTGAACAACATTTGTAGAGGGAGAAGGAGCAGTGGTGGTGATTTCTTGTTTGAATTTCTCCAATTATGCTTCTTGCACTAGAAAAAGAGATTCAATCTCTGTAAGATCTGTAGAGGCAGGTTTGCCATAGTACATCATAACAAATGCATTATATTCCTCAGGTAAACCCTCAAGAATGATGTCCATCAAGTATTGATTCTTGACATCTTCTCCAATGGCTAATAGAGAGTCTGCTATACTATGTAGTTTTGTGAGAAATTCTGATATGGACTTGGTACCTTTCTTGAGGAATTTCATTTCTGTTCTAAGTTGCCTTGCTTTTGGCCTTAAGATGAGAGTAGTAATGAGTATGGATCTTATCCCATACTTGATGAGCATGCTTGCAGTTAAGGACCCTCGGTAGAGTAGTGTCTGAAAGTGTTGAAAGAAGCCATGTGTATAAGGCTTGATCTTGAACAATCCATTTTTCATATTCTGGTGATAATTTGTTGGCTGCTTCATCGGTTAAATTGTTGAATTTGGTAGGGATCTGCGGGTTAACCAGCAATCTTTGAAGATTGTGAGTGAAAATTACTCCCTCCACCTGTTGATTCCATAGGAGAAAATTTTTATCATCCAATTTGATTGATAGTTTTGGTCCTTGAATGAAGTTGGAGCCTGAAACATGTGTAGAATTATTCTGAAAGATCTGTTGATTTGTTTGTGGATTTGCTAAAGCTTGTTCTGGTTGTTGATTTGACGCCATTGCTTGTGCTTGCAGATGTGAAAATGAAGAAGAAAGAAAAGGAAGAAAGAGCAAGAATGGTGAAGAACAGAACTGTAAGAAGATAGAAGCTTAGAAGAGTAACAATGGCGGAGCGGAAGAGAGGTTCTGATGCGGGAAGATAGCTCGATACCATGATAAACTTCAATGGCAGAGAGTTTGAGAGAGAATTCATTGTATTGTATTGAATAGAATGTTCAAGATGCATCACTGATTACACTTAGATGAGTTTATATAGGAGGTCTCTAACAAACTGTGCAGTTACACTAGTAACTGACCTACAACAGATTACTAACAAACTAACCAATCCAACGGTATACAATTGCTAATGACACCCTATACAATTACTTATACACCTTTTGTTATTGTACTATTTGTATCGGGTTTATTCTCTATTAAGTTGCAACAATTAATGAGGGTAAAATTGAAAAGATTTAATAAATGCATTGGAATGACAAAACGGCGATTAATTTGAAATTTTTTACTTTGCCTAAAAAGACTATTATTTTGATACGGAGGGAGGAGTATTTCAATATGGACATAGCTTCACACATATAACTAGCTAGTAAATTAATGAAATAATGAAATGGCTGTTACAAAATTTTAACAATTCAAAAATAGTTAATCCAGACTCTATTTTAGTGCATCCTTTTACCTCTAAAGCAATGTTTCTGAAAACTACAAATATGTTTTTTTTTTTTCAATATAAAAATGGTTAATATGGTGATGAAGTCATATTGGTTCATAGTTCGAAGAAATAACTGTAGTATTTATTTGATATTATATCACATACTAAATTATAATTAAATATAAAGCCGTAGGGCCCTTTTTATCACAAAAAAAAAAGTTATTATCAAATATAAATAAATATTAATTTTCAATTTTCTATAGTGCCATCCCACATAGTTGAGAATATGACCCTCTTTACTAAAATAATGGTAAGATTAGCAAAAAAATTGGTATATATGCTACAGTATAAACTTTGGCTCTAAGAGATGTATGTGGCCTATTGTTAACACGATTCCATTATAAAGCTAGCTTGATTATGAGAATGACATGCAGCTAAAAAATATATACCTATATTTTTCTAGTAAAAAATAAAAAAATAAAAAAAATAAAAAAAATAATAAATAACAAATACTACTTATTACTCACGTTTTACAATAGTATGCAGGAGAGTGAGTTATTCCTACCAGTAAGGTTGGGTCGAGCGATAATTGGGTTTGAATGATCAATTGCGACTACTATGGCCTCAAAAAACTAGATATCTCGAATCGCATTCAAAAAATTTTATAAGAAAAAAATTGATGTCACATTCTAAATACTAGTCACAATTTTTTTTTTATAAAAAGATCTCTCATAATAATATACTTGGATTTTTTAATAATAAAAAAAGAGAGTAGGGTATAGTACTTTGTATTTTTACCATTTTCTAACTAGAGTTTTAATTATTTCATTATCAATATGTTTGCATGAAATTGGTACCTATATAGGGGTAGGGTCATGCTACCCTTTTTCTTATGTCTATTTGTGGTGGTCCCGGTCCCACTCCCACTCCCACCAAGCTCAAGGACAATGACATTGGTGTCATATCTTAAAAATCAAAGTTAGTTATGCGTGAAATTCTATTCAACTGTATACATTTTAAATTTAAATGATATTCCATGGTTAAAATTTTGTAACAGCCATTTCATGTATTAGTTATGCGTGAAAAAAAAAAGTAAAATGTATCTTGTCAAGAAAAAGTAAAGTTTATAACTAAATTGAATATATTTATAAGGATTTCTATTATTGATTTTGTCAAAAAATAAAAATATTTGTATTATTAACATATTATAGATTTGTTAACCATTAGTTGAAGGTAATGTATAGTTATTTGTGGACACATTTAAGAATTTTTTGTAGGTATAAAAAGAGTGTTGCGTATGTATGGATTTGGATTACATGATTAATTACAATATCTCATATGATTCTTTGCTTTTAAATAAAGATCTCGTAATATCTCACATGATTGATAAGTAAGTGGGTGGAGTGAGCATCTTTGCAAAGTGTCATCAATATAGCAAGGCATCACCTCTATAGCCTAAAAAATATTACTTTATGCATGCATGCACCCATAGGCTTTTCCACGTGTATTTTTGGAGGATAATCTAATATTTTTGGTAGTAGATTATTTTTTTTGGTCATATATGTGAGACTGAGACTCACTAATAATAAAATAGAGTTGTTGGTATACATTGATTGAGAGTAGATTTTTTCTTTTCTAATAAATCTTTACAAGTATTGAAAGCAATTATTGAAAGCATCTTAGGCTCCAAGGCACCACCTCGATCCCTGAAACAAAGAAAGAGAATCAACCCAAAGTAGGCAAACAAGCAACATAATAAAAGAAAAAAGAAATAGCAACAGTTATAGATGAAAGAGGAAAAAGGGTGATTCCATTATAAAAATGAATGATGAACGTGTCAAGTAAAATTATAAAGCTAGCTTGATTATGAGAATGACATGCAGCTAAAAAGTAAATGCCTTTATTTTTCAAGTAAAAAATATTCTTTAATTTAATATTAATATTTCCACTACCACCATCTCTAAGTCACAACTCATTTCTCTTCCCTCTCCAATATTCTTTAATTTAACAAACTTACTCTTCAAGTTCAACCCCTGTTGGGAGGTATTACTTTATCTATTTTTTAACAAACATTTCACTCTTTATTTATTTAAAGGAAAACGTATATATATAGTTGTATAGCATTTCATTATTTATTTGTGTATAACATTTGGTTTGTTTTTCCTCCAAGTTTGTGCGTTTTAGAGATTATTTGAGGATTTTATTTTTGCTTATTCTTCTCTGAGTCTCCTCGCACAAATATTTGAAAGTAAGAAACTTTGGTGTTGTGAAATTTCTTGTGAGCATCCCCTAAGTCTCATGTTATATTCTTCATTATTTATTGAAGAAACCCTTTTACTTGATCCTCTAATTGAATAAACTCCAGAAAAGTTTTCCTCTTAATTTGAACTTGATCAAGTAAAAGGGTTTCTTCAATAAATAATGAAGAATATAACATGAGACCTAGAAGAGGCTCACAAGAAATTTCACAATGTACACCAAAGTTTCTTACTTTCAAATATTTGTGCGAGTGGAGACTCAGAGAAGAATAAACAAAAATAAAATCCTCAAATAATCTCTAAAACGCACAAACTTGGAGAAAAAACAAACCAAATGTTATACACAAATAAATAATGAAATGTTGTACAACTATATATATACGTTTTCCTTTAAATAAATAAAGAGTGAAATGTTTGTTAAAAAATAGATAAAGCAATACCTCCCAACAGGGGTTGAACTTGAAGAGTAAGTTTGTTAAATTAAAGAATACTGGAGAGGAAGAGAGGGAAGAGAAATGAGTTGTGACTTAGAGATGGTGGTAGTGGAAATATTAATATTATAATGGAGAGGAGAAGAGAAAGAAGTAGAGATCGATACGTGGGAGAAAGGGAGAGGGAGATGGTATATATAGAGTGGGAGAAGAGTTGAAGTTTGAAGAAAGAGATGGTATATATTCACAAAAAAAATATAAACACCGTGCACATACACTACCACTGCTCACACCCAGATTCGAACTCGAGAGCTGACGTCCCATGTCGCTGAAATTGCCAAGACAACCAACGGTGAATGACAAATAAAAATTTAAAATAGAGATAAGTTTGATAGGTGCATCTCATGAGATTGACACATGAATTTGAGAGTAATTTGATATAGGAAAAAATACAACACAAATATATCTAAATATGCTTTTTACGTAAGAAACTATTAATATATTAACAACTGAGGAAAGGAAGAAGCAAATACCTTCGTTGTTGCTTGACATCTCAGCCCACCACCCACTATCTGGATATTGAACTTCGTAACAACCAGTGCTTGACTCATGCATCTTTCATTTCTGCAAAACAATATCACTACGTACTCATGACGATTTCAAAAGCTTAATGAAATAAGTTCAAAAGTACTTATACGAGTAAGTTTGTTAATTAAAGAATATTGGAGAGGAAGAGAGGGAAGAGAAATGAGTTGTGACTTAGAGATGGTGGTAGTGGAAATATTAATATTATAATGGAGAGGAGAAGAGAAAGAAGTAGAGATCGATGTGTGGGAGAAAGGGAGAGGGAGATGGTATATATAGAGTGGGAGAAGAGTTGAAGCTTGAAGAAGGAGATGGTATATATAGAGTGGGAGAAGAGTTGAAGCTTGAAGAAGGAGATGAGTAATAGGTATTTTACTTTTATTTTTTACTTGAAAAATAAAGGCATTTACTTTTTAGTTGCATGTCATTCTCATGTAGCTGGAGGAGCATATATGTGCATACACGTTCATCATTCATTTTTATAATGGAATCAATCATGTTAATAAATGTGCACCATTGAGAATCACCCTTTTTCCTCTTTCATCTTTAACTGTTGCTATTTCTTTTTTCTTTTATTATGATGCTTGTTTGCCAATTTTGGGTTGATTCTCTTTCTTTGTTTCAGGGAGGTGGTGCCAGAGATGTCACGTGCTCATTGTCAAGAACATGGGCGCCATTTTCCTCAATGGTGGCGCCTGAGTTATTTTCAAGTTCACTAGTGGGAGCAGAGAGGGTGACCTCTTGGTAATGATATCATCATTGTTATTAGAGTGATCTCGTGTGTGTTTGGTGCATCTTGGCTCATCTCATACAAATCATCAAGGTTAGGAGTAGAAACATCAGATGATGTGTGTGTGTCATTAGATGTAGATTTGTAAGGAAAAACATTTTCAAAAAATTCTACATCTCTTGAAATAAAAACCTCTTTGGTATTCAAATCAAATAGCACATGACCCTTAATTCCAGTTTTAAAACCAAGATAAATACACTTTCTAGATCGTGAGTCTAGCTTCTTTCTATTTGCTTTTAAAGTAGAGGCAAAGCAAAGAGAGCCAAAAACCTTTAAAGGATGTAAATAAGGCAGGTAATTATGCAAGCATTCAAAAGGAGATTTCTGTGAAAGAAATCTTGTAGGTAATCTATTGATTATGTGCACAACATGGTTAACAGCATGACCCCAAAAATATTTAGGCAAGTTTGCTTGAAATAAAAGGGCCCTAGCAATATTGAGTATGTGTTGGTGCTTCCTTTCAACAATTCCATTTTGTTGAGGAGTACCAACACATGATGTTTGGTGCAAAATACCTTTTTCAGTGAAAAAATTCTTTAGAGAAAATTCAGGACTGTTATCGGTTCTTATGCATTTAATTCTAGTTTCAAACTGAGTATAGACAAGTTCAACAAAAGATTTCAATAAGTGAGATGCCTTTGATTTTGTTTTCATAAGAAATATCCAGGTAAATCTACTTTTATCATCCATTACAGTTAAAAAATATCTATGGCCAAACATAGATGGAACAGAGAGGGGCTCCAAATGTCCATATGCACCAAATCAAAACATTTTTCACTAGTATTGGTGCTATGTGGAAATGGAAGCCTTCAATTCTCTGTTTAGCATATTGACAAATATCACAAGGTAAATCCGATTTTGCACATTTAACAAAAGGGAAAACTTTATTTATCTCAACTAATTTCTCAATGGAAGGATGGCCAAACCTTAAGTGCCATATGTTGGACTTACTAACTAAATTCAGAGTTCTTACATTGTTTTCAGTAGGAATAATATTGATCGTACCTTAGACCAATGAAGTGATGTTGTTGTCTTTTGGATTGGCCGGTCGTTGAGTGAAGGAAAGGACCGGTCTTGGCTGCACGCTGAACGCCTCGGGTGATACCTGCAAAGACACTCCAACGCTCAAGTAAGTGGTCGCTCGGGCAGGGTATCACAAGGTAAAGATAACGTACCTGATGCCATATACGAATGGCGTATATATACTGTGGAGTACCGACCGTTTTGCGAAGATTTCGGCCGGTTAGCGCAAAGTGCGCTCCAAGCAACCGAGCTTGGGCCGATTATGCTGATATGGGCCAACGGCCCAAATGCTTTTGGAACCTCTCGGTTTTGCTGATACACCCCGGAACAGTTGCCCCCCAAGCCTAGGTCGCTTGAAAGCGGGCTGAGGCTTGAATCGTCCGCCCCCGGGGGTTCTGTTGCTGAGCGAACCCGGATAGCGAAGCGGTCACAGCCGCTTGCTTTCGATGGGACGGTCTGGGCCGCCTGTCAATCATCGGCCGTGCTGACACGACGGTTGGCTTTTGCTGTCATTTATGACGCGACGTTTGGTGATCTCGAGGCCATTTAAGGGCTGATTTAATGCGAAGGTGAAACTTTGCGACGTTTCGTCTCCCGGTCCTTCTGGCGCTGTGGACCTGCGCTATAAATACACCTTCGAGGAACTGTTTCTCACATTACTCTGAAGTGCTCTGCTGCCGACCGACCTGTCTGCCGTCGACTTGCTTTTGAAAGAAATCCTTGCGTCCGAACATTCTAGCTTCCCCGACCGATCTCAAGCATTCTTACAGGTATGAGTCGACCTTTCTCTTGGCTCATTTCATTTGATTCTTCCTTTGTTTGCAAAGTTTCACGCCTTGTGATAGGGGGTGTCAGTCCGGGGACGACCAAGTCGCCCCCTCTCATGAGTGCACTGCTCGACCGACCTGACCCGATCCCCTTTTCACAGGTACCTTGATGCCACGGTTGAAACAAACCGCTCGTATTCCTGGGGGGCCATCACAGTCTTTGGCTGAAAATATGACGAGGCCATCCGAGGCCATCCGAGGCCGCTACTCATGAGGATATTCCCGAGCCGTCTTCGAGCGACACAAGTTCAACTTCCAGCTCTTCAAGCAGCTCCGACGTGAGCTCTACCAGTTCTAGGACCCGGTCGGGTTCTCTACCACCCCCACCCTCTTCACCGGCCTGCGACTCAGGAGAGGACTTGGACGTGGACATCGATGGTGAAGTACAGGAAGTTGCTCAGGATACTGAAGAAATGTCGGCCAATGAGGAGATGGACCTAGCTGAAGTTGCAGTCGATCAGAACGTTGATCGTCCTGTTGAAAGTTCCTCCAATCGGGAGGTAAATGTTGATGGAGAGTCGATCGAAGGAGGAGACGACGTCCTACCGGATATAGCTCGAGACCGGTCTGACATGTCTTGGGTGTCTGAGACCCTTCGCTCTAATAGAAGCATACTTACGGTCGGCCATTGGGCGTTGCCGGACCTACAATGCCATTTCAACCATCTACCGGGCTGGAGGGTCAGAGGTATGAAAGATGGAGAGGACATTGCGACCTATTCTGAAAATCTGAAATTCACGATGCATCGGATCGTGTTTGAGAAAATGGGGATCGTCCCACCCTTCACTGAATTTCAGCGCGATGTCTTGCGCTACATTGGGGTCGCCCCATCTCAATTGCACCCGAACGCATGGGCATTTCTGAAGACTTTTGAGGTGCTTCTAAGCCGACTGGGTAGGCCGGTATCGATCCAGTTGTTTTTCACAATTTTCGAGCTGAGTTGGCTCAGAGAAAAGGCCAACAAGGAGAAGAGGGAGCAAGTCTCCTTCAAAACTCAGAAGACTCAGCACCAGTAGTTCAAGGCGTTCCAAGAGTCATTGGGCGGTGCATGGAAGAGTCAATACTTTTGGGTCGTTCCGACCAAGGAGGCCGGCCAAGCTATAGCTGAGACCCAACCTGATGGGATGCTCGGTGAACCTTATTTTCCCATAATGTGGAACGAGGCTCACTTCTTCAGGCGGCTTGGTGATTACATCTATACCACCAAGGACTTGTCGTCCTTTTACACTGCTCGTGGGCCGTGCTCTGGAGGCCGAGATTGGTTCGCTTTCGAACTTATCTTTTTATTTTGGTTGTTGATCGTTCCTTCTAACCCTTGACTCATTCTATTTTGCAGGAAGGATGGCAGGAAAATCGTGGGCTGAACTGGAAAGAGTCTTGAAACCCTCCTCAACACCTTCTTCGTCTCGGCCGCCTCCCAAAGTGGTCGACTTGGAAGGGGCGTCCAAGGTGCCCCAGACCCCTCGAAGCCAAGGGAAGAAACCAGCTTCCAAAGTCCGGTCCCCCCCACGCCAGGACGCTCGTTCCCCCAAGCGGAGCAAGGTTCTCGAGCGGGTCCGCAAAGTTCCCGATGGAGATATTCCTGTCGTCTCGATTGAGGGCTTGGGGCTGGTAGACTTCGAGCGATTCAAGAAGGAGCCTATGGAAGTTTGTGCTTCCCTGTGTATGGGTGTCGGGAAAGCCATGCAGGAAATGTCGAACAAAATTCAAGGTATTTTAAATTTCTAGCCCGTCTTGATTTTGCTCACTGTCGGTCGATTAACTGACCTTTGCTGCCTTTGTTTGCAGATGCTCGGGCTGAAAGGAACACTGCCCTGGCCAGTCTTGAGGTTGTAAAGAAGAAGCTGGAGAAAGCCGTTAGTTCCAAGAAAGAAGCTCTGAACCAGGCCGAGGAGGGTCGGGCTAAGCTGGTGAAAAAGAACAAAGAACTCGCTGCTCAGTTGAAGGAATTGAAGAATGATGTTGACGCCCTGGAGAAGGACAAGACCGACTTGGAAAAGGAGAGGACCGAGCTGGAGGCTCAGGTGCAAAAGGTGGCCGGGCTGGCTAAGGATGCAGCAGTCTACCAATTTCAGAACGCTCTTGACCAGGTGTGGGTGCTGAATTCAGACCTAAGCATCAATTTTGATGATAACATGTTAAAGCCTGAGCACTGCGTAGAAGACAACCAGATCGTGTTGCCCGAGGAGTTCGACGAGCAGGGTAACACCATTCGATCTCGCTCGGTTATGTTTTGAAGCCCGCCTGCGAGCGGAGTAATTCTTGTAATCTTTTGACTAGTCGCCGGGCGAGAACAATTTTCTTATCACGCCCGAAGCGGTTTGCTATTTGGGCGCTCGGCCGGCCGGGCGTCCTCTATCTGTGATGAACATCTTTCCCCTTTATTCATTTCACTTGTTTGGGTTTATTTACTTATTCGTTCGCATTTTCCCAAGTTTACGAATTTAAGGCCAACTATGGGCCGCTGCTTCGGACCTTTCGAAGGCTCTCGTTTTGGGTCGAATCGTCGACCAGTTCGTGCTTTCTCGGAAGCATTCGTTGTAGGCCGCTCAGCTACCTACACTCGTTTGTGGGTTGTTGCTTAACCCTTGAACAGCGATGGTACCAATTCGGTGGTACTCGGTCGACTTGGCGACCTTCGTTTGGGCCAACTCGGTGGCACTCAATTGGGTCATTTCGATGGCACTCGATTGGGCCATTTAGATGGCACTTGATTGGGCCATTTCGATGGCACTCGATTGGGCCATTTCGATGGCACTCGATTGGGCCATGTAGATGGCACTTGACTGGGCCATTTCGATGGCACTTGATGTAGATCGTTTCGACGGCCTACTATCACTTGTGGGTTATTACTTAACCCTTGGGCCATTTCGATGGCGCTCGTTCGTTCGATGATTCTTCGGCCACTCCTCTGCTATGGGCATGTTGAGCGACCGGGCATACATTCTTTGCGAGAAAGTAAAGCACAAAGCAGATTATAAAGGTCAGGCCTCAGTAAAAAACCCAGTGGGAAAAAGAGCGTCTGCCTGTCTTTCATTCATTGATAAGTCGTTCATTACATTTAAACATAATATTTTCTAAGTTTATCAGCGTTCCATGTTCTGGGGATAGTCGCCCCTTCCATGGTCTCCAGCTCGTATGCCTCCTTGCCGGTCTTCTTAACGACCCGGTATGGACCTTCCCAATTCGGTGCTAGCTTTCCCTGACAGGCATTCTTATTTCCAACGTCTGCACGCCTTAGAACGAGCTGGCCGATCGAGAAATCTCTCTTCTGAACACGAGCGTTGTACCTAGCTGCGACCTTCTGCTTTATCCGTTGTTCTCTAAGTGATGCTTGGGTGCGCAGTTCTTCGATCAGATCCAACTCTTCTCTTATAGCTCGGTCGTTGTCGGTCGATGTTGGGGGATTCAAAGTTCTCTAGTTCAGCTCGCCCATTTCTATGGGTATGACATCATCAGTTCCATACACAAGCTTGAAAGGCGACTCCCCGGTTGATGAATGAGGGGTCGTCCTATATGCCCAAAGAACGGACTGCAGCTCTTCAACCCAATTCCCCTTTGCTTCGTCAAGTCTTCTTTTTAAACCACGCAGATGACTCGTTGGCGCTTGACAGCCATTTGTGCGTGGGTGCTCGGAAGTAAAGCATTTGTTTCACCCTAAGTCGGCCAACATTTCCCTGAACTTCTTATCAGCGAACTGGGTACCATTGTCTGTTATCAGCTGCTGCGGAATTCCAAAGCGGGCTAGCACATTTCGGCCGAAGAACTTGCTAACCTTTGCTGAGGTGATAGTTGCAAGAGGCTCGGCCTCGATCCACTTTGTGAAATAATCGACTGCCACGATCAAGAATTTGAACTGGCCTGTGTAGAAATAAAAATCTCTTTCCATGTTTTGATGATACAAACTTAAGTAATGAGTTAAGTTTTCTAATCTTATTATGATTTAACAAGTTTTCATCAAGTGTGTTAAAGAACAGGGAATAAGTTTCATAGCAAAATTCTTGGCCTTACAAAATAAACCAAGTGGTTTTTAAAGCTAAAATGTGCCAAAAGAAGGTTACCTACAAAAGGGTACCTCTCAGAAGGTTGAATACAGAAGGTTAACCCATCAGAAGGTTGACTGCAGAAGCTTAACAGATAAAGTATCTTTCTTCAGAAGGTTGACTGAAAGTCAAACAGAAGGTTGACTAAAAGTCAACACAAGGTTGACCAATAGTCAACAGAAAGTTTGATTGAAGTCAACAGAAGGTTGAATTACTTCTTAAAGAGGTTCGGAAGGTTAAGTGTTCAAGAAGGTTAAAAGAGAATTGAAGATTTCAACACACATTTACAGGAAACATATTCATATTGAAATCTTAATCTGAAATGCATCAAATGAAGTCTCAAGGAATTAAAATTTCAGAAATATTATCTTATATGATAAAGAACTCCTTGATTTTTGTTTGTAAATTAAAAGCATGTTTGTTCATGTTAAAGGAGCTTCAGAAGCTTCAAAATAAAGCATGTAAAAGATTGTGTAGTACATGAATAGGAACTGAATTGACAGGAATGATGTAAAGTGCTGACATGAAAAGATGTTAGCACAAGACAAAGCAAAAATGTTGCTTCAGAAGGTTGAAGGCTACTACCTAAAGTTCAAAATTCATCATTACCTACCTACAAAGCTACAACAAACTTCCAACGGCTCTTTCCTTCTTTCCAACCGCCATATTTTAGATTCAAAGTCTATATAGAGGGCTGCTCTACTCAAATGCAGACTATGAGTTGATATTGGAATCTTCAAGTCAAGCTTCTAAAAAAAATCCAACCTTCTCATCCACACTTCAAGCTACTACAAGTTCAGAATTGGAAAATACTATCTTGAGTGTGTGCTTGCTTGTTATGTTCTTTGAAACACATTGTATTTATCTATTAACAAGCTCTTAAATCATCCCAAACCCAAACCCCTTACTGTAAGAAACATTGTGTAAGTTTCTCAACAAACTACCTAGTGAGAGGTGAGTGCTGTTGGTGATTCTAGTTGTAAGGTTCTCAACAAACTACCTAGTAAGAGGTGAGTGGTGTTGGTGATCCTAGTTGAAAGGTTCTCAGCAAACTACCTAGTGAAAAGTAAGTGTTGTTGGTGATCCTAAGGAAATACCTTTAGGAAACTTAAAGAGAGTTTTCTAGTAGGTTGAGACAGCTTGGTGAAGCTGTGTAAGTTAGCACTTGTCTTTTGTGTGTGATCAAAAGTGAGTGGAGGTGAAAAGTCTTTGGCAGTTGAGGCTAAAGCAAGTGTAAATCTATTTGGAGAATAGTGGAAACTCTCACGTGGACGTGGGGAGAGGAGTAGCCACAGTTTGGTGAACCTCTATAACTCTACTGTGTCATTATCTGCTTTTCTTATTCACTGCTTTAAACTGTCTTACAATCACCAAAGTTTTCAACTACTTCAGAAGGTTAAAAACACCAACCTTCTGTAGTCAAGATCAAAATTTTAAATGAGACTTACTTTGATTATCTTTTGAAAACAACACTCTTTACGAAATCAAAGACATCTAAATTCATCAAAGTTAATTATCTTTCACTACTTTCATACTTGACTATTGTTTGTGTTACTATCATTCAACCTTCTGATATCCAAGTAATCTTGAGAAACAATACAGAAGGTTGCAGGTATTAAAAATTAAAAAGAGTGCACAATTCAATCCCCCCCTTTCTTGTGCAAATTAATCACTTCAATTGGCATCAGAGCTCACCTCTAGGGGCTGAGCACACTTTGCAGTGTGAGAGGAAAGATCCTGGAAGAAGTGATGAGTCATCATTCCAACTCTGTGATGTTCCTTCCTGAAGGAGCTTCAGCAAATAGACCACCAGGATTCACTGGTGAACATTACTATTATTGGAAAGATCAAATGAGATTGTTCCTAGAATCTCAAGACACTGACATTTGGGGAATTGTTGAAGATGGTCCTTTTGAACCTACTACAACTCTTGATGATGGGACCACTCTGACTAAACCAAGAAACACCTGGACACCTGAAGATAAACGCATGGTACTTCTAAACTCTAAAGCTAAATTTTATCTAACATGTGCTTTAGGTAGAAGTGAATATGATAAAGTAGCTGGGAAAGAAACTGCCAAAGAAATCTGGGATACATTGAAGGCGCCCATGAAGGAGCAGGACCAAGTTAAAGAAGCAAAGATCAACCTTCTTATCCATAAATTTGAAACATTCAAAATGGAGGAGCAAGAAACAATTTCTGAAATGTTTAGCAGATTCACAACAATAACAAATGATTTGAACTCTCTGGGAAATACCTACTCAAATCAAGCCAAAGTGAGAAAACTCTGAGATGCCTTCCAAAGGTATGGAGACCTAAAGTGACTGCTATAACAGAAGCTAAAGATCTCTCTATTCTCAAAATAGAAGATCTACTTGGATCTCTAAAAGTGCATGAACAAGAAATCATGGATGAACTTCAACCCAAGAAGGTTAAAACTATTGCACTCAAAGCTTCTCAAAAATCTTCACAACCTTCTAAAGCTATGGCACTTAAAGCTCAAGAGGACACTCAAGAAGAAAGTGAAGATGATGAAAGTAACATTGATGATGAGGATGAAATGGCTCTAATCACCGAGAAGGTTGAGAAGATGGGCATTTAGAAAGAAAAATAATGAAGACCCTTCTTCAAGAAAGATCAACCTAAAGGTGAAGGAACCAAAAAGCCCGACCTGTGTGCTATGAATGTAACAAACACGACACTTGAAATGAATGTCCAAAGTTGAAAGGAAGCAACGAAAGTTCACACCTAAGAAAAAGGCTCTACTTGCAACATGGGATGACTCGAAGGAACCAACTCGGACCATGATGAAGAGATCGCAAATTTTTGTCTCATGGCCGACTACGAGGAACCCTCTCAAATAATTCTGCATCAAGTATGGAATCAATCAACTCATGCTTCGTAGGAGATCTGACCTAGAAGAGGTAAGCACTTCTAAATCACTAACTTGTGCTTCATGCAAAGATCACGAACATGCTTTTGAAAACCTATTATCCGATTCAAACACTTTAGCCCAAAAATGTGTGATGTTCAAAAATCAACTTTTGAATTCAAAAGGGAGAATGAAGAGCTTCAAAAACAAAATGAATATTTGATAAGAACAGTTCAAACTCTTCAACATTCTCACTTTAAACTTTCTCGAACAACACAAACTTTTGAAAGATAAGGTCTTAGAGCAACCAAACCTTATACACTCGATCTTGAAAAACAAAATAACCTTCTCAAAGAAAAAGTGTCTGTTTTAACTAAAGAATTAGCTATGTCTATACAGAGAATACTTTTGAGCTACCTATAGAAAAACAAACTGAGAAGAATCATAGGACTAGAAAGCCTAAGACAAAGTGCACATATTGTAAACATTTTGGTCATGATATTTTACGTATGTTATAAAATGAAAAGAAGCTTCTACGGGAAGAAAACTAACCATGAAGGACCCAAAAGATATTGGGTACCTAAATCATTACTAACATCTGAAGCAGGAATGCCTCTTAGCATCCAAGAAAAAGGCGTGGTTCTTAGGCGGTGGATGTTCGAGGCACATGACGGGGAAAGAGATAAATTTCTCTCAATGGAGAGAATAGATGGAGGCTATGTCATCTTTGGCAATGATGATAAAGCTTGCATCAAAGGTATAGGTACTATAGGTAATTCTAAATCCCCTAAAATTAAGAATGTTCAATATGTAGAAGGTTTAAAGCATAACTTGTTAAGTATTAGTCAACTATGTGATAGTGGTCATAAAGTTTCTTTCAAATCGACAAATGTTTTATTAAAGAAATCTCCTCCAGTAAGGTCTTGTTTACTGCATCTAGAAATAAAAATCTATATAGCCTATGTCTTGATGAACTTTCTCAAGAAACTTGTCTTATGTCTTATGAAAATAACAAATGGATTTGGCATAGAAGAACTGGTCACATAAGCATGCAAACCATTTCAAAGCTTTCCAAAAAGGAACTAGTCAGAGGACTACCAAAAATCAATTTTGAAAAAGATAGAGTGTGTGAAGCATGTGTTCATGGTAAACATGTCAAATCAAGTTTTAAACCTAAAAACATGATCACATCCCAAAGATCACTAGAAGCGCTTCACATAGACTTATTTGGTCCTACCAAAACCGCTAGCCTCAATGGAAAAGATATGGTTTTGTAATTGTAGATGATTTCTCTAGATTCACATGGGTGCTATTCTTGAAAAACAAAGATGAAGCTTTTGAAGCATTCAAAGTGTTTCTAAAGAAAGTTCAAAATGAAAAAGGAACAAATGTTATTTCTGTAAGAAGTGATCATGGGGAGAATTTGAAAACTTCTCTTTTCAAAACTTTTTGATGAAAATGGAATTACTCACAATTTCTCTTGTCCTAGAACTCCACAACAAAATGGAGTTGTAGAAAGGAAAAATAGAACTTTGCAAGAAATGGCAAGAACACTTTTAGAAGATTCAAAAATTGAAAAATATTTTTAGCGAAAGTCAGTAAACCTGACTGCTATATTTTAAATAGAGTTTCCATTAGAAAAATTGTTGAAAACCCCTATGAAATTTGGAAAAATAGAAAACCAACCATTGCATACTTTCATGTATTTGGTTGTACTTGTTTCATTTTGAATAACAAAGACAATCTAGGAAAATTTGATTCTAAATCAGACAAAGGAATTTTTCTGGGATATTCAACATCATCAAAGGCTTATAGAGTATATAACCTTAGGACTCAAACTGTAGAGGAAAGCATGCATATTGTATTTAATGAAACTAACAGTTCAAATGAAGTAATTGATGTTGATGAGATCAATCAGAACAAGGAAGAAGGTACAGAACATGAAAACAGGTTGGAGAAGGATGAATCAGAAGCTTCTGTTCAACCTTCTCAACAATCAAATGAAGCTACTCAAGCTTCTGATGAACCTTCTCAATTACCAAGAAGTTGGAGAATGGTGGTACATCATCCACAAAATCAAATTATTGGTAGCACTTCAGATCCTGTTAGAACTAGAACTTCATTTAGAGATAATGCTGCTGGAATGGCCTTAATCTCTGAAATAGAACCTAAGTCAATCAATGAGGCCATACAAGATCAATCATGGATAGAAGCAATGATGAAGAACTCTCTCAATTTGAAAAGAATGAGGTATGGAACTTAGTGATACCTCCAAAAATCGATCTATTATAGGAACCAAATGGGTGTTGAAACAAGCTAGATGAAAATGGTAAGGTGGTGAGAAACAAGGCAAGACTTGTTGCTCAAGGGTATAACCAACAGGAAGGTATTGACTATGATGAAACTTTTGCTCCTGTAGCAAGGTTAGAAGCTATTAGAATCTTACTTGCATTTCACTGCACACAAAAATTTCAAATTATTTCAAATGGATGTTAAAAGTGCTTTTCTAAATGGCTTTTTAAATGAAGAAGTTTATGTCAATCAACCTCCTGGTTTTGTTGATCAAAAGAAACCAAACCATGTTTTTAAACTCACCAAAGCTCTATATGGGCTTAAGCAAGCTCCTAGAGCTTGGTATGAAAGGTTAAGTAACTTCTTGATCAAAAACAAATTTACAAGAGGAAAAATTGATACTACATTATTTAAGAAAACTCTTGATAAAGATTTGTTGATTGTTCAAATTTATGTTGATGATATCATTTTTGGATCAACAAATGAAAAATTATGCAAAGATTTTGGGAAACTTATGAAAAGTGAATTTGAAATGAGTATGATGGGAGAATTAAGTTTCTTTCTAGGACTTCAAATTAAACAACTTGATGAAGGTATCTTTATTAGTCAAGAAAAATACATCAAAGATCTTCTCAAGAAATATAAGATGAATGAAGCTAAAGCCATGGCAACTCCTATGCATCCTTCTGCACAAATTGAGAAGGATGAAGAAGGAAAACCAATTTACGAAAAAGAATACAGGGGTATGATAGGTTCAACTGTTATATTTAATCGCTAGTAGACACGACATTGTGTTTTCGGTTGGCCTATGTGCTAGATTTCAAGTTTCTCCAAAAGAATCTCATCTCATCGCTGCGATCAAAAGAATATTCAGATACTTAGTGGGAACAACTAATCTTGGTCTATGGTATAAAAAGAATACTCATTTTGACCTAATTAGCTCTTGTGATGATCGACTATCTTTGGTGATAGAATTGTGAGAAAAAGTACTAGTGGATCATGTCAAATTTTGGGGAATCCTTAATCTCTTGGTCTTGTAGAAAAGCAGAATTCAATTGCATTATCAACTCACCAAGCGGAATATGTATCTCTGCTTTGGTTGTTGTTCACAAATTCTATGGATTAAGAATCAATTGGAGGACTACTCTATAAGGTACACATGCACTCCCATTTATTGTGATAATACCAGTGCTATCAATTTATCAAAAATCCCATCCAACACTCTAGGTCTAAACACATTGATATTAAACATCATTTTATCAGAGATCATGTTCAAAAGAAGGATGTGGAACTTATTTTTATTGACACCAAGCATCAATTAGCTGATATATTTACTAAGCCTTTGTTAGAAGAAAGTTTTAATTTTATTAAAAAGGCTTTGCACATTTTAAAATGTCCTTAGGAGAAAAATATGTCAAAAATCCCAACCTTCAAGTCTTTAGAAGGTTCAGCAGAAAGAATCAAATTCGGAAGGTTGAATTTGAGAAGGATAAATTAAAGTCAACATTGGGGACGGTTATTAAAGCAACTAAAAGCGTCTTTCTATGATTTATGTCTTGTCATAATCGCAACCATCAAGTCAAACGGCTAGTCCTCTCATCTCTCTCTCTCTCCTCTCTTTCACGCACGCCAATCCAACTGAACACATTCTCTCTCAAACCGACTCTCTTCTTCTCTTCATTCCTTCTTCGCGAAAAATCCTTCTTTTCTCCAAAAATGGTGAGAACAAAAATTCCATGTGTGAAGAAAGCCAGCACTCCCACAACCCATGATCTTCCACCTGCATTATTGAATGCTTCTAAACCTCCACCTACCCAGATTGATGCTCCATCTGAACAAAAATCTTCCAAATCTTCACCCACTCCCTCTCGAAGATCAACTAGAATCAAAACCAGTTCTCTCAAAGAAATACAGGGTCCTGGAACAAGGAAGAGCCAACCGATCACTCTCGATGATGATGACTCTACTCTGTCTGAAATGATGGCAGAATCGAAAATGGAACTTGTAACACCCCAAAATTAAATTAGGTGAGTGTTTAATTAATTTAATTAGGTGATTATTTAATTAATTTAATTGAGCGATTATTTAGCTAAATTAATTAAGTGAGTATTTTAGTTGTGTACATTAAACTAAATATAGGGTAAGTAATTAAGTTAAGGTGGGGTGTAGTAAATAAATGGGGGGTATTTTATTTATTTTGGGAGGATGTGTGAAGTACTTAAGGGGTGCAAAGAAAGGGCCCAAGGCCCACTAATAGGCCCAAATTAAAGGAGATAACCTTAGGGGTGTAGGGTTTCCCTTCCCATTTGAGCCAAGAAAAGAAAAAGGAGAGGAGAGGGAGTGTGGTGGTGCGACGGCAACTGGGCAAGAAGGAGGGAGGAGGAAATCCACGACTACTTTACAACACCTCTGACCCAGATTTGTATTTCAACTGTTCCTAAATCTATTACCAACAATTTATTCACATTGGAATAACCATCTCATTATTTCCTTGGAAGCATAAAGGTGGGGCCATAATCGTGAAGTCCAAATAAAATGTATTTGGAAAGTTGAATTGGTCCATGAGTATTAGATGAATCTTAAGGTCAGTTCCTATTGGTTGATATTTAAGACCTTCAGCCAACATGAAATAATTCAATGCAAGCTTCCACTCGTTGACTCATGTTTTTGGGGAAGGGAGTTCACGGTTCTAGCTAAAAAGGGGGGAGGAGAGAAATTTGATTTGTTGGATTTGGGTAAGTGTATGTGGTACCTTTCTTCCTCATTTTTCTTCCTCTATCAATTAGTACAAGTTTCCTACACTAATTCTCTTTCATTCTCCTTTTACCATGGATGGGGTTTTGGAGCTCAAGTTGTTGGGAAAGCTATTTTGGTGATTCTTGGGTTGCTAGTGGAGGTTGTGACATTCGGGGCTGACGAGGGCGGGGAGTGATCGCCAGTGCCCAAAAAGGTGGCATGGCAAAGAGCGGCTCCTGGCAGCTTCAAAGCGAAGGGACGCGTGAATGAACCGAATACGCACCGGAATGAGAGGGATCCTGAGGCTGTGCAGGTATGGGACTGTACAGTTGAAGGAAGGCTTAAAAGAATTGATTTGGACTACTTATACTAACAAGATGCATCTTCTTTTCGGGAGCCCATCCCATAAGAACTCCATAGTTAAGCGTGCTTGGCTTGGAGTAGTAGTGGGATGGGTGACCTTCTGGGAAGTTTTCCGGAAAGCATGCAAGTGAGGACAAAGCATCTTTGAAAAGACTCGTGTTGGTTCGTGAAGTCAGCGATTCGAAGCGATGCAGGATGTTACAAATGGTATCGAGCGTGAGACCTCTCTTAATGCGGTGTGGTTCGGGGACGAACCAAGCGGGCCCGGTGGGCATGTGACATTCGGGGCCGACGAGGCGGGGAGTGATCGCCGGTGCCCAAAAAGGTAGCATGGCAAAGAGCGGCTCTGGCGGCTTCAAAGCGGCGGACTCGTGAATGAACCGAACACGCACCGGAATGAGAGGATCCCGAGGCATGCGGTATGGGGTATGCATGCAGTTGAAGGAAGGCTTAAAAGAATTGATTTGGACTACTTATACTAACAAGATGCATCTTTTTTTGGGAGCCCATCCCATAAGAACTCCATAGTTAAGCGTGCTTGGCTTGGAGTAGTAGTGGGATGGGTGACCTTCGAAGTTTTTTAGGAAAGCATGCAAGTGAGGACAAAGCATCTTTGAAAAGACTCGTGTGGTTTTCGTGGGGAAGTCAGCGAGCCTGGAAGCGATGCAGGATGTTACTGAGGTGACTTGCTTGGGTTGCAATTTGGAGGTTGGGGATTCTCACTACATTTATAATAGTTAGTAAGATATGTATTATGTGTGGAATAGCTCTAGGAATGACTTGTTTGTGTGATTTTGATGTTAATTATATGTTGGTTGTTGTATTTGATGCTTAAGTTGGTGATTCTATGTGCTTGTTGTTAGAAATGAATGTGTTGTTGATTATGTATGCCAAGTGTTTGTTTAAATGCTCAAATGTGAGAAATTATGAAATTGTGTGAACTAAATGATGTTGAGTAAATGTCCATATGAGTGTTAATAAATGGAGAAATGATTTGTTGGATTAAAATGTGGTTGAGTTGTTTTGTTTAGGTGAGTGGGAGGAGAGGCGCCAAATGGCCAAGAAAATGGCGCCTAGGAAGGACATAGGTTCTTTGTGTTGTTGTTGTTGGTGTGTGCTTGTGGGGGCGCCAATTCCCTAAGGAAATGGCGCCTAGGGTGATCTTGGAGTGCGTGAATTGTGTGTGTGTGCGTCTTTGCAGAAAGTGGCACGCCAGGGGCGCCAGTTTCCTAGAAACTTGGCGCCCAGTGAGACATTAGGTGTGTGCAGGTGCAGGCCGTGTGCAGGGCGCCAGTTTCCTAGAAACTTGGCGCCTGTGAGTGTGTGTTTAAGCCGTGTGTGTGTGTGTTGCGCCAGTGGGGCGCCAAAGTGGCTGCCCCTTGGCGCCTAAGTGTCCAAAACGTGTCTAAGTGATGGTTTAGTCCCTAAGAATTAATTTAATCCTTGGTGTGACAAATTAGTCCCTAAGAATTAAATTAATCCTTGGCGTGACAAAATAATCCCTTAGTGTTCAAATAATTCCAATACGTCCACGTAAGTCCCAAAGTGCTAAATTAATTAATAATGTGTCGAAATAACCTTTAAGTACTAGAGTAACTTTTGGTAGGTCTAAATGGTCCTTAGGTGAGATTTAATTTAATAATTGATGTGGTGGGTGATAATTGATCAAGTGGTGGTTAATAAATGATCAAGAGGTGGTTAATCATTGATAAGGTGGTGGTTAATAAATGATGAGGTGGTGGTTAATAATTGATAACGTGGTGGTTGATAATTGATAACGTGGTGGTTAATAATTGATGTGATGTGCTTATTGCGTTGTGATGCATTGTCATAGTGTCACATAAATCATATGCATTACGCGGTGGGTGGCTTCGGCCAAATTGTGGTGGGTGGCTTCGGCCAATAGTTGGTGGTTACCCGGCGGGGTTTTGAGGTGGTTATGGATCCACGTGCATATTGCACACATGCATACAATCATGCATTCCTTGAATTCTCATTGATGCTTAATTGATCCTTTGTTGTGACTTGTTGGTGTTTCAATTGAATGGTGAATGCTTAATTGCTCTGGATTGTTGTTACTAGATGCTTTCCGAATATAATGCTTATCTTACTTGTTATTATTTATGTAAAGAGACTCACCCAAGCATTTTTATGTTGCTGCTCTCGTGGCGGCACATGCAGTGATTCTCGAGTGAAGATCTCTAGGCTTTTTGGGATTTTGAGTCTGGCTCTCGATCTAGTAACACCCGGGATTGGGGTCTTAGTATTGTTATCTTATGTTATGGACTAAAGCGATTTAAATTATGTATTGAGTGTGTTGAACTCAATTCTATTTTCATTCTTCTTGGGAAGCTTGTTTTTGGACTATTGTAAACATTAAGCAGTTTTGGGTTTTATCCCATGTGACTATGATATGCATTTCACGCACTAGATGCGTTTGGATTTTTAATTATACCTTGATGAGGTTTTTATTAGAGGTAGTATATTTATTTGAGGTGCGTGGAAAATGTTTTGAAAAACTCTGATTTTTATTGAATAAATAATATTACGTAGAAGGGGGTGTTACATTAGTGGTATCAGAGCAGTTCGGTCCGTCCGGCCAAGTTGTTGAGTCTGTTAACCCTCGAGTCTTGGTACTCGTTCTAAATCATAATTATGTTGCTGTTTATTACTGTTAATTTTGTTGATTTATTCATTCAATGACGTGCCTTGTGACTTAATTGCTAGATTACGATTGAAAATTATATTGTATTATTGAAGTATATGTGACTGAACTGTGTAACTGGTGGTTGTACCATTGATTTTGTATGTTCGTGACTGTTGTTTGTATCATTAGGATGTGTGATTAAAAGAGTTCTAACGACGTCAAAGGAGTGAAAGTCGTGACGACGCCTTCGCACTCCGGGCTGCGTTAAAAGTCTTTTAATGTAGTAGATATAAATTTGAAAGAAAGCAGTTTTGTGACCTTAATTAGTTGGCTGCATGAGTAGGAGGGACTGATCACCCCAATCACTCATCCCCAATGAAAGAGGTGACAATAACTCATGGTTAGTATTAAATTTGGATGCCTGCACTAATTTTAATTTGATTGATTGCTTGAGTAGCTTATTAGAATATAGAGAGTACCCTTATGCGACCTAAATCTTGATAAATTATACACTAGACAATAATTGCAGGATTATTTGTTGAATATTGTTGTGCTTGATTGACATTTTGTTATAGGTTGATTGTTGTTGTGATGTGTCGGGATTTGAGTTGACTAGTACTAAATTGTTTTCAAGATAGTATGCTAGAACGAAATGCTGCGCAATGCTAAATTTTCCATTTTTCAAGTAAGGTTGCATAACTTGAAGTTCTGACATTTTCAATGTTTTAATGTGACTTGTTTCGTGGGCATAGTGTGATTTGTCAAAGACTAAATGATTAACTTCTCTTACCTTCTGGGTTATGTTGGAAATCAAATTTTGAACTAATAAGTAGTTGTTTATGTGGATGCATGCTTGAGTGATAGTAAAGTTGAAGTTTGCATGTAGTTTCCCTTTTTGATAAAACGATGAGTTTTATGATTTTAAAAGGGAACGGTACTTGGAAAATTTTATGCTATTGGAAAATGAATGTGAGGTCAAGTTAGTGTCGAGTTCTGTTTCGAAATGTTCTAAAATCTTATTTCAAAATGTGACATAAATTCAGCTTTTTGAACCGATTAAGTTGTGATTTAATGATGTTTGAAAAATTAGGAGATTAGACATAAAGTGCATGATTAAATGAGTTAAAAATTTTATGCTATGAGGAGGTGAGTCCAATAATAATTGTCACTTCTTGAAAATTATTTTACGTGGCTTATAAAATCTAATGACGAAAGCGTACTTGAGACTTTTGTGCATACATTTACTTGACTAGTTTTCCTTGCTAAGTGTTAACAAGGGTAATTAATTTCATGTGGTTAAACTAATATCAAGTCTGGAATCAAAACAATTGTTTTATGATACATGTATTGGTCGTATTATTTGTGATATAAAGTCAATTCAATTTGGTGGAATTATGCACCCATAATATTTTCTAGGGAAGATGTAAAAATTACATGCTAGTCAACCCCTAGGAATAGAGAAAACCGAAGATGCCTAAATGTTTAATCTTTTCGGAATTGTGTGTGTTTAAATTATTTGCATGACTGGTTATGCTTATTTGGTGTTTGAATGAAATGCATGAGTGTGTGATAACTATAATCGGTTTTGGTGATTTATAATGGTGAGTTTTATTTGCGTATGATTTCGGTGCGTTACTAGATGCTGTTACAGTCTTTTTGAAAACTGGTACTGTTTGGTTGAGTCAAAAATTATGTGGCTGAGTGTTTTCGAAAATAGACTTAAAGCCGGTCGTTTTGGCACTAGTTTCGTTAAATTCGGAGTTGTGTAGCTCCAGTTATGAGTCTCCAAAGTCGAGTCAAATTTCTAGAGTCAATCTGTGAGTAGGTTCGATTTTTGGCAAGTTTTATGCCTTCAAATGAACTCCGTTTGAACGATTCTTTTCCATTAGAAACTATACTCAAAATGCTTTTATTCGGGCTGGAGTTTTATCCCAATTGGTCAAGTTTAAGTTAGTTTAGTGTGAAATGAAGTAGGAGGACAGAATCTGTCAAGTCTGAAACCGTTTGGGCTGTTTCTGAAAACTGTACTAATTGGCTCACTGTTTTGAAACGTTAATGTCATATTCAGAAACTACACATCTGTGGCTTTCCAACAAGTATTTATTTGTCGAAATCCGAGGTCGTTTACTATTTTAAGTAATTCGCCAAAGTAGACACATAGTAGCAGAATTTTCTGCACATGAGTTTAGAAAGAATAATTTGAACGTTGAATAAAATGATTAATTGTGGGATAGGTTGAACTTGAATTTTGTTGTTATGATTGTGTAATTATTGATGTGAATAATATTTGATATGTGATAATTGTTGAGACTGGTATTGTTGTGTTAATTACGGTTGTTAGGTTGTTGGGCCTCTGGCCATAATTGTTGTTGTTCCTTGTGTTGGGTAGTCGGGTAGGAGTTTGACAACCTACAGATTAGAATACCAAATTGGGGAGTAAGAATATAGGGAAGGGTGTGTGATCTGTTGTGTATACGATAGGACTTGGAGGAGGATGGTTAGAGGGATAAGAAGACGGGATGTTGATTCATGAGTTTAGCGTAGATCTTCGAGGAGGATAGCAATCGTTCGTACAATATAAGTGAAGGAGAAGCGGAGTTCTCGGTTTAGTGGGAAGCCTATGATGTGTCAGGTGGTAAGGGCAAGAGAGAGGGGAGTTCGGGCAAAAAGCTAAGTGGGGGAGACGCTACTGCGGGGATTGTGTGTCACAAGTGTGGTAAGCCGAGGTATAAGAGTCCAAATTGCATGGTCAACAAATGTTCCAAGTGTGGTAAGGAAGGTCATATAGCTGCTAAAGTGTGAAAAGGAAGATGTGGTCTGCTACAATTGTGGGGAATTGGGGCACATTAGTACCAAGTGTCCAAAGCCGAAGGAGGAGAAGTCTAGCGGAGGAGTGATGGTTACCTTTAGAGGTTAGCGTTTCAATTAGGGTGCTTTACTAGGAATCTATAGTTTGATGTAGTGAGTGTTTAAGTTTGTATGTCCATGATAGTTGGATTTTCGAGGACGAAAATATTCTAAGTGGGGGAGAGTTGTAACACCCCAAAATTAAATTAGGTGAGTGTTTAATTAATTTAATTAGGTGATTATTTAATTAATTTAATTGAGCGATTATTTAGCTAAATTAATTAAGTGAGTATTTTAGTTGTGTACATTAAACTAAATATAGGGTAAGTAATTAAGTTAAGGTGGGGTGTAGTAAATAAATGGGGGGTATTTTATTTATTTTGGGAGGATGTGATCTTAATCTTGGCAAGAGAAGAGAGTACAAGCCCACTAATAGGCCCAAATTAAAGGAGATAACCTTAGGGGTGTAGGGTTTCCCTTCCCAATTGAGCCAAGAAAAGAAAAAAAAGGAGAGGAGAGGGAGTGTGGTGGTGCGACGGCAACTGGGCAAGAAGGAGGGAGAAGGAAATCCACGACTACTTTACAACACCTCTGACCCAGATTTGTATTTCAACTGTTCCTAAATCTATTACCAACAATTTATTCACATTGGAATAACCATCTCATTATTTCCTTGGAAGCATAAAGGTGGGGCCATGATCGTGAAGTCCAAATAAAATGTATTTGGAAAGTTGAATTGGTCCATGAGTATTAGATGAATCTTAAGGTCAATTCCTATTGGTTGATATTTAAGACCTTCAGCCAACATGAAATAATTCAATGCAAGCTTCCACTCGTTGACTCATGTTTTTGGGGAAGGGAGTTCACGGTTCTAGCTAAAAAGGGGGGAGGAGAGAAATTTGATTTGTTGGATTTGGGTAAGTGTATGTGGTACCTTTCTTCTTCATTTTTCTTCCTCTATCAATTAGTACAAGTTTCCTACACTAATTCTCTTTCATTCTCCTTTTACCATGGATGGGGTTTTGGAGCTCAAGTTGTTGGGAAAGCTATTTTGGTGATTCTTGAGTTGCTAGTGGAGGTGACTTGCTTGGGTTGCAATTTGGAGGTTAGGGGATTCTCACTACATTTATAATAGTTAGTAAGATATGTATTATGTGTGGAATAGCTCTAGGAATGACTTGTTTGTGTGATTTTGATGTTAATTATATGTTGGTTGTTGTATTTGATGCTTAAGTTGGTGATTCTATGTGCTTGTTGTTAGAAATGAATGTGTTGTTGATTATGTATGCCAAGTGTTTGTTTAAATGCTCAAATGTGAGAAATTATGAAATTGTGTGAACTAAATGATGTTGAGTAAATGTCCATATGAGTGTTAATAAATGGAGAAATGATTTGTTGGATTAAAATGTGGTTGAGTTGTTTTGTTTAGGTGAGTGGGAGGAGAGGCGCCAAATGGCCAAGAAAATGGCGCCTAGGAAGGACATAGGTTCTTTGTGTTGTTGTTGTGGTGTGTGCTTGTGAGGGGCGCCAATTCCCTAAGGAAATGGCGCTAGGGTGATCGTTGGGTGCGTGAATTGGTGTGTGTGCGTCCTTGCAGAAAGTGGCACAGCAGGGGGGCGCCAGCTTTCCTAGAAACTTGGCGCCCAAAGTGAGACATTAGGTGTGTGTGTGCAAAAGCAGTAGTGTGCGGCGCCGCTTCCTAGAAACTTGGCGCTGTGAGTGTGTGTTTTGCGTGTGTGTGTGTGTTGCGCGCAAATGGCGCCAAAAGTGGCGCCTGGCGCCTAAGTGTCCAAAACGTGTCTAAGTGATGGTTTAGTCCCTAAGAATTAATTTAATCCTTGGTGTGACAAATTAGTCCCTAAGAATTAAATTAATCCTTGGCGTGACAAAATAATCCCTTAGTGTTCAAATAATTCCAATACGTCCACGTAAGTCCCAAAGTGCTAAATTAATTAATAATGTGTCGAAATAACCTTTAAGTACTAGAGTAACTTTTGGTAGGTCTAAATGGTCCTTAGGTGAGATTTAATTTAATAATTGATGTGGTGGGTGATAATTGATCAAGTGGTGGTTAATAAATGATCAAGAGGTGGTTAATCATTGATAAGGTGGTGGTTAATAAATGATGAGGTGGTGGTTAATAATTGATAACGTGGTGGTTGATAATTGATAACGTGGTGGTTAATAATTGATGTGATGTGCTTATTGCGTTGTGATGCATTGTCATAGTGTCACATAAATCATATGCATTACGCGGTGGGTGGCTTCGGCCAAATTGTGGTGGGTGGCTTCGGCCAATAGTTGGTGGTTACCCGACGGGGTTTTTGAGGTGGTTATGGATCCACGTGCATATTGCACACATGCATACAATCATGCATTCCTTGAATTCTCATTGATGCTTAATTGATCCTTTGTTGTGACTTGTTGGTGTTTCAATTGAATGGTGAATGCTTAATTGCTCGGATTGTTGTTACTAGATGCTTTCGAATATAATGTTTATCTTACTTGTTATTATTTATGTAAAGAGACTCACCCTAGCATTTTTATGTTGCTCGCTCTCGTGGCGACATGCAGTGATTCTCCCAGTGAAGATCTCTAGGCTTTTTGGGATTTTGAGTCGGCTCTGATCTAGTAACACCCGGGATTGGGGTCTTAGTATTGTTATCTTATGTTATGGACTAAACTGATTTAAATTATGTATTGAGTGTGTTGAACTCAATTCTATTTTCCACTGCTGTGAACTGTTTTTGGACTATTGTAAACATTAAACAGGTTTTAGGGTTTTATCCCATGTGACTATGATATGCATTTCACGCACTAGATGCGTTTGGATTTTTAATTATACCTTGATGAGGTTTTTATTAGAGGTAGTATATTTATTTGAGGTGCGTGGAAAATGTTTTGAAAAACTATGATTTTTATTGAATAAATAATATTACGTAGAAGGGGGTGTTACAGAACTGAAAAGGAAAGCATCTCTTCAACCACAATCTTCTTCCAAAAGGCCAAAATTTAAGATTAAGTTTGGAGGAAGTAAAGGAAAAGAAAAGATTGATGAAGAACGAAATCTTGAAGTTGAAGAACAAGCCCTGCCTGTACAAGTATTTGATAAGGAAAAATGGGGCAAAAGGAACGTTCTCATTGGGAGAATTTATCTGTTGGAAGAACTGAAAGCTTCTGGTTGGAATCTACAAGAACACATTGAGTATCAAGGTTGGCAAAACATTCTGTCCCAAGGGGAAACTATTTATCCCAACCTTATAAAAGAATTCTATGGATACATGAATGTGAGTGAAACCAAATCCTCTTTTACTACTCAAGTAAAAGGAACCACCATTGTGGTAACACCAACCATAATAGCTAATGCCCCAAAATTCACGAGAATGAAGTATGTTTGTATGGGAAAGATTGGTATGATCAAACCGAAGTTACACAGAGGAAGTTACTCAAGCTTCGATGAAGAATCCTAGTGAAAAGCTTAAATCATCAAGACTAAAGGACGAAGCACGTATCATGCACAATATGGTAGTCCACTCTCCGATTCCTAGAGCGGGAAGTTTTGAAAGCAGTAAAACCTATTGATCTACTCTTAGTCTATCACATGATCACTAGAAATAAGATTAACCTTCCATACATTATCTTTCATTATATGATAGACATGTGCAAAACCATTAGGCGAGATCTCATCCCTACCCTATGGTATGTTCTTGACCAAATTATTCAGATTTAAGAAAATCTATGTGCATAGGGAAGAATCAATACATGAAAAACAAACTTCTCGGTCCAAGAGTGCTAAGCAGATGGGATGAAACCTTTTAGCAAGAAAATAGAAATATTTCCGAAACAAAACCTGTTCATGATGAACCTATCCTAGAACCAAGTCCCGATAAAAACACACCTCTGTCAACCCCCTCGGGGAGCCACTAGAATCGAGAATCATTATCGAATCGAACCCATAAATTTAGCCCCACCAAAATCCACATTTGAAAATTTAGTTGAATCAGAACCATCTCAAGAATGGAGAGAAATTTTTGAAAATACCTTAAACTTGAATGACACTCCAATTGAAAAAGACCAACTGAACAAATGGAAGAAGAAGCACGATGAGAACCTCAAAGATGAGACCTAGGAAAGCCTTTGAAACACGAGAACCAAGCTTCAAACTATTCTTCTCGCTATAGAATCTCTACCTTACGAGCAGAGCCATCTATTACCCATTCTCTCTCGTGGTGTCATTTATCCGCCATATACCACCTCTCATGAGGGTCTAGCTCAGGGGGAGCTAAAAGAAAATCAATCCCAAGAGAATGAGGAACAGAAAAATGAACAAACACAACCACTATCTCCTATCACTCAAGCTGTTCATGAGGTAATTAGGGACATTGAAGACCAAGCTACACTGAAAACCCTCGAGAATCAAGCCACTAGCCACAAATCATAGCTTCCATTGCTCTCACCGAATTACTCCACACTCCCGATCCTCAATTGGTCCAAATACACAATCAACTCCCCGCTCCTCTTCATCATGACATTCAAGGATCTCTTGAACAAATAGCAAATTTATTTTCCCAATGGCGTGAAAATCCTAGAACTTCACACCGTAATACTCTTTGCTTCAAAACATTCACGATTCATGTTCTCTCCTATGTATGACTCTTCTCGCACCAAAGGTACGAAGGTTCGGGACCTTCTAAACTACCTTCCGATCCGCCAAAACAATTTGGATCTCTAGGATCCTTTTGTCAAACTATGAATGCACCTCTATCATCATCGACAAGGCACTGGTAGCAAAGCAAACCTTGAGAGAACAAGGAAGATTCATTCACCTATGCAGAGACAAGAAGGAAGTATTGGAGGCAATGAAGAAGATGAGAGCACACCATGAGAAACAAATGAAGAAGATGAAGTACAGAACAACAAACTTCTAATGAGCATTGGAATACTTCAAGCAGGAGAATAAATTTGGAAGCAATACGAAACTATGCCTATCAACAATGGGTGATGGAAAACATAGTACCTACTATGGTTCCTAATGTTGCGATTCGACTTCCCTCCTCCTCAACCCTTCCAGACATTCCTCACCGCTTCATCATCAAACTCTTCAGATGATTCCTCTCCAACAAAGTAGCAAGCTAATTTCCCTTTCTTCCCTCCTTTTTCTTTGTTGACAAAGGGGAGAATGGAGATTATTAGCTACTTAGTTTATAAGTGATATATTTTGGGGTTTCGTTGACATTTTAATTATCTTTTGGACATATTTAATTTGTGTTATGGTATGGTTTGTAATTGATAATTATCAGAACTATGTATGTTTACTGTCTGCTGCATGATTGCTACATTTATCATATGATAATTATCCTTTTGCTATACATGTGTTAAAATTATTTCCACTGATCAGTGAATGTCTATGCTTGAGCAAACAGAAAACTTAAAACATACTCTCAAGTTTGTCATCACCAAAAAGGGGGAGATTGTAGAAATAAAAATCTCTTTCCATGTTTTGATGATACAAACTTAAGTAATGAGTTAAGTTTTCTAATCTTATTATGATTTAACAAGTTTTCATCAAGTGTGTTAAAGAACAGGGAATAAGTTTCATAGCAAAATTCTTGGCCTTACAAAATAAACCAAGTGGTTTTTAAAGCTAAAATGTGCCAAAAGAAGGTTACCTACAAAAGGGTACCTTACTGTAGGTTGAATACGAAGGTTAACCCATCGAAGGTTGATCGCAGGCTTAACAGATAAAGTATCTTTCTTTCGAAGGTTGGTGAAAGTCAAGCGGAAGGTTGACTAAAAGTCAACACAAGGTTGACCAATAGTCAACGAAAGTTTGATTGAAGTCAACGAAGGTTGAATTACTTCTTAAAGAGGTTCGAAGGTTAAGTGTTCAAGAAGGTTAAAAGAGAATTGAAGATTTCAAGCTTCGTTTTAGGAAACATATTCATATTCAAATCTTAATCTGAAATGCATCAAATGAAGTCTCAAGGAATTAAAATTTCAGAAATATTATCTTATATGATAAAGAACTCCTTGATTTTTGTTTGTAAATTAAAAGCATGTTTGTTCATGTTAAAGGAGCTTCAGAAGCTTCAAAATAAAGCATGTAAAAGATTGTGTAGTACATGAATAGGAACCGAATTGACAGAATGATGTAAAGTGCTGACATGAAAAGATGTTAGCACAAGACAAAGCAAAAATGTTGCTTGAAGGTTGAAGGCTACTACCTAAAGTTCAAAATTCATCATTACTTACCTACAAAGCTACAACAAACTTCCAACGGCTCTTTCCTTCTTTCCAATGACCATATTTGATTCAAAGTCTATATAGAGGGCTGCTCTACTCAAATGCAGACTATGAGTTGATATTGGAATCTTCAAGTCAAGCTTCTAAACAAAATCCAACCTTCTCATCCACACTTCAAGCTACTACAAGTTCAGAATTGGGAAATACTATCTTGAGTGTGTGCTTGCTTGTTATGTTCTTTGAAACACATTGTATTTATCTATTAACAAGCTCTTAAATCATCCCAAACCCAAACCCCTTACTGTAAGAAACATTGTGTAAGTTTCTCAACAAACTACCTAGTGAGAGGTGAGTGTTGTTGGTGATTCTAGTTGTAAGGTTCTCAACAAACTACCTAGTAAGAGGTGAGTGGTGTTGGTGATCCTAGTTGAAAGGTTCTCAAAGAAACTACCTAGTGAAAAGTAAGTGTTGTTGGTGATCCTAAGGAAATACCTTTAGAAAACTTAAAGAGAGTTTTCTAGTAGGTTGAGACAGCTTGGTGAAGCTGTGTAAGTTAGCACTTGTCTTTTGTGTGTGATCAAAAGTGAGTGGAGGTGAAAAGTCTTTGGCAGTTGAGGCTAAAGCAAGTGTAAATCTATTTGGAGAATAGTGGAAACTCTCACGTGGACGTGGGAGAGGAGTAGCCACAGTTTGGTGAACCTCTATAACTCTCTTGTGTCATTATCCGCTTTTCTTATTCACCGCTTTAAACCTGTCTTACAATCACCAAAGTTTTCAACTACTTCAGAAGGTTAAAAACACCAACCTTCTGTAGTCAAGATCAGAATTTTAAATGAGACTTACTTTGATTATCTTTTGAAAACAACACTCTTTACGAAATCAAAGACATCTAAATTCATCAAAGTTAATTATCTTTCACTACTTTCATACTTGACTATTGTTTGTGTTACTAACATTCAACCTTCTGATATCCAAGTAATCTTGAGAAACAATACAGAAGGTTGCAGGTATTAAAAATTAAAAAGAGTGCACAATTCAATCCCCCCCTTTCTTGTGCAAATTAATCACTTCAGCCTGGAGCAGGTGGAAACGGGCCTAACAGATCCATGCCCCACCAGGCAAACGGCCAATGTGAGACAAGACTTTGCAATTCTGAGGATGGTGCAACATGGACGTCGGCATGCACTTGAAATTTCTTGCATTTCTGAACTAATTTCTTAGCATCTTCGTCCATGGTCGACCAGTAATAACCGGCCCTAAGAGCTTTCTTCGCTATGGATCGTGCACCTTGATGGCTCCCACAAACACCCTCGTGGATGTCTCTCAACACATGGTCGGCTTCGACCGACGATAGGCATCTCAGCAGTGGAGATGAGAATCCTCTTCGATACAACTTTCCTTCTATTACTGAATATTTGGTCGCCCTTAACCTGACCAATTTCGCCTGCTTTTGGTCGCTTGGCTCTTCTCCTCCAACAATGTATCGTAGAATGGGGGTGATCCAATCTTTATCTTGATCAACACAAAGAACGGCCAAAGACTGGCTTGATTTGGTCGATACGCTCGGCCGATTTAAAGTCTCCTGGATCAAGCTTCTGTGATTTCCAGGGCTTTTGGTACATGCTAATTTCGAGAGGATGTCTGCTCGAACATTCTCAGTTCTAGGCACATGCCTTACCTCTGCTCGGTCGAACTGCTTGAGAAGCTCCCTTACTCTGGCCAAGTAGTTTTTGAGCACGTCGCCTTTAGCATCGTACAATTCTTTGATTTGTGAGACGACCAACAAGGAATCTGAATGTAGTTCCACACGATCGACGTTGAAATCTCTGGCGAGCTGCAGCCCAGCTATGCACGCCTCATACTCGGCTTGGTTGTTCGACGTGTGGAAGGCAAAAGTCAAGGATACCTCCACAGCAAGGCCTTCTGAATTTTCTAATATCAGGCCCGCTCCACTACCTTTACTACTGGACGATCCATCTACGTGCAAAGTCCATGTCGTTGTTGGTTGATCATCTGGAACTGGGGTCATCTCTGCAATGAAGTCGGCCAATACCTGTGCTTTGGCGGCCGATCTGGATTCAAACTTAATACCAAACTCGCTGAGTTCCACTGCCCATTTTATCATTCTTCCCGCCAGGTCTGGCCGATGAAGGACTTGCCTTATTGGTTGGTCAGTTCTCACCACGACCTGGTGGGCTACAAAATAGGGCCTCAGTCTTCGAGCGGCCACCAACAGTGCAAGAGCTAACTTTTCTATCTTCTGATATCTCTGCTCGGGCCCTTGCAGTACCTTACTGATGAAGTAGACCGGGCTTTGCTTCAGGTCGTTCTCCCTGACTAAAACAGCACTCAAGACTTCTTCCGTTATTTCTAAGTATAGATATAGGACTTCCCCCGGCGACGGCTTAGTCATGATTGGCGGGTTGGTCAGGGCTTCTTTCAGTTCATCCAACGCTCGCTGGCATTGGTCGGTCCACTCGAATTCTACATCCTTCTTCAAGAGTCTGAACAGAGGAAGCGACTTACAGGCCGCTGATAACTCTATTTTATATAGAGTATTTCATATGTTTAAACTTAGTATTTGCTCTCTTTCAAGTAATAATAAAGAGTTTATATAGTATTTAGTGTGATATATGATATCTTGAGTGATTTGAATGGATATAGTTAGTTATAGGCCATTTTGGATATATTGTGGTATGTTTGATGTTTTGTTGATGCAGTCTCAATCGTCGTCGCATCAATGCTCCTGTGACCGATCCTCGCATCAATTCTCGCGCAACTTGGTGAATAAGCAACTGTTTCATATGCATCCACATGCAATGTGATGACCTCCTACTTGCTTCATCGATGCCATCCAACAATATATAGTAGGCGCCTACCATTCACACATAGCTATAGGCATAGTTTTGAAGAGTCATCAACATAGGGACACTTGTTCTAACACCATGGAACCGCCCTATGTATCAAGTCAAAGATTTCAACATGGGATAAACCTCTGAAAGCAACTACAGCTATCATCCACTCAAGATGACTTCAACATGAAGGAAGGAAGCACCTCACTTGAAGGCTATAAAAGGACCTCACATCTTCATTTGGAAAGATATCACAATCCATAAGTTAGATCAAAATTTCAATATACATAGTTAGTTTTTATATTTTTAGAGGAAGAGGAAGGAATTGACAAATCCTCCTTTACTCATTTTCATAGTGTTTGTATAGTGCTAAGGAGTAATGCTAGTGCATTGCTAGAAGACTTCATATAAAGATTTTCAACATTTGTAACCTTACTCTTGTTGTTTCTCTTTAGTGAGTTCTATATATATAAACATGGTCTATTCAGTTTATATATATCTTGCAATGTCTCTTGTTAGCTAAACCTTTCTTAGTTGGAATGTTCTAATCATTTAATGAGCTTTTAAGTAAGTATGTTGCATGTATGTATGTTTGTACTTTAGTTCTTGCTTGATAATATTTTTATTACTTATTTTAAACTTGATCACTTAGAATAAGTATGAATTGTAAATGACCGGACATGGCTTACAATTAAGAACTCAAGAACTAATATGGGTGAGTGTTTTACATAAAGAAAACTTTGTAGAAAACCATGCTAAGTCCTAGACATAGGATAGTATAGTCCATAGGATAATTGTGGGTACTTAAAATACAAGAGTGAATTCACTTAAGCAAAGTGATACTTGTTAGGAGGCAAGATTGGCACCGACACCCCTTTCTTTCTTGCATAGAACAAGGATCATAAGAGCTGGTAATGAAACTCAAGAAAGTGACCGAAAGGCACATAGCTAATGCAACAAAGATTCAAAGGTGCGGTGCATCACATACTTGCATCATACACTTTTAAGTAAATTACTTGATGAAGACATTCCAACTAGCTTTTCTCTTTTACACTATCAACATTCTTTCTTTGTTTTCTAACTTAGTTGTGATCATCAACCAAAATCCAAATTATTTTATTACTTTGTGACTTTACACTTTATTACTTTATATCTTTTAAAAGTGAGTTTTTCAATCTCTGTGGGTTCGATCTTTTTACTACTTGTTTTTGGACAAGTGTATACTTGCACTCAAGTGTATGTGGCATATTCCACACACCAAGTTTTTGGCGCGCTGTTTGGGATTGAAGTAAATTCTTTTTAAAATTCGATATTGAGTAATTTAGTGTTGTATATAAATTCTGGTTTTTAGAGTTTCACAACAACAAAAGACATGGTACTTAGTATATGTACAGAACTGTAAAGCAGAACTCCGAATATAGTTTAGATTTAGAAATAGAAAGAAAATTCGGAGATTGCTAAGACTCCAAAAAGCAGAATCAACAAGCCAAAGAACATGTCTTTCGGTGAAGAACAAAGCTCAAGGCCACACTCGGTGAGAGGAGGCCCGGATCACAAAGATGCTATCAAGAAGAAGTTCATAGAGAAAATCTCATCCACATGGATCACATAGGTATGATTAATGATAGAGATAGACCTATGAGGATTATGCTCGCTTTGATCATCAAAACATGCAAACTAGCATAAACAGATTCTCATATTGATGCCATGCATTTTGAATTTAAGCCTATGATGTTTCAAATGCTTCAAACTATTGAGTCGGTTTGGAGGATCTCCTCATGAAGATCCTCATTTGCATTTAAGGCAATTTCTAGAAGTATGTAGTAATTTTATTTTACCCGGTGTTAGTGAAAATGCATTTAGATTAAGGTTATTTCCATATTCTTTGAGAGATAGAGCCAAGGCTTGGCTAAATTCTTTAGAGCCTAACTCTATTCATTCATGGAATGAAATGGCTGAAAAGTTTTTAGGAAAATATTTCCCACCTATCAAAAATGCCAGGTTAAGAAATGATATTACATCTTTTAGACAAAAAGAGTTTGAATCTTTATTTGAAGCATGGGAAAGATGGAAGGAACTTTTAAGAAAATGTCCTCATCATGGTTTACCTGTTATTATTCAAATGGAAACATTTTATAATGGTTTAGAACCTCAAACCAGAATAATGCTTGATGCATCATCTGGTGGAGTGTTATTAAATCTGTCATACAATGAAGCATGTGAATTAATTGATAGAATAGCAACTAATAGCTCTAGTTGGCCTCATCGAGAGGGTAAGTGCCCAAAAGAAACCATCGTGGGTACATGAAATCAATGATATATCCGCCTCTATCCGCTCAAGTAGCCACTCTAGCTAATTTGATGAAAAACTTCACTTACAGCAATGCTATCTTTGCATCTAATGCAATTTGCATCACCGTAAAGCATCTGCTGCAGAAGAGAACAAGTACCTCCGTGCACACCTAGTTGTGTGTACTTGTGGAGGAGGTCACTTGTATGAGGAGTGTTCTAGCAACCCTATCTCTGTAAATTATGTAGGTTATAATAGGAATAACAACCCTTATTCCAACACTTATAATCCTCGGTTGGAAAGATCACCCAAATTTTAGATGGAACAACAATAGTGCACTGCAACTAGAACCGCTCCAACTACACAAACCAACCCACCAGATTCCCACTCAAACTAACCAAAGAAACTCTCAACCTACCACTGATAATTCTCTAGAAACCATGCTTAAAGCATTCATAGGTGAATCTAGAAGCGCTAGACAAACCCAAGATGCTTCCATCAAGAACTTAGAGAATCAAGTTGGTCAATTAGCCATGACTCTGTATCAAAGGCCACAAGGTGCCTTACCTTCAAATACAGAAGCTACACCTTCTCAAACCAAAGGAAAAGAGCAAGTTAAGGCTATTTCATTGAGAAGTGGTAAGGATTTGGTAGAGTTAACTGAGAAGGAAAGTGTAGAAAAGGGAGAAAAAGCCAAAAATCAAAAAGAAACCAATGCAGAAGCATCTAGTGCTCCTGCATCACAAGAAGTTCAAAGTCCACTACCTAAGTTAGTACCTGAATACCCTCCTCCTCCTTACCCTCAAAGACTGAAAAAAGCACATGAGGAGAAGCAGTTTGGTAAATTCCTAGAGGTACTAAAACAATTACACATCAATGTTCCCTTAGTAGAAGCCCTCCAACAAATGCCAAATTATGCAAAATTTATGAAGGATGTGCTTACTAAGAGAAGAAGATTAGAGTGAGTTTGAAACAGATTGCCATGATGAAGATTGTAGTTTGCTTATGCAAAATAAGATCCCTAGGAAATTGAAGGATCCAGGTAGTTTTACAATTCCATTTTCTATAGGAAAATCCTATCTTTAGTAAAGCTTTATGTGATTTAGGTGCAAGCATCAACTTGATGCCTAAATCTATTTTTGACCAGATTAGAAATAGGAAATGCAAAACCAACCATGTGTGACACTTCAATTAGTCGATGCATCAATAGCCTATCCTGAAGGTATCATAGAAGACATCCTAGTTAAGGTAGACAAATTTGTATTCCCTGTAGATTTTGTTATCCTTGACTTTGATGCAGATAAGGAAGTGCCTATTATCCTAGGAAGACCATTTTTAGCAACTGGTAAAACCATAATTGATGTGCAGAAAGGTGAACTCACTATGAGAGTGAATGATCAAGAGATCAAATTCAATGTAATGAATGCTATGAAGTATCCTTCAGAGGAAACAGAAGAGTGTTCATCCTTATTCTCTCTAGATCAATTGGTAGAAAAACAATTTTACAAGCAGTATGATCACTTAGCCAATGCAGATGCATTAGATGCAGCTGCATTGCTAGATGCTGAAATACTAGAAAAAGAGAATCTGCCAATAGAAAACTCTTGTAAGGAAGTATGGGCTAGGACTTATGAACCACTCAATCTTGAGGATCCAAGTCTCAAGAAGAACTTACCCTCAATAGAACAACCTCCTAAGTTAGAATTGAAGATACTGCCTGAACACCTTAAATATGCATTCTTAGGAACAAATAAGACTTTACCTGTTATCATTGCTTCTGATTTAACATCAAAACAGGAGAGTGATCTCATTAGTACTCTCAAGAAGCATACCAAAGCTATAGGTTGGCAAATGGCAGATATCAAAGGAATTAGTCCTTCTATATGCATGCATAGAGTCATTTTGGAAGAAAATTCCAAAAACAGCATAGAGAGTCAAAGAAGACTAAATCCTATCATGAAAGAGGTTGTGAAAAAGGAAATAATTAAGTGGCTAGATGCTGGAATCATATACCCCATATCAGACAGTGCTTGGGTAAGCCCTGTCCAATGTGTACCTAAGAAAGGGGGTGACGGTGATAGCCAATGAAAGGAATGAGTTGATACCAACAAGAATCACACAGGTGGAGAATCAGATGGATTACGTAGAAAACTCAACAAAGCTACCAAAAAGGATCACTTTCCTTTACCATTCATAGACCAAATGCTAGATAGATTAGCGGGGAAAGAATTTTATTGTTTCCTAGATGGCTACTCAAAGCTATAATCAAATAGCCATTGAGCCTAAGGATCAACACAAAACTACCTTTACATGCCCTTATGGTACTTTTGCTTTTAGGAGAATGCCATTTGGCTTATGTAATGCACTGCTACATTCCAAAGATGCATGATGTCTATATTCTCGATTTCATTGAGCAATCAATGGAAGTATTCATGGATGATTTCTCTATCTTTGGAGAAACATTTCAAGTTTGCTTAACAAACTTGGAACAAATTCTCAAGAGATGTGAAGAAACAAATTTAGTTTTAAATCGGGAAAAGTGCCATTTCATGGTACAAGAAGGCATAGTGCTAGGACATAGGATTTCAAAGAAAGGTCTAGAGGTAGACAAAGCTAAAGTTGATGTCATTGAAAATCTACCACCACCCAATACAATTAAAGGTATCGGGAGCTTCTTAGGCCATGCTTTGGTTTCTATAGAAGGTTTATCAAAGACTTTTCAAAAATCTCAAAACCATTATGTATGCTTCGCAACATGATGTAGAATTTATCTTTGATAACTTTTGTATAGAAGCTTTTGACAAGCTTTAAAAAGGCATTGGTGACAAAGACCAATTATAGTAACTCCAGCATTGGAGCAGCCATTTGAATTAATGTGTGATGCTAGTGACTTTGCAGAGGAGCAATTCCTAGGGCAAAGGTATGATAAAGTCTTTCATTCCATTTATTATGCTAGCAAGACATTAATTGAAGCTCAAGTAAACTACGATTAGAAAGGAATTATTATTAATTGTGGTCTTTGCATTTGAAAAATTTAGATCATACTTAGTTGGCACTAAAATTATTGTCTATCCTGATCACTCTGCCATTAAGTATCTAATTTCAAAGAAGGATGCAAAGCCAAGGCTAATAAGGTGGATTTTACTCCTACAAGAATTTGATCTAGAAATTAGAGACAAGAAAGGAGTAGAAAATCAAGTAGCAGACCATTTATCAAGGATTGAAGGAGAATCACTTGGTACACAAGGAGAAGAAATCAAGGAGAGTTTTCCAGATGAGAAACTATTAGCAATCACAGTCAATGCAAAACATGAAACTGCATTTGCTATAAGCAATGCAGGAGCATCAAATGCATCTGCACCATGGTTTGCTGATATTGTCAATTTCCTTGCAAGCAAAGTAGTACCAGTGAGTATGACATATCAACAAAGGAGAAAGTTCTTCCACATGGTTAAACAATACTATTGGGATGATCCATTCCTTTACAAGATGTGTCCTGATCAATTAATAAGGAAATGCATACCTGAAGAGGAGCAACAAGCAGTGCTTCTGCATTGCCATTCTGCACCTTATGGAGGACACTTTGGAAGCACTAGGACAGCAGCTAAGGTATTACTGATCAAGTTATTTTTGGCCTACTTTATTTAAAGATTCATATTTATTGGTCAAACATCGTGATAAATGTCAAAGAGCAGAAATATTTCGATAAGCATGAAATGCCTAGAACAAATATTTTAGAAATTGAATTATTTGATGTTTGGGGCATGGATTTCATGGGACCTTTTCCACCCTCTTTGGCAATTTATATATCTTAGTAGCTGTTGATTATGTATCCAAATGGGTAGAGGCGAGTAGCATTACCTAATAATGATGCTAAATCGGTGAGTAGGTTTCTTCAAAGAAATATATTCACTAGATTTGGAACTCCTAGAGCTATCATTAATGATGAAGGTTCACACTTTTGCAATAAGATCATAGAAAACCTTCTAGCTAAGTATGGAGTTAAGCATAAGATAGCTACTGACCTACCATCCTCAAACTAGTGGACAAGCTGCATTATCCAATAGGAAATTAAGAGAATGCTAGAAAAATGGTAAGTCCAAATAGGAAAGATTGGTCTTTACATTTGGATGATGCTTTATGGGCATATAGAATCTGCATTCAAAACACCCTTAGGAATGTCCCCTTACAAATTAGTCTATGGAAAAGCATGCCATTTACCCGTAGAATTGGAAAACAAATCCTATTGGGCTATCAAAAAGCTCAATTTCAATTTGAACAAAGCAAGCGGTAAAAGAGAATGTTAGAGCTTGATGAGTTAGAAGAAATTAGGCAAACCTCTTATAAGAATGCTGAAATCTACAAAGCTAAGACTAAGAAATGGCATGACAAGAAAATTCTCGTAAGAGAATTGAAAGAAGGAGGACTAGTTCTCGCTATACAACTCTAGGTTGAAGCTATTTCTCGAAAACTAAGGTCAAGGTGGTCGGGACCATTTAAGTTGATAAAAGTTTATCCCCATGGAGCAAGAGACTTATTTGATAAATCCTCAAATACTGTCTTCAAGGTGAATGGTCGAGAGTTAAAATGTACTATGGTGAACATGTGGTGAAAGACAAAACCACCACCCATTTGCAAAATCTCTAAGTGAAAAGAGGTAGTCAGCCGACAAGACTCTTAAAACAAGCGCTTAATGGGAGGCAACCCATTGTTTTTAATTATTTTTGTGCAATTTTATGTTTTTAGTTGTTTTTGCAAAATGCAGAAACTAATGTGTTTGCATCAAGTGCACTGCATTGATTGAGGAAAAAACGCAATCGCATCGTAAGATTATAAACTTGAAGAAAATTGGTTAAGTGTGAATCATAAGGCTTCGGGAAGATCAAAGGAGGATAAGTAAGATTAATGACACATTGGTAGCCAAAGCAAGACACTTGGCAAGATGCATGCGCGAAGACGCAATGCTAACGGCTACCTAATAACTCCACTAACTTCCCTCTTCCGAAACATAAAGCCTTCATTGTTACAATTACCCCTTCATTCGCAAACTCTCACAAATTCTCTCATCCAAACACAAATCAATCTTCCCATTCTCAATCCAATTTTTTCTCAATCACACAAGCAATCAAAACCTAGAAATTCATTACAATGGTGAAGAAGCAATCAGCACAGAAAACATCAGGCAAGCAGGCCAAAACTCCCCAAAAAGAGAAGAAAGCCATGCATGCAGGATCATCATCATCAAGGAAAGGAAAGCCAAAGAATCCTCAATCGTAATCGATGACAATGTTCATCCGTGGAACATGCATCTAATGCCCGAGAGAGGTATGATTTGAAGAAGGCAAGCCCATCATTCATGTCAACAGTGGCCAATCTCAATTGGGACCACTTTGTGCTACCACGAGGAGGCTACATTGAAGATTTGGTAAGAGAATTCTATGCTGGCATCACACCACAAGAAGGAGCAGAACATTCCTACACTTCCATGGTGAGAGGTAAAATTGTGCACTTTCATGCCAAGAAATTAAATGAACATTATATGCTGAAATATAATGGGAATGATTTTGAGAATAGAGTGGCAAATGCCTTTAAGAAAGAAATGGAAGAAATAAGGAATAGGATTGCCATACCAGAAATGCTGTTTGGGAGAAATTTACACCTAATGAGATTAAGCTTAGAAGTAATTATTTGATTAATGCATTAGGTAATTGGCATTTGTTCATAGCTAATTCAGTCGCACTACATCACATACATATGCTATGACCAAAGAGAGATTGATCTTGCTAGATACAATTTCTCTCGAGGACATGTAGACATAGGTAGATTGATTGCTAGGAAATTTTGGCATGTTCAAATAAGTCAAAGGGATTTGCTGTTTTTCCCTTGTCTTATTCTTGAGCTATGCATGAAAGAAGGAGTCCCTATAGCCGCTAATGAGCAAAGAAAATTTCCCCAGTAATTTGAGTCTTTGAAGTGAACGAAAAATTGAGGAATGTAAGAGGGCCCGCACTGCAATGCAAGAGCATTACATGCGTAAGGCAGGGCTGTCTGGAAATTTCAGAATGATCAACATGATCGGCTTCATTGGTCTTTGACAAGATCTTTGATCTTGTGGGCCAAGTGAATGCCCCTGAATTCCCAACTTGGGTATTGAGAAGTGAAGGAGAAGAAGAAGAGGAGAAAGAGACTGAAGAAGGAACAAAAGGAAAGGAGAAAGTAGAGGCAGAACCTAGCACCAAGAAAAAGGTGACTAGAAAACAATACAAAGTACAGAAGAAGGTTGTGGTAGAACCTGTAGTTGAAGAATTGTATGATTCTGAATCTGAAGCTGAGAGTGAGGAATTGAAAGAAATGGATAAGGATTTAGAAGAAGAAGAGGAGGAAGAAAGTGATGAGGAAATTGATGAAGAAGAAGAGGAACAAGCTAGAGGTGTGATCCTAGAGGAAATTGCTAGGCAGAAATATGCCAAACCCTCAGCATCAACCCAACAACCAGAAACTCCTATTACTTCACCAGCAACCAAAACACCCATCATCTCACCAAACCAAGAATCCTCCTCCATTCCAAAATCACCATTACCCTCCCTTAATGATCCACCAGTCCTATCACAATCACCACCACAAACAACCCCTCCACCACCCTCTCCAAGAAAAGAAACACAAGAAACAACTCACACAGAACAACCAATCTCGAACAAACCCTGTTATGCCAATGCACTGACAGCGGTACCTTCCGACCCAAGCAATATTATTTCAAATGTTGTTTCGCTCTTGAAAAAGAGTTTGTGCAGAAAGAGAAGAAGAAGGACTCGACAAACAAGACAAAGAAGAAGAATCATCTCGCAAAGGAGACAAGAACTCAAACTGTTGAGATGCAGAGTGATGCCTCTGCATCACTTGTCACGTGATCACAACAGCAACAACCGTGTGCATGATGAGGCAACTATCAAAATGGTTCGGAACAAATGGCACAACAGAAGAGGATGCTCTCGCACAAACACTCGAAGTTCTTCAAGCAACTGCGCAGGAAGGCAGCAAAATTAACACCAAAAAGGAAGAAAAGTGATGCAGTCAAGATCGATGCACTGCATCGATTCTGTAACCAATTCCGCAACTACACCAGTAGTAGGAGGTGCATCCGCACCTGCTGAAGCAACACCTAGCAAGCCCAAGGAGAAGAAGTGAGAAGGTGAAGCACACTCCTCCATCCAGCAAAGCACCGAATTAGGAGTGGAGCCAAGAAATGAGTATCATTTACATGTTTTCACCTACAACTGCTATATGCTTGTTTTGTTTCTTTTTGACTATTTCCCTGGTTGTACTAATCCCTTTCCCTATTTTTGAACAAATGATTTGTCTGCTTTTGAACAAATTTGTAAAGTGAGGACACCGCAACCCCTTAAGTTTGGGGGATTTGCATGTTATGTTATGTTTTAATATGTTTTCTATCTAATATGTTGTGTGTTTAAATTAAATGTTTTAGATAGTAAATATATATGTTTTAAAGTAGTTTTTAGTCTGTTTAAATATTAGATATACTTAACAAAGTAATATCTAAATATTTTTTTAGAAAAGATCAGTTTTTCAAAAATATGGTGAAAACCCTATGGATGGAATTTCAATGATGAAAAAAGAGAAAAAGAAGCCTTATTTCTTAGAAAAACCAAAATTATTTTCACTTCAACACTTCAAAACTGAGTTTGTGAAAAGAACCTTGCTATTTAAAAGATCAATCTGATGCAAGGGGAATTTTTGGTAAGCTTAGGTCAAAACAAAGCTTTACTAAAAAGAAAGAAGAGCTTAAAGAATTAAGTTTGGGGGTGTTTTATGAAAACAAAGGCTGAATTTCAAAAGTGTATAAGAGTAAACAATGTAGAAAAAGAAAACAAAAAAAGTGGACAAGCCATATCCTGAATCTTTTGAAACTATACTGTGCCTAAGTACATGAATGCATCCGGAGGTCAAAGACTGTGCCATGCAGGAATAAATGTATCGGAGGATAGTTCAATAAATCGAACTCGTGCAAAGTGCAAAGAAAAAATATATGCATCTGGAGGTCAAAGACCTGTGCCAAAGTGCATTTGCATCTGGAGGTCAGTGAGGAAGGTATGAGCTAGAAAAAGAAAAAGCATCATCAGTGCAGCTGCATCAATGTAAACTGCACTGAAGAAAAGCAAAATGCAGAAAAAAATCAATGCACAAAAACACTTCAAAGAAGTATTGCATTTGCACAAAAAGATCCACATAAAAAATAAAAAATTGCATTGGCTCAAAAGCTTTGAAAAATTCTATCAAGCCCTTTTGATTTTAGAACTCCCCAATACTTGAGAAAATTTTGTGAGTCTAAACTCTCTTTTGAAAGATATTTTGGTGTGACCAAAGATGAACCAATCCTTTCAAAGGCTAGGAAGAAATTTTTCACTTAGTCTTGGAACCAATCTCAATTCAGTGGGTTCACACACACACAAAAGAGTTTGAATAAATTTGGTAGTTTTGAAGAAATAAAGGCATAAGAAAAATTGTCAAGAAATGAAGTTCATAGGGAACTCCTCATGAAAATCCAAATCAAACTGATCTATCTTCTAGAATTTTAGTTGTAATAGTTTGTCTTTGTCATTACTATGACAAGCAATGGTTTAAGTTTGGGGGTGTGATAACTCTATTTTATATAGAGTATTTCATATGTTTAAACTTAGTATTTGCTCTCTTTCAAGTAATAATAAAGAGTTTATATAGTATTTAGTGTGATATATGATATCTTGAGTGATTTGAATGGATATAGTTAGTTATAGGCCATTTTGGATATATTGTGGTATGTTTGATGTTTTGTTCTGCGGTCTCAATCTTTATCGCATCAATGCTCCCGTGACCGATCCTCGCATCAATTCTCTGCGCAACTTGGTGAATAAGCACTGTTTCATATGCATCCACATGCAATGTGATGACCTCCTACTTGCTTCATCGATGCCATCCAACAATATATAGTAGGCGCCTACCATTCACACATAGCTATAGGCATAGCTTTGAAGAGTCATCAACATAGGGACACTTGTTCTAACACCATGGAACCGCCCTATGTATCAAGTCAAAGATTTCAACATGGGATAAACCTCTGGAAAGCAACTACAGCTATCATCCACTCAAGATGACTTCAACATGAAGGAAGGAAGCACCTCACTTGAAGGCTATAAAAGGACCTCACATCTTCATTTGGAAAGATATCACAATCCATAAGTTAGATCAAAATTTCAATATACATAGTTAGTTTTTATATTTTTAGAGGAAGAGGAAGGAATTGACAAATCCTCCTTTACTCATTTTCATAGTGTTTGTATAGTGCTAAGGAGTAATGCTAGTGCATTGCTAGAAGACTTCATATAAAGATTTTCAACATTTGTAACCTTACTCTTGTTGTTTCTCTTTAGTGAGTTCTATATATATAAACATGGTCTATTCAGTTTATATATATCTTGCAATGTCTCTTGTTAGCTAAACCTTTCTTAGTTGGAATGTTCTAATCATTTAATGAGCTTTTAAGTAAGTATGTTGCATGTATGTATGTTTGTACTTTAGTTCTTGCTTGATAATATTTTTATTACTTATTTTAAACTTGATCACTTAGAATAAGTATGAATTGTAAATGACCGGACATGGCTTACAATTAAGAACTCAAGAACTAATATGGGTGAGTGTTTTACATAAAGAAAACTTTGTGAAAACCATGCTAAGTCCTAGACATAGGATAGTATAGTCCATAGGATAATTGTGGGTACTTAAAATACAAGAGTGAATTCACTTAAGCAAAGTGATACTTGTTAGGAGGCAAGATTGGCATCGACACCCCTTTCTTTATCTTTGCATAGAACAAGGATCATAAGAGCTGGTAATGAAACTCAAGAAAGTGACCGAAAGGCACATAGCTAATGCAACAAAGATTCGGTCAGTTTGCATCATCACATCTTGCATCATACACTTTTAAGTAAATTACTTGATGAAGACATTCCAACTAGCTTTTCTTTTACACTATCAACATTCTTTCTTTGTTTTCTAACTTAGTTGTGATCATCAACCAAAATCCAAATTATTTTATTACTTTGTGACTTTACACTTTATTACTTTATATCTTTTAAAAGTGAGTTTTTCAATCTCTGTGGGTTCGATCTTTTTACTACTTGTTTTTGGACAGTGTATACTTGCACTCAAGTGTATGTGGCATATTCCACACACCAGCCGCCTTGGGTATGAATCTTGACAAGGCCGCTACCATGCCATTCAGCTGTTGAATTTCTTTCTTGGTGGTGGGCGGCCTCATGTCGGCGACCGCCCTACACTTATCAGGATTGGCTTCTATGCCTCTTTCTGTTAGGTGAAAGCCCAAAAACTTGCCGGCCCTCACACCAAAAGTGCACTTTTCTGGATTTAGCCTAAGTGAATTCTTTCTGGCTTCTTCAAAGACCTCTCTTAGGTCGCTCACATGGTCTAGGTCGGTCATACTCTTAATGATCATATCATCCAAGTAAACTTCAGATATCCGACCGAGCTGCTTCCTGAAGATCTTATTCATCATACGCTGGTAGGTCGCCCCAGCGTTCTTCAGGCCGAATGGCATTACCTTATACTGAAAATTGCCATGATTTGTCATGAAGGCAGTCTTGTGGCGATCAGGGGGATACATCGTAATCTGATTATAGCCCGAGTAAGCATCCAGAAAAGATAGTAATTTGTAGCCCGAGGTACCATCGACCAGCTTGTCAATGTTGGGCACCGGAAAGGCATCTTTCGGGCATGCCTTGTTTAAGTCGGTGTAGTCTACACACATACGCCACTTGCCATTCTTTTTCTTTACTAGCACGACGTTGGATAACCAGGTCGTGTACTTAATCTCTTCGACGAAGTTAGCCTTCACTAGGTCCTCAACGGCCTTTGCTGCAGCTTGAGACTTTTCTTCACTTTGTGTTCGCCTTCTCTGGGCGACCGACTTAACTCCTTCATCGACCGAAAGCTGATGGCAAGCAATCTCTATGGGAATACCTGGCATATATGATGCCTGCCATGCAAATAGGTCAGCGTAGTCCCTTAGGCATTCCATGAGGTCTTGCTTAACTTGCTCAGGTAGGTCGCTACCTAGCTTCACCGTTTTTGCTGGGTCGTCACCCAACTGCACGTCTATCAGCTCCCCATGAGGCTCTGGTCTTTCTAACCTGTTCTTTAGCTCTCGGGCTAAGTCGTCGTCATTGTCCTCAGGGTCGCTATCTGGATCATAACGAGCGTCCAGATCAGCGAGATTAACTTGGTGACCTTCACCGATGCTTTGACTGCTTGGCCCACGGTCTATCTCATCACAAATTTCTTGATATAGGTAGTGGCTTCGTTTGGCCGCCTCTAGGTCGGCTGCCAGGGTAACTACCTGGTCGTCTTTACTGTAAAACTTCATCTTTAGATGCACCGTTGAAGCAACGGCCTCTAGTTTGCCCAAGGTCGGCCTACCAATAATACACTGGTAGCAAGATTTGATGGGGAGTACAAGGAACGTCGTCCGGACCGTCCTATACAAGGTGCTTTCTGCAGTATCGTCACCAAATGTGACCAAGAGTTCAATTGTCCCCAAGGGGTAAGTGGTTGCTCCGTTGAAGCCCGTTAGCGGAGTAGGATCGGTCTGCGGGATGATTTCACTTCGATCCAACTTCAGCTTGTCAATCAACTCCTCAAACATAATATCGGCCGAGCTTCCTTGGTCGACCAAAATTCTTCGAACCTCTGTGTTGCCATAACTGCTGATACTACCAACGAAACGTAACTGTTTGGCCTGCCATCGAGCAAGTCTTCATCCCCAAAAGAAATGGGCGGTCTATTCGAGACCGGCCATTCTGCTGAAGTCGTTCCAACCATTAGAATTTCATCCCACTTTCTTTTTGTGGCTTTGTTGGAGTCCCTACGATCCAGTGGGTTCCCACCATGAATTACCATAGCAACATTGCGGCCTTTCGACTGCCGAGTGTCTCGATCTTCAGATCCATCTTTATCTTGGGCGGCCGTTATAGCGACGACGCCCTTTCCTCTGTCCTGAGCAGGTCCTCCTGTCTTTTCTTGAGGTCGCTCGTTTTCTTCAGACCTCACGTACTTGCTCAACTTACCTTTCTGGATAAGGTCTTCAATGTCATCCTTAAGGGCCATGCAGTCGTTGGTGTCATGCCCTTTGCTCTTATGGTAGCGGCAGTATCTCTTGGTTGGCCGTGCTCCCTTTTTGAGTACGAGAGGGTCAGGCCGTTTCATACCTACAAACTCGTTGTTCTGGCACTCACTGTGAATTTGTGCAATAGACGTGTTTAGACGAGTACGCTGCTCGTATTTCTTGTCTCGATAGTCCGGCCGGTTGTCACGGCGGCCTTTTTGCCCCTTGGCCGGTCTATTCTGCTCTTCTTTAGGACGCGCACGGGCGCCCTTTCTTGCAGCCAGAGTTTCTTCATATGCCATATGATCATTGGCTCTTCTTAAGAACATGCTGAGGTCCTGATAGTGATTCAGTGTGAATTCTTTTGCGAACCTATGGTCCGGTCGAATACCACGTTTGAGGTACTTCAGCTTGTCCTTATCAGATAAGTCACGAATAGTCTCGGCCTCAGTGTTGAACCGGTCGATGTACTGCCTTATAGTTTCATTATCTCCTTGAACGACCGTGTCCAAGTGCTCCTCGTACCGATACTAGCAACGGTTGGCTGTGTAGTGGGCTAAGAAAATTCTGATTAGGCCCTCCCATGAGGAGACAGTGTTGGGACGAAGTGATTCCCACCACTCTAATGCTCGGCCGTCCAACGACTGAGGGAAAAGCCGACATTTCATTGTCGACCCCAACTCTCTATAGCTTCAATAGTTATTAAAATACCGGATATGCTTATCCGGATCTCCACGGCCATCAAACTTGTTTAGATTGGGCGGCTTTCTCAAGTCTCTTGGAATTCTGTAGCGCCTAATTTCTCTGGTAAATGGTCCATGGCCGTTTGGATGTCATTCGACCCAAAGGGCTGCATGGTGAGGCATGCCTCGTTGCTTGTCATTCCATAGAATCCTCCAGGTTGGCCAAAAGGTGGAAGTTGAGGAGAAGGCCTTCTGGGTCGCTCGCTGTGACCCCTTCTTGGTCGCTGCAAGACATCCCTAATTCTTCCATCCCGATAATCTTCAAACTCTTCGGTGGGTAGTACTTTCCCGGCGAGTGAGGCTCCTTCGAGGAGGCGATCGGTGTCTACGTGCTGGACGACCTAGAGCAGAAGGTTCTCCGTCTCCCACACGCTGGCGGCCCGGAATTGACCCTCTTTCATAACGGGAGATCAGCTCGTCTCTATCTGCGATGAGCTGGTTCTTGTTCTGCAGCATTTGTAGGACGACCTGAGTGATGTGCTCTGGCAATGGTTCTTCAATCCCTGCCTCGATCAGCTCGGCCGGTAATTGTTGCGGAGCGGGCGGTTGCACCTGCTCTAAGATCGGCCCACGACCGCAATGCACTGAAGGCTCTTGGCGCGGATTTCCTTGAGATTCATGAACGGTGACTGCTACGCCCTCCGGGGTCTGCTGCTGAGGATGATGCTGCCCGGAGGGGTTCAGTCGAGATGAGGCTCGCGTCTGGGGCCGGTCGCGTGGAGCCATTGATGAAGTAGGACAACGCTTGGGCCTCCCACTGTGGTCGCCAATTGATCGTACCTTAGACCAATGAAGTGATGTTGTTGTCTTTTGGATTGGCCGGTCGTTGAGTGAGGGAAAGGACCGGTCTTGGCTGCACGCTGAACACCTCGGGTGATACCTGCAAAGACACTCCGACGCTCAAGTAAGTGGTCGCTCGGGCAGGGTATCACAAGGTAAAGATAACGTACCTGATGCCATATGCGAATGGCGTATATATACTATGGAGTACCGACCGTTTTGCGAAGATTTCGGCCGGTTAGCGCAAAGTGCGCTCCAAGCAACCGAGCGTGGGCCGGTTATGCTGATATGGGTCAACGGCCCAAATGCTTTTGGAACCTCTCGGTTTTGCTGATACACCCCAGAACAAATATGTTTTGCAGAAATTTTAACAGAGGGTGTCATTAAGGTGAACAATCCATTAACCAACTCAGCTCTCCCAATCATCTTCTGGCAAGGGTCGTCCTGTATCAAACATCCCCTTCTGTTAAAATGGACATCACAATCAATGTCAATTACTAATTTTGGGATTGAAATCAGATTAAAAGAGAAGTTTGGAATGTATAACACATCATGTATACAGAGTCCATTATCAAAGCATATAGTTCCTGCATATTCAGTAACAACTAAGGTTCCATTTGGCAAACTAAGGGTAATTGGTTTAATTCTCTTTAAACATTGGAAATAATCTATAATATAGCATACATGATCAGTGGCTCCAGTGTCAATTATCCAAGCCCTAGTTCTATTTGAGTTAGGGATCAGACAGATAATATCTGATTTTATGGTGGTGAAGTGATTGATGCTGCCTGTGCTTGAGTTCTGCAAGAGAGCCAACAAGGCTTTGTACATGTTGTTCAGGTGTAAATCCCAACTGCCCAGATCCTCCTTTTCCTGCATCTTGTTGTTCCTTATTACAGTTTCCAGCTGCATCCTCTTCTTCATCACCCTCAGTAGTACAGTTATTGATAGAACTAGTGTGTGGGGGGTACCCATGTTTCTTGTAGCAACTATCCACCATGTGCCCTGTTTTTCCATAATGAGAACAGGTCATTTTCCCTCTTCCTCTGCCAGTAGAGGTTCTGCCACCACGATCATTTCTCCCTCTGGTGGAGGTGCTCCTTCCCTGATAATTCACAGCAGCAAGAATCTTGGACTCTTCCATAGAAGTGGTGGTTTGTCTTTCTTGTTGAATCAAGAGAGAATAGACTTTTCCAATGTTGGGAAGAGGGTCCATTAACATGATTTGGGACCTCACCGAAGAATATTGTTCATTGAGTCCTTTCAAGAATCTCAAGAAATTCTCGATTTCTCTATATTCTTTAAATTTTGCAACAGCATTACACTTACAATATTTTTCATTATTACAGCTACATTTTGGTGCTGGGAGAAAATTCTCTAACTCTTGCCATAATTTTTTCAGTTTAGTGTAGTAGTTAGAGATAGTGCCATCACCTTGTTTAGTAGTGTAGATTTCCTCTTGAAGGTCGGAGATCCTGAAAATACCTTGGTAAAATCGATCCTTAAGATCCTTCCAAACTTCAGCAGCAGTATCCATCCATAAGATGCTTTAAGTAATTTCTGGAATGATGGAGTGATTGAGCCAGGACATAACCATGGTGTTACATCTATCCCACGCCATTGAGTTTCTGTCATCATCTGGAGGTCTTGGCATCGATCCATCAATGAAATGGATCTTGTTCTTAGACTTCAAAGCCATCATCATTGATATGGACCAAGTATGATAGTTGTTGCCGTTGAGGTGAGGAGTGACGAGAGTGATCCCAGGGTTGTTGCTAGGGTGCATAAAGTAAGGACTTAGCATATCAGTTTGGTAGGCTTTGTCCTTAGTTTCTTTCGAGCGATCACCATCGGTAGTAATTGGGATTTGATCTTCTTCAGCCATGAAAGCACCAACAATCAAGAAGATCAAGCTAACAAAAAAGGGAAGAAAGGATACAATAAAAGAACGACGGATCGAAGAATGAACGAAGATTAGTTGAATCGTGAGTTTCAACAATCGAAAAGAAACGAAATTGAAAAATAGGGCAAAATGTGATTTTGACCTAAAATCGAAATTGGGGGAAAAGAAGAATGTGAAGAGAAGAATGAAGTGCACAGCGATTGGTGTCAGAGACCCTATAAAAGTGCTCCGGTACCATGTGAAAACTCAAATTGATACTCCATTGAAGATGGAAAACGTAACTCGAAGGTGATTCAAGAAACGGGAGAAATCAGAGTGATGGAAAACGTAACTTGAAGGTGATTCAAGAAACGGGAGAAATCAGAGTAAAAACAAAAAAACCAGAATCTTCATTATGGAAAGTCTTACAAGGATTATATACAAATCCTTCAACAAACATGAATGATCGAATGCATGTGACACAAACAAATTTCCTCTACCTTGCGATTAAATCATTTCAGTAGCTAGCTACCTTCTTTCAACGGGTGGGGAAAATTGAAATCGCGTTGACGGAAGGCATGCCAATAGAGCGCAGCACTGCATTTATATTATTAATAATTAATTCGATTTATTTAATAAATATCAGATTTTTTTTATTGTACCTAAACTACCCTCCTTAATTACCAACCGTCGGATACATTTTTATTAGAAATTTGATCATCCTACGACTACCATTAATTTAGTTACTATAACTAAAGACATGGTTTAGTGATGTAACCCTTAGCCTATAAATAGTCTCTTAGCTGCCAATGAAAGAAATTTGTTTTAATATAAAGTTACTTACAAGCATTGACACGCAGATGCATACGAGATACCAAAGACTACAAATGTAATTAGTATATAGGCAGCGTTTTTTTTCATCCGCAGGCGCTTTTGGCGGCTTCTTAACGAACGTGCACTGGTATTCCACTCAACAATGGGCGCGCGCTTCCTAAAAACGCCACCCATTGCCCAAACATGTCCTCAAATAGGCGTGGCTTCCCTAAAAAGCACGCCCATTGCCCAAACACGTACTCGGATAGGCGCGCTTCCTAAAAAGCTACGCCCATTGCCCAAACACGTCCTCAAATAGGCGCGCGCCCATTGCCCAAACACGTCCTCAAATAGGCAGCGCTTCCTAAAAAGCGCTGCCCATTGCCCAAACACGTCTCTCAGATAGGCGCGCTTCCTAAAAAAGCACGCCCATTGTTTAATTTTTTTAAATTTTTTTCGCTTTTTGTGTATTTTCCTTTTTAGGGATCGCATTAATTTTGCTTAATTTGGTTTTAGGGATCGCATTTGCAATTTAGGGTTCATCGTTAGAAATTGGGGATTTGCGATCAATTCAACAATCCGTGTTGAATTGATTCTTAGTCTCGTGTTTCACTCCTTGAGTGTTATAGAATCGATCTTGATCAAAATTCATAATCTATAACTTGAATTTCACGTATTTGTACATAAACTTTGCATAACATGTGCATACTTTTTATCTAAAAAATTGACTAATTAGTAAAACTTGTTTCTTAAATGTGAAAAACAAACACCTTGTCATCTTACACATCTCAATCCATTAGCTAAAGCATAGTGCAAAATTAATGAATTTGTGGATTACCTATTCATAATCTCTGTGGGTTATTGAACAATATTCAAGTACTAAGAAATATAGACCACTGAGGGCTAATTGCATTGTGAAATCCATCAAAAGTTGAATTAAAATGAAATAAACAAGAAAGATAATCCCTCTACATAATGAAAGATACCCCAGAATACATTTTTTTAGTATACCAAATCCCATGACTTGTACAATTCCTAGACAACATGTCAAAATGAATAACACAATGGGGTGCTTACTACCGTTGATTGTATTGTTATGACGGAAAAGATTGGTGGTGATTGTTCCTGGATGAAGAGAATTTGCAGTAATATCCACCCCATCTTCCTGATCAAGATGCAGAATATTACATATATCAAAGATAGTTAACATGGAAAAACATCTTTACTCAGAAAACAAGGAGAAAGAGACCCATAAAGAAAGTAAATAAAATGATGATTAACAGATAATTAAGAAACATGTAGATACTAATAATGATTTGAGAAAATCGAAGTAATTGAAGTACTCATGTTAGTGTCTAACACGATACCAGACGTCATTAATCTAAACTGTTGCTGCTACATAGGTTAAGAGAGATGTTGGTAGAAATGCAGCACACAACACACACCCAAGAGCTTGTCATAATTATTTGATTCAGAAACAGCCATTAAACATCTAAAGTATATGATTTACATATTGTTTGCAGAATAATAATCAAAGAACAACCACATTACAATCTCCTGATTCAATTTGAAGCACACAACACACACCCAACGCATCAATGATTGTTGTCCCTAGGCGATGCGATGGTGATGAAGGGAATTTCAAAGGTGCAACCACAAAACTCAAAAACCAACTCTTCTTCGTGCACTCTCCATATTATCAAAAGTAGCAATAAGAAGAATATATCATAATACCTGAGAAAGGCATGTATTGTTGTTGTTGTTGTTGTTGGGTGGGGGGACACAATAAGCACATGATTGCACTCAGTATATGAGAAAGCTGTTACCTTAATGTATTGATTTTATAAAGTTTATGAAATCATCAGAGTGAACAATAAGATCTACAAATCACACCTTTATGCATTACCTTTAAACATCACAATAATAGGAAGGATCCATTAGAGCCCATGTACTGTTCTTGTTGTTGGGTGGGAACACAATAAGCACATGATCACACTCAACCCTCCACCAGATGGAGTCTGCTTGTATTTATTCTCTTTAAATAAATGCAGCAGTTACATTGAAATCTTCAAAGCATTCATGAAATTGTGTAAATAGAATAATTAATATGGCAGAACCAGAGAGTTTGTTCCCCCTGTTCTTTGGGGCAAACTAAGTCTTATGTAAATACTCTTTGGGACTGATATGACTTGTGTAAATAGTTTCATGACATTCACATGGAATTGCTTTCTTACATAGCTAATATGACTCAAGCGCATACAGAACAGCAGAGTCATGTACACATGGTCAGCTAGGTTTCCCAACATAGAATTGTAGATTAGTTATCAGTTAGGGACGTAGCTCACCAACACAAAAAAATCCATGAGTAAAGATATTTTGCCAAACATTTACTTCTGGTATAAATAATTAAAATTTAACCAACACATAAGTAACTTCCTTGTATAAGTTACTCCCTAATCTTATAAAGCATGACAAAAATTATTGAACTATTTAGCATAAGCTATATTCAAATTCAATACATTACCTAGCTCCTTGTATATGTCTCATAAACAAACTGTGCTGCAAGCATATCAACCACAGCAGAACCAACAGACTTGAAAACAGTTATCTCCTCTAAACTCCTTCTCCCAACTTTTTCACCTTTAACAAGCTCCACCAAATTTGAAGTAGGCACTATAGTAATGTCTGAAGTAGGCGCTCAATTTGAAGAGTAGCATGAAGATTAACTGTGTTGCTCTGACTGGAACTGGGATATACTCAGAAGAACGAATTCAAACATGTTAAGAAAATATTCAAAGAAAAATTTCAGAAACAATATTTTCCAATAGATTCAGATTCAATCACAGATTTGAAAATAACAATTACAGATTCGAACAAAAACAATTGCCAGGGAAAAACAATCACAGATTTGATTGGAAACAATTACAGTTACGAATTTGTTCCAAAAATAAAAGAACGAGAACAGATTCAAACAATAACAGGCAAGAAATTATGTAAATTAAGGAAAGATTAGAAGAAGAACATATTTGTACCTAGGTTTCCATTCCGTTCAAGATGGGTTTCAGTTTCTGGGTTCTTCGAATGAGTTGCGTTTGGAGAAGAACGGAGAACTTCTACGTTCATTGAAGATGAATACGATGAGGATTTGATTGTGGTTTGCTAAGGAGGAAGGACAACTGCAGCCAACAACTCAAGGAAAAGGGATGAAAAAAACCCTAGACGGCGGCGACGGAGGGGGAAGACGAAGAGAGAAAACCCTAGACGAAGAGAGAAGACGAGGAGGAAGTGGAGGAGTTTGAGTGTTAAATGGCGACAAAGAGTGGGGAAGACGGAGGGGGAAGACGAAGAGAGGGAGAGGAGGAAGTGGAAGAGTGGGGAAGACGAAGAGCTAACTGAGAGAGTGGGGAAGATGGAGGGGGAGGACGAAGGTAAGTGAGAGAAAAAAAGAGAGAAAAGAAACTCAGCGTTTTAAAAAACGCTGGGTATTGGGAGAACGCGTGACCCAATACCCAGCGTTTTTTAAAAAGCACAGACAGAGAGACGCGTGAAGTCATACCAAAGGCGTTTTTTAAAAACGCGAGTATTGGGAGAACGTGTGAAGCCATACCCAGCCGCTTTTTAAAAACGCTGGTATATACTAGTGCTTTTAAAGCGATGAGCGAGATTTTTTTAAAAACATTTGGGTATGGGTTAACTATTTTGGCCATCCGTGGCGTTTTTACTTAAAACGCTGCTTATCTTTTTTGACAAAACTGGCGTAGTGCAGACACTATATATACTAATTTGAAAAATAGAAGCAATTGAAGTATTGGTATCGGTGTCCCAAACACGTCTTCAACCTGAGGTATCAGTGCTACATAACTCAGATAATTTATTTAATTTGAAACTAATCATGTTAAGTAGAAAGTATGTCGACATTAATGAATGAGTTCTCCATCTAATGAGTGGTCCATAGTGAACAAAACAAGCAACGTTCCCAAAATATGGCAAAGTGTACATATTTGCCATGCAGAGAAATCATACAATATATAAAGCCTCTGAAGTCTCTCATGCGCCTCCCACTTTTTGGCCAAATCCTCCCACCCCTCCCTCTCTCCCACAAGCCTCCCACCCCTACCCCCACCCCCCCTCCTTTTTATTTTTCTTTTTTTAATCCCTACCTCACTTGACAATAATTTTTTATTTTTTTAATCGTCCCTCTCCCTTTTTAATCTCTTTAATCCCTCCTCTCCATACCTCCCTCACTTTTTCTTCTTTTTCTTACAATAATTTTTTCTTTTTAAATCACTCCCTCCTTTGTTTTTGATATTTTTATTTAAAGTGTGATGTTAGCCAAGTATGTTTTAAGCGACTTTAGAGTTGAAAAAATTAATGATTTAAATACGTAAAAAGTGCAATGCAAAACAATGTTTTTGGGTACTTAGGCGGTTGAAAAAATTTAAACTGCTCAAATACGCAAATTTTGTTGGGTGATGTAGTTGGTTTGGTGAGTAAAAATAATTTCATAACAAAATATGAAAGACGATCTTAAGTAGCGTTTTTTCATGCTTTTGTGTTTGAAAAAAATCAACTATTTAAATATGCAAAGTTTGTGCCTCAATAACGGGTTTAATGAAAAATATGTAATTTCATTAGAAATACGTAATGTGTGATGCTAAGTAAGACGTTTTGGAGTATTTTAGTGTTAGAAATTTTTTAACCGCTCAAATACTCAAAATTCATTCCTCAATAGCCGATAGATTGGTAAAAATAATAATTTCATGACAATTTTAAAAGAAATTTTAACAAGCATGTAAATTCAAGATTAATCGAAGAAGGCGATCTTTCGTGCGGCAACGCACGAGTGCACCCGCTAGTGTTTCTATAAACATTTGATTCCCTTCCTCCATACTCACCCAACCCAACCACCTAGTAAGCAGCGATAATTGTATTGCACAAATTATTCTATATATATATATATATATATATATATATATATATTATTATATATATATATATAGATTATTATATCAGATCACTTATCCTCACTGCAAATTAATCCCAACCAAACATCACACACACATAGCCTCTCATGGGATCCATGGTGAACTTGTTTCAGTGGTTTCCTCTATGTTTTCTAACAATCTCAATTTGTGTTTCTGGTTTGAATGTTCAAAGGTTTGAAATTGCGCGAAGAAGAGAGGAACCCCATCCCGGAACTATGTTTTCCTCAAAACTTCCTGATCCAAACCTAAAAACATTTTATCACACACAAAAAATTGATCATTTCAACTTTAGACCTGACACCACTTTCAAACAAAGATATATGATAAATTTTAAGTACTGGGGTGGAGCTGAATCAAATGCACCCATTTTTACATACTTTGGAGGTACAGTACCATTGGATATTGAGATAAACTATGTAGGATTTCTTAGAGATAACGCTCCAAAGTTCAATGCTCTAATTGTTTATATTGAGGTAAGACTTAAGAGTAGTGTGGAATCTGTTCTTTTATTTCATCACATCTGCTTGCTAATTTATATATGTATTTTTTGAACAGCATAGATACTATGGTAAATCAATACCATTTGGTTCAATTAAAGAAGCTATGAGAAATGCCAGTACTCTTGGCTACTTCAATTCAGCTCAAGCACTAGCAGACTTTGCTGAAGTGCTTTTACACATTAAGAAAAACTTTTCTAATCCCAAATCTCCCATCATCGTCATAGGAAGCCTTTATGGTGGAAGTAAGACTATATTTATACTATGCATACTATTTATTAGATTTGACCCTAAAGTTAATGAAATTTTCACTTTAATTAGACACATATATTAAGCTCTTAATTTCATATTGTAAAATATGTCAACTAATTAGACCAAGCTCATCACATTTAATTTATAAGGTCTATTTGTTTTAAAATTCTTAAACAAAAAATCAGAAGAAATTTTTTGTATATAAAAAATGGAACCATTGGGTAGAGCTTATGAAAAAAATACCCTAGAAGTATTATTTTCAATTTTAAAGCCAAAACAATCTTAAACACACACACACACACACACACACACACACACACACACACACACACACACACACACACACACACACACACACACACACACACACACACACACACACACACACACACACACACACACACACACACACACACACACACACACACACACTTTTAGTAGTTTATTCAATTTTTGTTATCTAACATTCTAACTTACATTTATCCCTTATAATTTTTATGTAGTGCTTGCATCGTGGTTCCGCCTAAAGTATCCCCATATTGCTCTTGGTGCTCTTGCTTCATCAGCACCAGTTCTTTACTTTGGTGGTAGCGTTTCACTAGACGGATACTATCACATCGTAACCAAGAACTTCAAAGTAATTAATTTACTAATTTCTTAAGCAAAAGAAAAAATAATTGTTTCACTAACTTATGCATAATTTGTGTGGTTTAGGAAACTAGTGAAAGCTGTTACGAAACTATACGTAAATCATGGTTAGAAATTGACAGAATTGCTAAGAAGCTCGGTGGTCTTTCAAGTCTCAGCAAGAGAATTAAAACTTGCAAGTAAGCATAATTTGTGTATATTAGGATTTTGTGTCTAAAGTGTCTCTTTTCTTGGCAGTGACGTAAGCATGTAATTTTGTTAAGTTAGTTGGTTCTTTGTTAGGTAGTAGTTTTGCTTGGTGTTTTGTATTCTGGTGTGCTGATTTGTTGTGCTGTGCTGATGTTTTTGGTCCCATGTTGGACATATGTACCAATTGGTGTTTTATATTTTTTTGTTGGGTTTTTTTTTTAATACCCCCACCCCATCCCCTCCCACCCCCACCCATTACTGTTATTCCAATTTTACCCTTGCCATAATTCCAATTTTGACTTTCATTAATTTCACTCTGACCGGGACCCACAAGTTAACGCATCGTATATATCTCCATGGAAGGTATATACGATTACATTAATTAATGAACGGCGCGAAAAATTACTTCATCGTATATATGTCCTTCAAGACATATATATACGATTGCATAAATTAATGCTTCGTTGATTACCCATCGTATATATGTCCTTCAAGACATATATACGATCGATTATTAAATGCTTCGTTGACTACCCATCGTATATAGGTTATATACGAGTGGGCTTTGAAGATCCAATCGTATATACATCTGGGCCATGTATATACGATGTGAAAAAAATACCCATCGTATATACATGGTTGAGGAGGTATATACGATCGGGCTATTTTTTCGCTTTTTATCTTGAGTTGCTATCTGTTTTGTTGGAGCAGATATTGACCCGCCTCTGAGCAGCAGATGCCGACTCTCAGTTGGCTCCTGTTGATATTGATACTACATTGACTTTCACGACGGATACGGTATATTTTTGTTACTCAAGTTTGGTAAATGGAATTAATTTACTTAAGTACTTAGTAAATTATATATTTTGTAGATATTTTCTACACGCGAGGTCAGTGGAGAGAGTGGGCCACGGTTGTTGGTAGAACTATCGGTGTAGTTGTTATTAAAGTGAGATCCGAGAAAGCGGTGGAAAGAGGGGAAGCGAGATAAGATTGTTTTTGGGTGCGAGAAACATGGCGAGTTTACTAATGATTCAATGGTTTTCGGTTCTAAAAGGAGAGTTGTCCTTTTAGATTGAAGGCTACTTGCTTTATTAGGCGTGTGGGGTTGGTGTGTCACGGTTAAATGTGGTAGACACACGCATACGACTTGCTCAAAACTTCCATTGGTACTTGTTTTTTTGGGCGCCCTGTCTAAAGCGCAAAAGGATCCAGTTAACCAAAGATGCGGATCTTGATGTCGGACCAAAAGCTACTATTATCGCTTTGAAGAAGCTAGATCAGGAGAATGTGACTAGTCTTCGTCAAGTTTATAGCAAATGACACAAACACCGGTCTACAAAGAGGGGTCCTAGAAGCGGACATTCGGGAGGTGTTGAGATTGATTGAATCCCATAATTATCTATGTTGGTCTAGAAAGATTCCGCAACTGATGTCGTCGGTGATATCATGTGGGCTCATCCCACTTCTATAAAGTTGCTCAGGTTGTTTCCCAAAGTTCTCATTCTTGACTCAACCTACAAGACCAACAGATATAATTTGCCTCTTCTACAGATTGTGGGAGTCACAAACACTGAGATAAGCTTCCACGTTGCATTTGCGTATATTGGGCAGGAGCTTGCTATTCATTTTTCTTGGGTATTGGAGCAGCTGCGAGGTATATGTGAGTTGCATTCTATTCATCCTCGGGTTTTCTTGACAGACAGAGATCTCGGTTGTATGTCTGCTATTCTTGATGTCTTTCCTGCTGCTACAAATTTATTGTGTCATTGGCATGTTACAAAAAATGTCAAAGCGAAGATTAAGGAATTGGTTCACAAGGATAGACGGGAGGAGGTCGAATCTCTCTGGCTATGTATTATTGATTCAGTTGATGAGTCAGAGTACTTATCAAATCTGAAGTTTTTTGAGGCTGCTTGCTCTGATAAATCTGCTCTCATTAAATATGTGCACGACACATGGTTGACACCGCACAAGAAGCGATTTATCTCAGCATTGACTAACCAGATCCCACACTTGGGGAATTGCACGACCAACAGGTATTTCTATCCGTTACTCGATTTTTTTTGACACGTGGACATATTTTTTTTCGTCGATTAAATTTCTTTGACACTTGTTTATTATTTATATCCGTTACTCGATTTTTTTTGACACGTGGACATATTTTTTTTCGTCGATTAAATTTCTTTGACACTTGTTTATTATTTATATCCGTTACTCGATTTTTTTTGACACGTGGACATATTTTTTTTCGTCGATTAAATTTCTTTGACACTTGTTTATTATTTATATCCGTTACTCGATTTTTTTTTGACACGTGGACATATTTTTTTAAATCGATTAAATTTCTTTGACACTTGTTTATTATTTATATCCGTTACTCGATTTTTTTTGACACGTGGACATATTTTTTTTCGTCGATTAAATTTCTTTAACACTTGTTTATTATTTCTATCCGTTACTCGATTTTTTTTGACACGTGGACATATTTTTTTTCGTCGATTAAATTTCTTTAACACTTGTTTATTATTTCTATCCGTTACTCGATTTTTTTTGACACGTGGACATATTTTTTTTCGTCAATTAAATTTCTTTAACACTTGTTTATTATTTCTATCCATTACTCGATTTTTTTGACACGTGGACATATTTTTTTCGTCGATTAAATTTCTTTAACACTTGTTTATTATTTCTATCCGTTACTCGATTTTTTTACACTTGTTTATTATTTGAGCGGAATCCTTGCATTGGTCTTTGAAAAGACAGTTGAAGACTTCAAAGGGTGATCTATCAAAATGTTTGGTATCTATTGATGACATCTTTGGCAATACATTTTGATCAAATTATCGGTCTTTTCAACGAAGCATCAATGAGAATTGAAGTCAAGTCCAATATTCCTTTGTTTAAAAATCTTCAAGGACTTGTTTCTTTATCTGCACTGAGACACATGGTTAAGGAGTTTGAAAGATCGAAATCTGGGGTTGGATACGACAAAGGGCGATGTCGGTGCATTCAAAGGAAGACACATCTACTTCCTTGTGCTTGTGAGATAGGTATTTTTCATGCTTAGGTAATTCTATTCCGCTCAATGTTGTTGATGATCATTGGAAACATTTGAGCTTGGATGCGATAGATGATAAATCCACTCGGGATAAATCATCTACCGTGATATTTCTTACCGATTCGATGCTATCCGGGCGGATTTGATAAAGTGAGTGAGGAGGAGAAATTTCTTATCAAGAGACAATTGAATGAGATAGCTTTTTCCTTCTACTTCTTCTATGGTTGCACCTAAATCAAAAGTCGAACGAAAGGTGCACCAAAGAAGAAAAAAGGGAAATTTTTGATGCTAAGCGTGATCCTTCCGGGTGGGAGCACGTGGATGAGAGGTAAAACAGATCAAGAAACCGGGGCTTCCAAAATTCCTACACACAATGGTCAACCAAATTATCTCGTGGTGCTTCTAGAGTATTATCACAGATACAGTGAGACTAAAATCCACTTACCGTTTCTTCCCACACACACGCGCAAGTATGTTGAAAAAATTGTTGATGTTGAAGGTGGCGGTGAATCGCGTTTTAGAGCGATCGGGGTTGGACTTGACATGGGTGAGGACTCTCGGCCTCGATTAGGCAAGCTTTGATTCAGAAACAAAGGACAGGAAACCTTGTATTCGGACATGTTTGGGAAGAACCGATCGTTAGAGCTTCGCAAAGCTTTAACTATTGAGTCATACGGACGTCACCGAGTCAAAGTGGTTTGATTTGTTCGAGATGGGGTATATGGTTGCAAACGGTATAATGTTGCATTGGTTGATTTTCTTTATCTATGAATTTCACTTATCCGCCTTTGAGAGACGCACGCATAGTTCATCTAAGTTGAAAATCATATCATTTCGAACGAGCAAAATGTACACCTTTGGTTGAATCTTTCAATCTCTCCCACTTGTCCATTGCCTCCTATTGCCCCACGGTGGTATCGCGACTACTTCACGGAGTCCGCTTCATGGTTGCATCCGTATGCCGGACGTTTTACCCTATGGCGTCTATGTGTCCTCCCGCGACCTCCCACTCACCGACGATGCGTCTAGATGTATAGATTTAGCCGATGATTCTATTGACGGCTTGTAGATAGATTCACACATTTTTTGTATTACGCGTATATATGATTATAGCGCGTTTTTGTAATTATACGCGTTTATTTTATCCAATATATGTACGCGTTTATTCAAATCACGAGGATCGTAAATTATAATCTGTTAATAAAATGTAATCGTTAACAAAAAAAAGCCCATCGTATATATCTCGTTTGGGGCATATATATACGATGTGCATTTTTAACGCATCGTAAATAGGTTCTCAGGCGTATATACGATTGACTTAAAACGCATCAATCGTATATACGCACAATGAACATATCTACGATGTCAAAATTGTACCCATCGTATATAGGCCCCAAAAAAGATATATACGATGGGTGTAATTTTGTGAAAAAAACAGATTTTTAGAAGGGCATTTTGGGAATTACAGTGTGGGTGGGGGTATAAGACACACACACACACACACACACACTTTTAGTAGTTTATTCAATTTTTGTTATCTAACATTCTAACTTACATTTATCCCTTATAATTTTTATGTAGTGCTTGCATCGTGGTTCCGCCTAAAGTATCCCCATATTGCTCTTGGCGCTCTTGCTTCATCAGCACCAGTTCTTTACTTTGGTGGTAGCGTTTCACTAGACGGATACTATCACATCGTAACCAAGAACTTCAAAGTAATTAATTTACTAATTTCTTAAGCAAAATAAAAAATAATTGTTTCACTAACTTATGCATAATTTGTGTGGTTTAGGAAACTAGTGAAAGTTGTTACGAAACTATACGTAAATCATGGTTAGAAATTGACAGAATTGCTAAGAAGCTCGGTGGTCTTTCAAGTCTCAGCAAGAGATTTAAAACTTGCAAGTAAGCATAATTTGTGTATATTAGGATTTTGTGTCTAAAGTGTCTCTTTTCTTGGCAGTGACGTAAGCATGTAATTTTGTTAAGTTAGTTGGTTCTTTGTTAGGTAGTAGTTTTGCTTGGTGTTTTGTATTCTGGTGTGCTGATTTGTTGTGCTGTGCTGATGTTTTTGGTTCCTTGTTGGACATATGTACCAATTGGTGTTTTATATTTTTTTGTTTAATCTAAGCTTTAAGCAAATGATAGAGAGTTTCGCTACAACCCTTCCTAGAGGGTGGGTAGGGTTTACTGAGGGTGGTCCAGCGCCCAAAGAATTCAAAGAAGCTTTAGGCGCCGAAAAATTTAAAGAAAAAGGGCCTCAAAATTTATTGTAATGTAATATTAATAAAAGGGTCTTTTTTTTTTTGGACCCCCACCCCATCCCCTCCCACCCCCACCCAATAACAAAAACCCCAAAATGTCCTTTGAAATTTAATTTTTAAAAAATTAAATAAATCGTATATATCCCCTTTGGAATGCGATATATCACGATGGCTTTTTTGTCCAATCGTATATACGCACTTCAAAGGGGTATATACGATGCACTTTTTATTTTTTTTAATAATTTATTTTAATTTTTATTACTAAAAGGCTACTAAAAATTCGTTAAATAGTCAAAACTACTCCAAAAAATTATAAAAACACCACTAAAAATCTAACAAAACCAAAATAAGGCTATACAAATTTTTTTAGATTTTTTGGAGACTAAGAAAAATTAAAAAAAAAAACGTAAAAAATACTAAACGATGGAATTTGAGATTTTGAGGCCGTAGTCCCGTAAGAAGTGCCTTCTACGGGAGCTTGATTCTTGATTTTTTTCGGATTTAATAGTTGTGGTTTCATTACGATCGGAGTATGTTGCCCGAAAACCGATTTTTTAGCCTAAATTATTTGTTCGACGTATAACATCGTCACATTTTAACGAATTACACACAAAACCTATTTTCAGGACTTATATAATTTTTATTTGACTTCAAAAAATTTAAAAAAATACAATGGGGTCGATATACACACGAGGGGGTATATATACGACTTATTTTTTTAGGCATCGTATATACACCTCCCAAGGCGTATATACGATTAAGGTGGGGGTTTTCCAATCGTATATACGCCTTGGGGGTGTATATACGATGCCTAAATGCATAGGGTCGTATATATACCCCCCAGGTGTATATACAATTGGTCAAAAATTTGTAAAAAAATACGTTTTGGAAGGCATTTTTGGGTTTTCGGTGTGGGTGGGGGTTTATGGGGATGGGGTGGGGGTACAAAAAAAAAACCCTTAATAAAAAAGTTCATATAGTGCAACTAAAGTTGCAGTAGTTCGCCTGGCTGAGAAGGGCTCTAGTATTCCCAGTAGTGTGTGTTCGGTTCCTCCATGTGTTACTTTTTGAATTATTCATTCATTTTTTTGTTGATCCATAAGATGTTTTTTTTGGCAAAGTCCATAATATGTTATTGATCAGTTTGTACAAAAAACTGTAATTAATTATGTTGTCTTGGAACAATAATAACGCCATTGATATTAAAATCATTACCTACCATAATCATTTTCACTGGCTAAACATAATCAATTGTTCTCACCCAAACAAAAAAAACAATCAACCGTTCTCCTCCTAAAAAAAGTTTTTTTCTCTTTCGTATCTCTTTTAAATGTGATATTTTTACAAAATATTATTATTAAAATATAAAAGGGTCTCGTTTTGGAGCTCGCTTTAGGCCTCGTGAAGTGTTGGGCCGGCCCTAGGTTTACTCTATGATGCTGCAGTTAGTTCATTAATTAAATTTTCTTACTTATAAAAAAAAAAAGGGTTTGTGCCTAAGTCAAATTGTGTTCCTAACTTGAAGGATTTCATTTGCTTGTAAATTCTTGTAGGATCGAAAAACAAAAATTCTCTATATTTACAGGTATGAAAATCATATTTAAGCTTCATGTTATGAACGGAACTCTCGGGGAGAAAATAACACCTCATGGTGGTGATGCTAAGATGGTAAATCCGAGATCCGAGGTGATATGGCCAAGATCCGAGATGGTATGGCCGAGATGGTTCCGGCGGTGCTCGGAGCTCCGGTGAGAAATGCGTGGGAGCTGCCATCTGCAGGCACTCTGACGCTCGAGTCATATGAAAGGAGTGGAAAAAACATACATTTTCTAGGAGTGAGTGGTGGTATATATAGTGGAGTAAATGAGTTTACTCTATAAGCTTCCCAATGTTGGGCTAGCGCTTCCAATTATTAGGCTGGCTTGCATTTGACCCATTTTATGGTCTTTGACCAGTCCAGAACACTTTAAATCATTAATTAGTTGTTTTCTTTTGGTGTTTCAGAAAATTGAACAAAATTTCAGTGCTGAAGAACTTCTTAGAATCACAATACGACTATGCAGCATTTAATGTCTCTGCTGTGCACAAAGTATGTGAAGCTATTGATTCAGCAGCTAAGAAAACCGATATCCTAGGCCAAATTTTTGAAGGTGTTGTCGCTTATAATTGGAGATCCAAGTCATGTTATGACATGAATGAATTTGATGAGCCACCTGAGGTGAAATGGCAGGTAAATAATTAAAAATGTTGTTACCTTGCTAAAAGCAACATTCTTGAATCCAAGTTTGATTTAGTAGTGTTAATTAAATATTAGAAAAAGTTAATTTCATATTTGTATAAGTTTGAAGAATAGAATCCATACATATAAAGATTCTTAGGAGTAAAATAATACACATTAACTTCTATCATTTTCATGAAATTATTTTCCTAAAAAAAGTTGGGAGATTCACATGAAGACGAAATGAAATTTAAATATAAAATAATTTTAATTTGTACAACTATCTTATTTGTCAAAATATTTAAAGTTTAATCAAACACATTTTAGAAAATATTCAAGATTACTATTTCTATCATTATACTGCTAAGAATGTTATTCCTTAGAGAAGCTTATGTAACGTGAAACAAAAACCTCATATTTCTTTCGAAATGTTTGACCAGACACTTTCTCGTGATGTTCATTTAGCATTAAACTAATTTAAACTAACAAAATTTCATAAACAGTTATGCACCGAGCTGATTATACAATTAAATTTTGATCATTGGAATGAGTCAATGTTCCAACCAAAACCCTTCAATATGAAGAAACATGTTAACAAGTGTAGGAACTTATTTGGCGTCCTACCACAACCACATTGGTTGGCCACATATTATGGGGGTCAGGTACATATTTTCTTCTGATTCTTTGAAATTCATCTAATTATATTTACACACACGTAGTTCTCATAATTAAGTTAATATTTCGCGTTTATTTTTATTTATTTATAAAACTTACTAATGCTTTGAATTAATTTAATGTATATTAACAAAATGCAGGATTTGGAACTCGTTCTCCATAGGTTTGCTAGCAACATCATCTTCTCCAATGGTTTGAAAGATCCATGGAGCTCTGGCGGGTAAAATTAATATACAAATCAAACAAATTAAACTTGATAAATGAGCTAGAAATAAAAGATATTTGATTATCATTTTCCTTCTAATTTAATTTTCAAATTGTTACTTTCTGCTCAATGGATTGCAGGGTGTTGAAGAATATAACAAATAGTGTCATTGCTGTTTCCACCGTAAATGGTACTTCATATTAGATTATGTTAATGACTTCATATATACTTGCTTTAAGTGTTAATGCATTTTTAATTAACATGGAATCTGTATCAAATGCAGGGTCAAATTCCATGGATCTGCGCCAAGAAAAATCAAGTGATCCCCAATGGTTGGTGACTCAAAGAAATACTGAGGTCAAGATAATCAAAGGGTGGATAGATGAATACCAAGCTGATCTGAATAGTACTAACACTTAATAAACAAATCCTTTCAACCAATAAAGTTTTCTCTGCAAAATATGTGACATCTTTTTACAATTGTAAGAATAATTTAGGATCACTACTTTATTGCTTTTAGTATTTTAGGCCTGTTTGGATAAACAACTTAATTGACAACTTATATGGCATAAACGCTTATCATATAAGTGTTTATGCATAAGTTGTTTATATAATAAACAATTAAATAATGTTTAAATTATTTTTCTATAAGCCATAAGTTGTTTTCATAAGCTATCTCGATGAGCTTATGGATAAGTTGAAAATGACTTATGAACAAGTCATAAATTTGTTTCCATGTTCTTCTCAAACAAACAGTTTCATAAGTTCTTATAGCAATAGATAAGCTCAAATAAGTCGATCCAAACGGGTCATTTGTCTCTTTGTATAAGTCACTATGCTCTAGAAGCTGGTGTGGAAGTTTAGGGATAGAGATAGAGATAGAGATGCATGAGCAAGTAAGGAGAGTGACGCACAACATTTAAATGCAACTGAAGGGGTTTAAAATTGTTTGTCTCGAAAACTAACAAATCCCTCACACCCACTAACAATTGTCTATCTAAAAAAAATATGAACTATTTGTTAGAATATTAGTCTTTTCAGATACATAACATAGAAGTGCGTGGTACACTTAAAGCATGAGAAAGTAATCTGAAAAAACTATTCAAAGTAAAAGCCTAAATATATGTTTGGTCCTTGCAAGTATAACCATTATCCAGTTTAGTCCCTATAAAAAAGTTTTTAAAATGCACTCTATGTCATCGATCATGACTATGTGGCACTGACATGTGCCACATCAACAACCTCTGTGCCAATCTACAATCTAAAATTACAGATCTGGACGAAATCAATCATAGATCTCGATGAAATCAAAACAAAATGGAAACAAATGATTTGGAAATGGATGGAAAGAGATAGCTACGACTTATGATACTAAGGATATCCTTAGTAATAGTTACTAAATTTTTTGGTGACCCTTATACAACAATCCAATGGTTAGTAGATACTAAACACAATTTAGTTTTTTGTGGAAAGTGAGCGGGTAAATGAAAACACTGGTTAGTACATGTTTGCCACAATATAACCTTAGTGTGGTCACCGAATTTTTTCATTCATGGGAAAATTACTATTATGCCCATTTAGTAACAATTACTAAGAATATCATTTGTATCATAAGTCGGACTCGAAAGAGATATATAGATGATTAGGAAATTAATTGATGGAAACAGACGAATTCAAATCGAAATGATTATTTGAAAATGGAGGAAAATCAATACGAAATGGACGAAATCAGATTTAATGGATGTTTAACGATTTAGTTGATTCTACAGCGTATAATGGATGTTTCCATTGTAAGTGGATATATTGATGAAACCCAAACAATTTTAGACTATGTACAATGGTTTCAACACCTTTCATATTTCAACACCCTCCTTTTTCACTTTTTAACACTCAACATCATCTTCTGTCTCTTCCACTTATTAATTCAATACACATTCAACTTTTACTCACTACAATGGTTTTGTTTAATAAAATTCAACACCCTACCCCACCACTTTTATTTCAGATTCTTATTTTCTTTTATGTTTTTGTTTTTGTGATTACATATTAATAACAATTATTGATTGAAATTAAATTAAAATAAGTAAGTGTTAAATAATTTATTTTAATTTTTTTTTTCTAATTTAATAATTTATTTTAATTTTATTTTTCTAATTTTATATTTTTAATTAATTTTATTGTCTTTCTTGCAAGTAATAAAGACGGGATATAGGGATAGTCATTATTAAAACAAATAAAATTACAAAAAACTTAAAATGCAATACAATACACTAAGCACACAACACATCTAAATGAAACACACATAACTTAATTAGTACAATAGACTCAACTCACAAACAAACTATTTAATCACGAAACATTCCGAACTTTGCCCATATGTGTTTGACTAGATCTGCTTGCAATTCGTGATGTACATTTGAATCACGCATCACGGATCTAGCACGCACATGATTCGCAAATGCAGGTAGTACCTCGGTCGAGAATGGCTCCAGTGTACTAGACCCACTTGCCTTGATCATAATCTGTCCAATGTTGAGCATATGTATCTTGTTCGTCCTCAACAATGATATATGCAATATGATACATGACCTCATGATGAGAGCCAAATCCTCTATGTCCCACAAACGGGCTGGTTCACGAATGATTTTAAATTGAGCCTTCAACACCCCAAATGCACGTTCGATGTCCTTCCGACATCCCTCCTGATATTTTGCAAATAACTTATCTGGTTCACTTTGAGGAAGTCTAATTGATTTGACGAAAGTCGGATAAGAAGGGTAGATACCGTCAGCAAGATAGAATGCCATATTATACAGACGTTGATTCACAAAGAAGTTCACTCTTGGAGTATTTCCTGCTCAACATCATCAAACACGGAGAAGCGGTCTAGAACGTTTATATCGTTCAATGTGCCGGACATCCAAAAAGGCATGCGGATCCATAAGATCATAAGTTGCAACTGCTTCAAGAATAACAGTGGTGGTTCCCTTGCTTTTCTTTTTACCCTTTTTTTAGCTGCATCCCTCCCCATTGGGCGAGCACTAGATTTTACAGAGTTGGAATCAGTTGCATCACTCTCGTAGGCTCTCTTAGATCCACTACTTCCAGAGCCAGTATTTCCTCCTACCTGACTACCATAACGTGGTTGATCACAGATAGCGAGCCATTTTGACATTAAATTGAAACGTCCACCATTAGCACTTGAATATAATTCATGCGCTTTTGCCAATACATCATTCTCCGACCACCCGCTTTGTTGCATACGCTTAGCGTTATCATAAGCGCCAATCCATTTATTTAAGTGTTTTGTTCATGTAGTTGTAATGATTTCTGCACGCAACTCCATCACGGGGAGGATCAAATGAGCAATGCTCATTACAGTAATCAACAATTTTACCCCAATATGAATCACTTTTTTGGTTTCTCCCAACAACACTGTCTGTTCCATATTTAATCCACCCACTAATTAGAACCAAATTTTGCTCAGTGGTCCATTTGGGGCTTTTTCGGCGAGCATGAGTTGAATCCTCTGCATTTGGAGTGGCTTCATGACCACCTCTCATTCCACCAAGAGCCATTTGTGTAGAAAATTCGGGAAAGTCATCAAGTCCAACATTCGGAACATTTTCATTTCCCATTGGAGTAGAAGAATAACAAGGGGGTGCTTGAGATGAATATGGCATCATTGCTCCATAATATGGATGATAATTTGGATTAGATGACGGCATGATGAAATTTGGAGGAAATCCATAATTTGGTATATTTTGGGGACCTTGTTGGTTGGAAGATTGATTTTGAAATCTATAGTTGTTGGGATTTGGGTAGTTGAAAGGGTAATTAGTAGAATTTTGGGTGTTAAAAGGGTTATTGTTGGGATCCATTTCACTAAAAAGATGTTTAGAACTACAAACAAGAGTTGAAAGAAGGCTAAATAGAAAAATTAGAGGGAAAAATGTCGATTTATTTTCTGTGTCCAAATCGAATGAACCAAGTCTCTATTTATAGAGAAAAAAATGATGAATTTTGGTGAAAAAATAAAAAATTGATTTACTATGAAATAATTAACCCGAAATAATTAGGATGAGATAAAAATCTGAAAAATCTCAACAGCCAATCATAAGCTGATACACAGCCTCAACCATTTCTCCCTCCTCCTTCCATCACCTCCCCCGCGCTACACTCCTGCCTGCGCTTCACCTCCCACGCGTGGACCAATCACAGCGCGCCATTGCTTCCCTTCTCTTCCGCGCGGACCCCACATCATGTGCAGCTTTCAACTAGTTTAATTAATTCAACTCCAAACAATCCACTTCACATTCAACTACTTATTCAACACCCCTATTAAACCAATTCAACTACTTAATAAAAAATTCAACAACCCCATTGCTCCTAGTCTTACAGTGTTCTGTTTGCGTTTCTGGAAGTGAAGATCTATACAAATGCAATCTTGCAGATAACATATATTATAGTTGTAACATTGTAACAACATGTAACAAGTGGTTCAATGGTAAAGTAGTGTGGCTGTTAACCCACAGGTTGTTGGTTTGATTCCTTCCTCCAACATTTTTATAAAAGAACATTTCAAATACAGTATTCCATGTGGCGGGCATCTACGCAGTTGACGTGGTGGTGGTGATGTGGCATGTCAGTCCCACATGGCAGTGATGATAGGGGTGATGATGTGGCATGTGAGTGATATGTGGCATAATGGTCCAATAAGATGATAGGGGTGATGAGTGATTGTTTTATTTATTCTTTGAGTAGAAGTTTATGAACCGATTTTGCAATATGATTGAATCTTGTTCTGTAAAAAATAATTAAAGATTTGAGTAAAATCTACTTGAGATCAACAATGTCACAAGAGAGATTGAACGGTTTGAAATTTTGTCAATTGAGAATGATATGTTTGAGAATATTGATGTTGATGTGATTATAATTTATAGGCTAAAAGGTACTTTTAGTCCCTGCAAATGTCAAGAAAATCCAGTTTAGTCCCTGCAATTCCAAAAATTTTAAAATAGTCCTTGCAATTAGTAAACGTTACTACTTTAGTCCTCATTTTGTTACTTTACTCTTAAAAAGGAGGGACTAAAGCTGGATTTTCTTGACATTTGCAGGACTAAAAGTACCTTTTAAATGGAATTGCGAGGACTAAAGTAGTAATAAATGAGGACTAAAGTAGTAACGTTTACTAATTGCGAGGACTATTTTAAAAATTTTGGAATTGCAGGGACTAAACTGGATTTTCTTGACATTTGCAGGGACTAAAAGTACCTTTTAGCTTAATTTATAAATGATTTTTAATCTTAAAATGCTCGAAAAAATCACTTCTTATGACTTGCCGAGAAAAGAGAAGGTTTTTGATATTATGTAAAACTTTCATTATGTATTAAGATTATTATATGAAATAAGTTATTTTTTGTTTTTTTTAAATATTTTCAAATTAGAAAATAGTTATGTAAGAAAAAAGGGGGGCGGGGGGATTTTCGCAAATTAGCTTCTTTTTAAAATGCAATGAATGGCCTCTTTAGCTTAATTATTAGGGTTATTATTATCTATTGTTACATATAAGTGGAACTTTACTTTTACTTTTAATTAGGCTGACATCGCTCATGTGATAGCACAATTTTATATCACTATTATATAATATTTGATTACATTTCAGTTTAAAGTGCAAAATTATTGCACACATGGCCAATGTTTTTAAATGGAACTGGATATTGAACCGGCGATCGTGGTTTAATTAGTTCACTCAATTCTACGATGGTTAACTATGAGTTCTCCTTCTCTTGTGTTGAGGATTTCCGAAGAGTCCAATTGCAGCCCTCTTGGCAGTGCAAGCCAGGTTTGCTTCGTTTGTTTGTCTGGCAACCCGATTTTAATCCTTCGAAATTAAACATACAAATACTCAATGTTGGATTAGGATAACACCGCACAAGATCTTGGTGACCCAAAATTCTTTTTCAATTGCTAGTTGTGTTGGAATTTCAATTAAACTAGATGATACAACGAGCAAGAGCTCATTTGAGAGATCTTTTGGTCATTTTGCTCGCGTCTTGGTTGACATAGACCTGAAATCAAAACTCAGGGACCACATCCTAGTTTAGAGACCGGGTTATGCTTTCTCAGTTGGCATAGAATCTGAAAACTTGCCTTCATTTTGCTCAAACTGTAATACTGTTGGGCATACCAATGGTGCTTGCAAAGGAAGGACTCATAAGGTAAAACAGATTTATGTGCCCAAGCATAAGGCTACTAACAATGGGGATTCTTCTACTCAGGTAAACCAGCAGCAAGGGGACTCTTCTACTCAGGTAAACCAGTAGCAAGGGAACTCTTCTGAGCAACCCTCCCAAACTCATCAACAACAAGAGATTCCCTCGCCGATTGAGCCTCGAGAAAATGTCACACATTCTACCATGGCTACGGCGGATGAATCACTTATCCTTGCCTCGGCTACAGCGGATGTGGATACGCCTGTCATGAAGGCGGCTAGCACGTCTGCAGCTAGTCGAATGGGTAGTGATTCCACTCAGCCTCCCACCACTAGGCTTGATTCGATTTCTGCTCATAATTCTCCTCTTAACTCTTTGGAGGAGGTTCTTTCTTCTTCAACCCAATCCCCCGCGACTCAGCTATATGCCCCCTCTTCTAACGTTGTGGAGGTTCCTGACTTGAGAATTTTAGGGAAAAAGTGGGGGGATGTCTCAGGTGATGAGGATGTGTCTGCAGTCCCAGAACACATTGCTACATCGAACCCGGTAGTTGAATCCGACATGAATATTTTAAGAAAGCTCTGGGATGGATCTTCAGATGGTGTTGGTGATCTTGTGACTTCAGACTCGCATGGAATAGCTGTGTTTGTACCAGTTGGTCGTTTGTCCAAGTCTCAAAAGAAGAAATTCAGACAAAAACAGCAGTTGGTTGTTGGTTACAATACTCGCTCAAAGGCTAATTTTGTCTCTGAATCCTTTTAATCTGGCTTGTTTCTAGTTTGTATATCTAGCTTGAGTATCTTCTATCTTCTGTTAGTTAGATTGGTTATTCTCTAGCATGTAGGCTACAATGTTTCATGGGCCAGATTAGGGCCTTTCTATTACTGTTTTTTTCTTTGATGGCAAGAGTTTCGGTCTAGTCCCCCCTTCGCTTTTCTCAGACTTTTCCTTTTTCTTTCGTTATTAAATTCGGGCACTCTTCCTGTTTGAGGAAATAAAAAATTAAATAAAAAAATAAAAAAAATAATTAAATTTTAGAGAAAACATAAATAAAAAACAAAAAAAACACAACCTTTTTCCACCAAAAAGACTCAAATAGGAAAGGCAGAAATTGGATTAACACCATTCAGAACCCTGATGGGAGCCTTGCCACTGATGAAGCAAAAATATTTGGGGAAGTTTTTATTGACTTTTTCTTAGATTTATGTTCCTCCTCTAACCCTTCTAACATAGAAAATATTGCTGATGTTGTTAATAATCGTTTAGATGAGAATATGAAAACTTATATTGGGGCCCCTTTTACTAGTGAGGAGATTTTTTATGTTGTTAAAAACCACAAACAATTGGTTTCCCCTGGCCTGGATGGTTTACCTGCTATTTTTGTTATCAAAAGTATTGGAATTGTGGGTGAGGATGTTACTGAGATGGCTCTTAAGGTGCTAAATGGTTGTGGTAGTATTGATAGCATTAATCACATTTTTATAGGCCTTATCCCCAAGACTAAGAAACCTAAAACCCATGTTCAATTTAGACCTATCTCCCTTTGTAATGTAATCTACAAGATTATCTCCAAAACCATAGCTAACAAATAAAAAGTAATTTTTTCAGATATTGTTGGTGAATTTCAAAGTGTTTTTGTTCATAATAGATTAATCACTGACAATGGTTTGATTGCTTTTGAAACTTTCCATTACATGGAAAAGCTAACTAAGGGAAAAGTAGGATATGTTGGGATTAAACTAGACATGTCAAAAGCCTACGAAAGAGTTTTGTCAAAAAAAAAAAAGCCTACGAAAGAGTGAAATGGTCTTTTCTTCAAATTGTTCTCCAAAAAATGGGTTTCCTAATCATTGGGTTAATCTCATTATGAATTGTGTGTGCTCTGTTTCTTTTTCTGTTTTACTTAATGGTAGCCCTTGCCCTAGTTTTTATCCACAAAGAGACTTAAGTAAAGGCGACATTCTTATTCTCATACTTGTTCATCCTTTGCAACCGAGGTTTTATCAAGGTTACTCATTAAAGCCCAAGAGGCTAGGAATATACATGGCATTAAAATTGCTACAACTGCCCCGGAAATCTCTCAGCTCTTCTATGCTGATGATAGTTTGTTATTTTGTAGGGCTACCCAACTGGAAGAAGCAGTGCTATCCAATAACCTAGAAGTATACCAGCAAGCATCCGGCCAAAGTATAAATCACTCTAAATCTGAAATTTCCTTCGGTCACAACATTCTTGATGGCCAAAATCAAAGTTTCCATATAGCAAGTTGCATATGGTGATTGTAGAAATAGAAACTAGATACTTGTGGCTGCCTACCTTTGTGAGAAGATCCAAGCAGCGGGTGTTCAATTTCACCAAGGATAGAGTTTGGAATAAAGTCAAAGGCTGGAAGGAGAAAACTTTTTCAATCACCGGGAGAGAGGTGATTATAAAAGTCGTTGCTCGAGCTATCCCGACATACTTTATGGGTTGTTGTCAATTACCTCAAAGTATATATGAAGAGTTGGAAGCCATGGTGAACCTCTTACTCGCGAGAGTAGTAAGAAAGGGAAATAAATATATACACTGGAGTAAATGGAGCAAGTTATTCAAGTCCAAATATAATGGTGGTATGGGTTTCCGGAGTGTTAAAGCCATTAATGAAGCCCTCCTAGCAAAGAGAGGAGGAAGACTTATATGCAATCCTAACTCACTTCTTTCCCAATGTCTTAAAGCTCACTACCATCCTAGGTCAGATTTCTCAAAGGGCTATTTGGGCCACATTGTTGAGAAGGGTAAACAAGTCACAACCCACTTTGATAAAATTTCCTTCAAACATATTAGTAGAATTGATAATATATCTGCTCACTTGTTAGCTAAATTTGCCTTAGACTCTCCTAATTTGACATGATTTGAGAAAATTCCAAATTGTATTTCTCAAGCTTGTATGATTGATTTTCTCAACTTGGCTTAATAAATGAGGTTTTGTTTGTGTCGAAAAAAATGGTAAGGGTGTTTAAATTACGGATCATGGAAACCAAGTTTCTGTAGAACTAACAACAAGTCGTTCCAATCAACCCTATCATATGTCTTACTCATATCAATTTTTAAAGCAACCTCCTCTTTCTTCCCCTTACGCTTATTCTTCAAACAATGAATAATTTCAAAAGCAATCATCGCATTATCTAGGATAGAGCGCTCAACAACAAAAGCAGGTTGTTCAATAGAGATGCATTTAGGAACTATACCTTCCTACTTCTCTTATTAGGCACTATACCCTCCTAATTCTATTTAATACCAAAATACCCCTCTCATTTTCACCAAAAATTTCTCCAAATCACCATAATTTTGACATTTCCCCGTAGTTATATTTTTTGAACCGGATTCATCTAGTTGACATAATTTCAGATTTTAAATTTTTTCAACTACAAAATTATCTAAATGTGATAAATCCGTAGTTAAGATTATAACTCCAGAAATATGTGAATTTGATAAATCCAGAAGTTTTTGCGCTACAGATTTATCTTTCTGGTGACAATTCCGGATTTCTCTATCTATAAAGACCGAAGCCAGCGATCAAAACAAGAGGGGGAAAATCTGTAAGAAAAAGTAAACAAAGAGTAGGGAGCAAAATGAATAAGAATAGAGAGCAAAAAGAAATTGCAGAGAAATTTTGAAAGGAAGAATTAGAAACAAACAAAAAAAAACAGAGAGAAAACTGGAGTGAAAAATCAAAAGAAAAATGTAGTGAACCACTTAGGACTCACCTTAAACCATGACTACACTCTCCCCACCTCCTAAGAGTAGTGTTAAACAACTAGTTGATACTATACTTTTATATTGCTAATTAAGATATATATTGTGTATTATTACTATACTTCAGACACTTCATATACATTTTTTAGTATAAATTATTAAGGACAACTCACACGATATTACTGAATTATGTGATTCCTTCATATAAAAAAATACGTGGTTTCCACTCTTGATTTGATGGCATATATATATATATATATATATATATATATATATATATATATATATATTCCCTATAAGAGAGACTTGTATGGAATCTGTCTAATACTAAAGAATATACAGAAGAAAAATGTGTTATCAATAAAATAGATTCTTTTGAACTGGCAATTAAAATATCATTCTTAAACATTAATTAATTTTTTATGTCAATTTCATTTTTTAAAATTAATTTTACCAAAGTCTACTCTGCTGATTTAATATATAAAGGAATTTCATGTGACAAGAACAAGAAAAATTTACAAACGGTAAGTTATCATGATGCAATATTGAAGTGCATTAATGGCTCTAAAAAAAACCTGAAGCATTGTTAATGGTTTATAGGAAGAAAAAAAATAATACTCATCGGAACTCAAAACAAGTCAACCAACATGACGTAGCACAAGTGATAGATATTTGAGTTTCTTAATTATTTGAACCTGGGTCCGAAACCGGTATGTATTGTCGTGACCGGGGTCTCGACGCGGACGACTCAAAATATATGTTTTTATGGAGTCGCCACCCAATTTATTTTTAAATAGGAAAATTGAGAAAAACCTAAACCTAAGATCATCGGCCTGCATAACTAGGTTGGATTCGGGGGTCGGTTATGCGAAGGTAAGGGGTGAAAACGAGTTTCACTGCACCCCTAATACATCTGTCCTAAGACAGTTACCCTAAATTTGATTTGTGCAATGATTGATAAGTTGTTTAACTATTTGTTTACCCAAAAAAAATACTTAATTAAATTTAGTAGAAATATAATTATTTACAAAGGACTAATTTAAGAAAATTTAATTTTGACTTTGACAGGAGACCAGCGCCACGCACGTTCTCTGCAGTGCGATGAGAGACTCAAAAGTCACGTAGTTCTTCCTGAAAATTTGTTGGTTGGTTGATTTTAATTTTGAAGAGGTTTAAGATCTAAGTTGTACAACTCGAGTCTCTTAAACCGGGATTGACAAGATGTACATCTCGGTCAAACCCATATTTTTGGTATTTTGAAAATAAGTGCTACATAATAATAAACTGATTGGGGGTTTTTCGGAAAATGTGTCGTTCGGTTTTAATTTTAAAATGGTTTAGGACCAAGTTGTACAACTCGGGTCTCACAAACCGGTGTTGCGGATTTGATAAGACGTACGTCGCGACCAAATCCTAATTGAATTATTATTATTATTATTATTATTATTATTATTATTATTATTATTATTATTATTATTATTATTATTGAAAAGACTAGGTATCAATAAATAAATACAGTAATGATTCATGCGAGAAAACTGAGAAAAATAATGATAAAATTCGAAATGGGGTGCAATAGTAAAAGAGGGTGGAGATGGTCGCAGGGAGTTGTATTATAAACAGGGGGTGTAAAAATGGGCCCAGCTGGCTTTTCCTTTGGGTTGGGGCGCTGCCAAAGAAAAAGAAAATAAAAATAAATAACAAATAAATAAATAAATAAATAAATGCAATGGGCTGCCAGGCATAGGGGTGCGAATTGAGAGAGGGGTGTGGGTATTAAACGGATCCAGTAAAAACATAAATAAAATAGAATAAAATAGCAAAACAGAATTAAAGGAAGGGGTATTTCAGGGACTGGGTTGTGTTTCAGCAACCCTAATTTCCTTCACCATTCAGCCGCCAGACCTCCATCGGAAGGAGAGAGAGAGTGTACGAACTGAGAAAGGAGGAGGTCACGAACTGGGTTCGCGATGGGGGGTGGGGTTTCGTCGGAGGCGACGAAGCCGGCGACAGTGGTTACTTCAGGTTCGCCGTTTTCTTTTCTTTTTTTCGATTTTTTTTTCGATTTTTTTTCTCTTCTTCTCCTCTATTTTCTTAGGCTTGTTATGGTTCTTGTTTTTAGATCTGTTCCTGGACTGTTTTGGGTGGTTGGTGGAGCTGCTGGTTTCGTGATTATGGGAGGGGGAGAGGACGGTTTATGGTGGTGGGAGAGGGGTGGCGTGAGATTGGATGATGGTGGTGGTGATTTGGTGGTTGTTGGAAAGGAGGGTGTTTTTTTATTTTTCAGATCTGGTTTTTTTTTGTTCTGGCTTCTCCGTGAGCAGTTTCCCTCCTCCTAGACAGTGTTTGGATGTTAGGGTTTCATTGTGAAATCCTAATTTTCTGTGGTGATTTTTTTGAAAATCGGCTCCCCCTTTTGTGTGGTTTTATCTTGATAAATTAGGTTTTAGATATTAATTATCGTTTGACCAGGGCCTTGGTGTATTTGATTTGGAGTGTGGACTAGGCCCATCAAACAACTTGGAGCACTTTGGAGCACCCCAATTTCTATTTGTTATGTTATTTTCTAATTTGTAATTTATTTTTGAACTATTGTAAAAAACATTGTAATACAAATGAATTAAATCATGTTTATTATTTTTGTAATTTTTTTAAATTAGCACCTAATTTTGTCAGACTAAAAAGAGTAAAAATTACGCGAAATTGACAAAAACGAGTAAAATGCCGTATTCGACGACTAAATTACGCAAACACGCAAAAGTGCATATTTTCGTAATTTTTCGTGAAAACGTCAAAATTACTGCTAAAAATTGAGTGTTCACAGTTGCTCCTCTGTGCTTACTCTCTTACGATATAATACACAAAACCATGTTCTCCATGTTTTGTCGTATTATCAAAGTAAGAGATAAGTACGGATATGAACCTTAATTTTCACCGGTGAAATAGGCGATTGTCGAGACGAATCCAAACCACAAAATTTAAAGACAATGCGGGCGGAACCGATAGCAAGAAAATTAAAGACAATGCCAGGGCGGAACCGATAGCAGGAAAATTAAAGACAATGCCAGGGCGGAACCGATAGCAAGAAAATTAAAGACAATGCCAGGGCGGAACCGATAGCAAGAAAATTAAAGACAATGCCAGGGCAGAACCGATAGCAAGAAAATTAAAGACAATGCCAGGGCGGAACCGATAGCATAAAAATAAAGACAATGCCAGGGCGGAACCGATAGCATAAAAATAAAGACAATGCCAGGGCGGAACCGATAGCATGAAAATTAAACACAATGCTAGGGCGGAACCAATAGCATAAAAATAAAGACAATGCCAGGGCGGAACCGATAGCATGAAAATAAAGACAATGCCAGGGCGGAACCGATAGCATGAAAATAAAGACAATGCCAGGGCGGAACCGATAGCATGAAAATTGAAGAGTGTGCAATGCACGTCTTGCTTTGGAGGACTATTTTTTATTACTTTATTTACAAATGTATGATTCTAGTCATGAAGTGAAATGCATGGATGGACATGAAGATGTATGCAAACTATGACATGAAATGCATGAAGTTTTGAGTGCGCATGTAATGGAAGCTAAATTCACTGAAAGAATTTCCTCTTTTTCTCTTCTTTGTGCATGCTTGAGTTGAAACCAATCAAACTTGTCCTCAATGGGAATTTATCATTGCCCTTTCAAGCTTTCTATTTTCTTTTATGATTACTTCCCACCTTTCACAGCAAAACACCCTCAAAATGGACCTTCTCCCTTCTTTCCTGATTGTCATTAGCTCTCTAAATCATGTCACTGATTCCAAGTTGACCATTATTGAAGCACTGCCTAATGAACATGCATGGACTCACGGGTATTTGAGGGCTAAGATTTAGTGTTTTTCTCGGATTTTTGGTTTGAAAGTGGAGAGGTGCTTTTGGAGGGAAAACATAGGGAGGACAAAGGCGACACAAGATGGTACGAAAAAGTTATTATGGCAACCTCGAGTTATTGGGAATTCCATTCACTTGAGGTGCCTGACTTGCTAGGAATTGGCTGGGTATTGGAAACAATACAGATGGAAGACTACCAGGCGTAGCAAGCAAAATCTGGCATCCTCAAGGGTCGTGCAAACATTTATGCCCCGGTGGTGGTAAAAAGGAATTGCCCCGAGAGAATGCTACACGGGTGTAACAAACAAAGTTTGACTCATGAAGGTCCATGTACAAGCTTTGCCCCAATATTGGTAAAAGTTTGTGCTCACGAGGATGCACTGGTGTGGCAAACAAAGTTTGATAGATGTAGGGCATTGTAAGATTTCTACCCAAATTCTAGTGAAAGGCATTGCCTTGAGGGAATGCTACATGGTGTAGCAAGAAACCTTTGACTCCTAAAGGGTCTTACGAAACTTTGCCCCAGTGTGGGGTCTCTCGAGACTCTCAAACTTATCCTGCACAAATTGCCCCAATGTACACTTTTGTTTGGCCCAAGTAGCAGAAATTTTCCCCAGTGAACTACATAAACTTCTCATTGTAAGTCTCATTCCCCTTTTGTGCCCTAATTTTTGCCTAGACTGCCTTTGCAGGTTTTCAATCTAGCGGGCTTTATTATTATTTTTTTTTTATTATTATCCCTAATTTTTGCCTAGACCGCCCTTTCGGGTTTTCAATCTAGCGGGATTCTCTATTTTTTCTTTTCTTTTATACACGTTTTTTTAGAGCAAAGAATAATTTAAAAGGAGCAAATGATTTATCTCAAAATTAACATTAAGAAAATGAAATCAATCATCCATCAATCGGAGTGGACTTTTAGAGGTTTTCAATTTTGAAATAACATCTACTCTTTTACACATTCTTTGCTCTTTATTTCTTTTGATTGCTCTTTTTTTTTGTCTGTATTTTTTTCTTTTGTTTTTTTTAGGGAAATGAACCTTTGAGATCTGATATCCTCACCAGTTCATCTTTGAAGGACACAATCAAGAGGGCTTTAGGAATTAACACTTGAGGCAAGAACTCGAAAAGGGGTAAGTGTTTTAAGGGAACATGGGTGAGAAATGATGGAAATGGGTTCTTAAATCCATGCAAATCCATTAGTGTAAAGCTTCAACTAAGTTAACTTGGTTTCAAGCTTTCATGACTAAACAAGTACTAATGACAATCCTCTCTCTTTTTGGCTTTTGAACTTTTTTATTCAAGAACTGATTGCTACAACCTTATGTCTCTGGTGTGTGGAAATGCCACATACACTTGAGTGCAAGTATACACTGCCCAAAAACAAGTAGTAAAAAGATCGAACCCACAGAGATTGAAAAACTCACTTTTAAAATAATATAAAGTAATAAAGTGTAAAGTCACTAAGTAACAAAATAATTTTGGATTTTGTTTGATGATCACAACTAAGTTAGAAAGAAAACAAAGTAAAAATGTTGATAGTGTAAAAGAGAAAAGCTAGTTGGAATGTCTTCATCAAGTAATTTACTTATAAGTGTATGATACGAGATGTGATGCATTTGACTTTGAATCTTTGTTGCATTAGCTATGTGCCTTTCGGTCACTTTCTTGAGAGTATCATTACCACTCTTATGATCCTTGTTCTATGCAAGATAAAGAAAGGGGTGTTAGTGCCAATCTTGCCTCCTAACAAGTATTCACTTTGCTTAAGTGAATTCACTCTTGTATTTTAAGTACCCACAATTATCCTATGGACTATACTATCCTATGTCTAGGACTTAGCATGGTTTTCACAAAGTTTTCTTTATGTAAAACACTCACCCATATTAGTTCTTGAGTTCTTAATTGTAAGCCATGTCCGGTCATTTACAAATCTACTTATTCTAAGTGATCAAGTTCAAAATAAGTTTTGAAAAGATTATCAAGCAAGAACTAAAGTACAAACATACATACATGCAACATACTTACTTAAAAGCTCATTAAATGATTAGAACATTCCAACTAAGAAAGGTTTAGCTAACAAGAGACATTGCAAGATATATATAAACTGAATAGACCATGTTTATATATATAGAAATCACAAAAAAGAGAAACAACAAGAGTAAAGTTACAAATGTTGAAAACCTTTGTATGAAGTCTTCTAGCAATGCACTAGCATTACTCCTTAGCACTATACAAACACTATGAAAATGAGTTAAGGAGGATTTATGAATTCCTTCCTCTTCCTCTAAAAATATAAAAACTATGTATATTGAAATTTTGATCTAACTTATGGATTGTGATATATTTCCAAATGAAGATGTGAGGTCCTTTTATAGCTTTCAAGTGAGGTGCTTCCTTCCTTCATGTTGAAGTCATCTTGAGTGGATCATAGCTGTAGTTGCTTTCAGAGGTTTATCCATGTTGAAATCTTTGACTTAATCACATAGGGCGGTTCCATGGTGATAGAACAAGTGTCCCTATGTTGGTGACTCTTCAAAGCTATGCCTATAGCTATGTGTGAATGGTAGGCGCCTACTATACAAGGTTGGATGGCATCGAGAGAACCAAGCAGGAGGTCATCACTTTGCATGTGGATGCATATATGAAACAGTCGCTTATTCACCAAGTAGTGCGATTTTGATGCAGGATCGGTCTGCGGGAGCATTGATGCTGACGAGATTGAGGCGCAGACGAACAAAAACATCAAACATACCACAATATATCCAAAATGGCCTAATAATAACTATATCCATTCAAATCACTCAAGATATCATATATCACATAAAATACTATATAAACTCTTTATTATTACTTGAAAGAGAGCAAATACTAACTTATCTGGTTTACTTTGAGGAAGTCTAATTGATTTGACAAAAGTCGGATAAGAAGGGTAGATACCGTCAGCAAGATAGAATGCCATATTATACGGACGTTGATTCACAAAGAAGTTCACTCTTGGAGTATTTCCCTGTTCAACATCATCAAACACGGGAGAACGGTCTAGAACGTTTATATCGTTCAATGTGCCCGGACATCCAAAAAAGGCATGCCAGATCCATAAGATCATAAGTTGCAACTTCTTCAAGAATAACAGTGGTGGTTCCATTGCTTTTCTTTTTACCCTTTTTTTAGCTGCATCCCTCCCCATTGGGCGAGCACTAGATTTTACAGAGTTGGAATCAGTTGCATCACTCTCGTAGGCTCTCTTAGATCCACTACTTCCAGAGCCAGTATTTCCTCCTACCTGACTACAATAACGTTGTTGATCACAGATAGCGAGCCATTCTGACATTAAATTGAAACGTCCACCATTAGCACTTGAATATAATTCATGCGCTTTTGCCAATACATCATTCTCCGACCACCCGCTTTGTTGCATACGCTTAGCGTTATCATAAGCGCCAATCCATTTATTTAAGTATTTTGTTCATGTAGTTGTAATGATTTCTGCACGCAACTCCATCACGGGGAGGATCAAATGAGCAATGCTCATTCTGATGTCACAATTTTACCCCAATATGAATCACTTTTTTGGTTTCTCCCAACAACACTGTCTGTTCCATATTTAATCCACCCACTAATTAGAACCAAATTTTGCTCAGTGGTCCATTTGGGGCTTTTTCGGCGAGCATGAGTTGAATCCTTTGCATTTGGAGTGGCTTCATGACCACCTCTTATTCCACCAAGACCCATTTGTGTAGAAAATTCGGGAAAGTCATCAAGTCCAACATTCGGAACATTTTCATTTCCCATTGGAGTAGAAGAATAACAAGGGGGTGCTTGAGATGAATATGGCATCATTGCTCCATAATATGGATGATAATTTGTATTACATGACGGCATGATGAAATTTGGAGGAAATCCATAATTTGGTATATTTTGGGGACCTTGTTGGTTGGAAGATTGATTTTGAAATCTATAGTTGTTGGGATTTGGGTTGTTGAAAGAGTAATTAGTAGAATTTTGGGTGTTAAAAGGGTTATTGTTGGGATCCATTTCACTAAAAAGATGTTTAGAACTACAAACAAGAGTTGAAAGAAGGCTAAATAGAAAAATTAGAGGGAAAAATGTCGATTTTTTTTCTGTGTCCAAATCGAATGAACCAAGTCTCTATTTATAGAGAAAAAAATGATGAATTTTGGTGAAAAAATAAAAAATTGATTTACTATGAAATAATTAACCCGAAATAATTAGGATGAGATAAAAATCTGAAAAATCTCAACAGCCAATCATAAGCTGACACACAGCCTCAACCATTTCTCCCTCCTCCTTCCATCACCTCCCCCGCGCTACACTCCTGCCTACGCTTCACCTCCCACGCGTGGACCAATCACAGCGCCATTGCTTCCCTTCTCTTCCGCGCGGACCCCACATGTGCAGCTTTCAACTAGTTGAATTAATTCAACTCCAAACAATCCACTTCATATTCAACTACTTATTCAACACCCCTATTAAACCAATTCAACTACTTAATAAAAAATTCAACAACCCCATTGCTCCTAGTCTTACAGTGTTCTGTTTGCGTTTCTAGAAGTGAAGATCTATACAAATGCAATCTTGCAGATAACATATATTATAGTTGTAACATTGTAACATGTAACAAGTGGTTCAATGGTAAAGTAGTGTGGCTGTTAACCCACAGGTTGTTGGTTTGATTCCTTCCTCCAACATTTTTATAAAAGAACATTTCAAATACAGTATTCCATGTGGCGGGCATCTACGCAGTTGACGTGATGGTGGTGATGTGGCATGTCAGTCCCACATGGCAGTGATGATAGGGGTGATGATGTGGCATGTGAGTGATATGTGGCATAATGGTCCAATAAGATGATAGGGGTGATGAGTGATTGTTTTATTTATTCTTTGAGTAGAAGTTTATGAACCGATTCTGCAATATGATTGAATCTTGTTCTGTAAAAAATAATTAAAGATTTGAGTAAAATCTACTTGAGATCAACAATGTCACAAGAGAGATTGAACGGTTTGAAATTTTGTCAATTGAGAATGATATGTTTGAGAATATTGATGTTGATGTGATTATAATTTATAAATGATTTTTAATCTCAAAATGCTCGAAAAAATCACTTCTTATGACTTGCCGAGAAAAGAGAAGTTTTTTGATATTATGTAAAACTTTCATTATGTATTAAGATTATTATGTTATATGAATAAGTTATTTTTTGTTTTTTTAAATATTTTCAAATTAGAGAATAGTTATGTAAGAAAAGGGGGATTTTATAAATTAGCTTCTTTTTAAAATACAATGAATGCAAATTAGTTTCTTTTTAAAATGCAATGAATGGCCTCTTTAGCTTAATTATTAGGGTTATTATTATCTTTTTTTTTGGTCTAGCGGTCTTTGACCCCACTCCGGTGTTCAGGGGAAAGGGGCCCTGAATAATTCGGAGTTCGGCCGGGAGGTAAGTAAAGCCTGACTCCAATTTGTTCCATCTGGGGATCGAACTCGGGTACTAGGCGAATCTGCCCCTTTAGATGGAGTGCATTAACCACTTACACTCAAGCTTGGAGTTAGGGTTATTATTATCTATTGTTACATATAAGTGGAACTTTACTTTTACTTTTAATTAGGCTGACATCGCTCATGTGATAGCACAATTTTATATCACTATTATATAATATATGATTACATTTCAATGTAAATTGCAAAATTATTGCACACATGGCCAATGTTTTTAAATGGAACTGGATATTGAACCGGCGATCGTGGTTTAATTAGTTCACTCAATTCTACGATGATTAACTATGAGTTCTCCTTCTCTTGTGTTGAGGATTTCCGAAGAGTCCAATTGCAGCCCTCTTGGCAGTGCAAGCCAGGTCTGCTTCGTTTGTTTGTCTGGCAACCCGATTTTAATCCTTCGAAATTAAACATACAAATACTCAATGTTGGATTAGGATAACACTGGCACAAGAATACTGGTGACCCAAAATTCTTTTTTCAATTGCTAGTTGTGTTGGAATTTCAATTAAACTAGATGATACAACGAGCAAGAGCTCATTTGAGAGATCTTTTGGTCATTTTGCTCGCGTCTTGGTTGACATAGACCTGAAATCAAAACTCAGGGACCACATCCTAGTTGAGAGACCGGGTTATGCTTTCTCAGTTGGCATAGAATCTGAAAACTTGCCTTCATTTTGCTCAAACTGTAATACTGTTGGGCATACCAATGGTGCTTGCAAAGGAATGGCTCATAAGGTAAAACAGATTTATGTGCCCAAGCATAAGGCTACTAACAATGGGGGTTCTTCTACTCAGGTAAACCAGCAGCAAGGGGACTCTTCTACTCAGGTAAACCAGTAGCAAGGGAACTCTTCTGAGCAACCCTCCCAAACTCATCAACAACAAGGGATTCCCTCGCCGATTGAGCCTCGAGAAAATGTCACACATTCTACCATGGCTACGGCGGATGAATCACTTATCCCTGCCTCGGCTACAGCGGATGTGGATACGCCTGTCATGAAGGCGGCTAGCACGTCTGCAGCTAGTCGAACGGGTAGTGATTCCACTCAGCCTCCCACCACTAGGCTTGATTCGATTTCTGCTCATAATTCTCCTCTTAACTCTTTGGAGGAGGTTCTTTCTTCTTCAACCCAATCCCCCGCGACTCAGCTATATGCCCCCTCTTCTAACGTTGTGGAGGTTCCTGACTTGAGAGGTTTAGGGAAAAAGTGGGGGGATGTCTCAGGTGATGAGGATGTGCCTGCAGTCCCAGAACACATTGCTACATCGAACCCGGTAGTTGAATCCGACATGAATATTTTAAGAAAGCTCGGGATGGATCTTGGATGGTGTTGGTGATCTTGTGACTTGCACTCGCATGGAATAAATTGTGTTTGTACCGGTTGGTCGTTTGTCAAGTCTCAAAAGAAGAAATTCGGATAAAAACAAGCAGTTGGTTGTTGGTTACAATACTCGCTCAAAGGCTAATTCTGTCTCTGAATCCTTTTAATCTGGCTTGTTTCTAGTTTGTATATCTAGCTTGAGTATCTTCTATCTTCTATTAGTTAGATTGGTTATTCTCTAGCCTGTAGGCTACAATGTTCAGAGGGCAGTTAGGTCTTTCTATTCTTATTTTTTCTTTGATGGCAAGAGTTTCGGTCTAGTCCCCCTTCGCTTTTCTCAGACTTTTTCTTTTTCTTTCGTTATTAAATTCGGGCACTCTGCCTGTTTGAGGAAATAAAAAATTAAATAAAAAAATAAAAAAATTATTAAATTTTAATTAGAGAAAACATAAATAAAAAACAAAAAAAACACAACCTTTTTCCACCAAAAAGACTCAAATAGGAAAGGCAGAAATTGGATTAACACCATTCAGAACCCTGATGGGAGCCTTGCCACTGATGAAGCAAAAATATTTGGGAAAGTTTTTATTGACTTTTTCTTAGATTTATGTTCCTCCTCTAACCCTTCTAACATAGAAAATACTGCTGATGTTGTTAATAACCGTTTAGATGAGAATATGAAAACTTATATTGGGGCCCCTTTTACTAGTGAGGAGATTTTTTATGCTGTTAAAAACCACAAACCGTTGGTTTCCCTGGCCTGGATGGTTTCCCTGGCCTGGATGGTTTACCTGCTATGTTTTTTTATCAAAGGTATTGGAATTGTGGGTGATGATGTTACTGAGATGGCTTTTAAGGTGCTAAATGGTTGTGGTAGTATTGATAGCATTAATCACATTTTTATAGGCCTTATCCCCAAGACTAAGAAACCTAAAACCCATGTTCAATTTAGACCTATCTCCCTTTGTAATGTAATCTACAAGATTATCTCCAAAACCATAGCTAACAGATAAAAAGTAATTTTTTCAGATATTGTTGGTGAATTTCAAAGTGTTTTTGTTCATAATAGATTAATCACTGACAATGGTTTGATTGCTTTTGAAACTTTCCATTACATGGAAAAGCTAACTAAGGGAAAAGTGGGATATGTTGGGATTAAACTAGACATGTCAAAAGCCTACGAAAGAGTTTTGTCAAAAAAAAAAGCCTACGAAAGAGTGGAATGGTCTTTTCTTCAAATTGTTCTCCAAAAAATGGGTTTCCTAATCATTGGGTTAATCTCATTATGAATTGTGTGTGCTCTGTTTCTTTTTCTGTTTTACTTAATGGTAGCCCTTGCCCTAGTTTTTATCCACAAAGAGGCTTAAGTAAAGGCGACCCCTTATTCTCATACTTGTTCATCCTTTGCACTGAGGTTTTATCCGGGTTACTCATTAAAGCCCAAGAGGCTAGGAATATACATGGCATTAAAATTGCTACAACTGCCCCGGAAATCTCTCAGCTCTTCTATGCTGATGATAGTTTGTTATTTTGTAGGGCTACCCAACTGGAAGAAGCAGTGCTATCCAATAACCTAGAAGTATACCAGCAAGCATCCGGCCAAAGTATAAATCACTCTAAATCTGAAATTTCCTTCAGTCACAACATTCTTGATGGCCAAAATCAAAGTTTCCATATAGCAAGTTGCATATGGTGATTGTAGAAATAGAAACTAGATACTTGTGGCTGCCTACCTTTGTGAGAAGATCCAAGCAGCGGGTGTTCAATTTCACCAAGGATAGAGTTTGGAATAAAGTCAAAGGCTGGAAGGAGAAAACTTTTTCAATCACCGGGAGAGAGGTGATTATAAAAGTCGTTGCTCGAGCTATCCCGACATACTTTATGGGTTGTTGTCAATTACCTCAAAGTATATATGAAGAGTTGGAAGCCATGGTGAACCTCTTCTGGGGGAAATAAATATACACTGGAGTAAATGGAGCAAGTTATTCAAGTCCAAATATAATGGTGGTATGGGTTTCCGGAGTGTTAAAGCCATTAATGAAGCCCTCCTAGCAAAGAGAGGAGGAAGACTTATATGCAATCCTAACTCACTTCTTTCTCAATGTCTTAAAGCTCGCTACCATCCTAGGTCAGATTTAGGAATGGCAATGGGGCGGGCGGGGCGGGAGAATCTTCCCGCCCCCGTCCCCGCTCCCAAATCGCCCCCGTCTCTATCCTCCGTTCCGCGCTAGGACATTTTTCTCCCCATCCCCATCCCCACGGTCCCCGAGGGGACCCCACAAGTTCATTAAAATTTAGTAAAAATATAAACTAAAATATAATAAAATTAGAAAAATATATAAAAAGTAGGACTAAAATTCAAAAGTTTAACTTTAATATAAAAATAAATAAATGTTAGTCTTACTTTTATATTTTAATATTTAAAAAGTATAAAAGTTAGAACAATTTAATATTTTGTTAATATTTTAAATTAAAAAGACTAAAAAAATTAATTACTTATATCATAATATATATCTATATTCGGGGCGGGGTCCCCACGGGGCGGGGGGTATGATCCCCATCCCCATCCCCACTCTGACTGCGGGGGGATTTTCTCCCCCAATCCCCATCCCCACGAGGAAAAATTCCTGCCCACTGGCCCCATTCAAGCAGCCTCATGAGGATCCCACTGCGGATAGAAATTGCCACCCCTAGTCAGATTTCTCAAAGGGCTATTTGGGCCACATTGTTGAGAAGTGTAAACAAGTCACAACCCACTTTGATAAAATTTCCTTCAAACATATTAGTAGAATTGCTAATATGTCTGCTCACTTGTTAGCTAAATTTGCCTTAGACTCTCCTAATTTGACATGATTTGAGAAAATTCCAAATTGTATTTCTCAAGCTTGTATGATTGATTTTCTCAACTTGGCTTAATAAATGAGGTTTTGTTGTGTCAAAAAAAATGGTAAGGGTGTTTAAATTACGGATCATGGAAACCAAGTTTATGTAGAACTAACAACAAGTCGTTCCAATCAACTCTATCATATGCCTTACTCATATCAATTTTTAAAGCAACCTCCCGTTTCTTCCCCTTACGCTTATTCTTCAAATAATGAATAATTTCAAAAGCAATCATTGCATTATCTAGGATAGAGCACTCAACAACAAAAGCAGGCTGTTCAATAGAGATGCATTTAGGAACTATATACCTTCCTACTTCTCTTATTAGGCACTATACCCTCCTAATTCTATTTAATACCAAAATACCCCTCTCATTTTCACCAAAAATTTCTCCAAATCACCATAATTTTGACATTTCCCCGTAGTTATATTTTTTGAACCGGATTCATCTAGTTGACAGAATTTCAGATTTTAAATTTTTTTCAACTACGAAATTATCTAAATGTGATAAATCTGTAGTTAAGATTATAACTCTGGAAATATGTGAATTTGATAAACCAGAAGTTTTTGCGCTACGGATTTATCTTTTGGTGAAAATTCCGGATTTCTCTATCTATAAAGACCGAAGCCACCGATCAAAACAAGACGGGGAAATCTGTAAGAAAAAGTAAGCAAAGAGTAGGGAGCAAAATGAATAAGAATAGAGAGCAAAAAGAAATTGCAGAGAAATTTTGAAAGGAAGAATTAGAAACAAACAAAAAAAAAACAGAGAGAAAACTAGAGTGAAAAATCAAAAGAAAAATGTAGTGAACCACTAGGACTCACCTTAAACCATGACCACACTCTCCCCACCTCCTAAGAATAGTGTTAAACAACTAGTTGATATACTATATACTTTTATCTTATAATTGTATGCGGCTTGGCGCCGCTCCCGCCAATGCTCGCATTTTTTATTTTTTATTGGTTTTTTTTTTGTTTTGTCTTTTTCTCTTCTTTTTTTTTTCAGTTTTTTGTCTTTTTTTTCCCTTTTTTATCTTTTATATTTTAATGTTTTATCTTTTTTTTTTATATTTTTTTTGTAAATCAACGTATCCTATAAGTGATTGTGGAGACTAATCTATTTGAGGTATCAAATATCCATTTAAGGGGTTGAACTCTCTCAACAAATGTTTTTTCATACGTACCAGTTAGTGATCGAACCCATGACCAAATGGTTAAGGGACCCTCTTTTTTATATTTTAAGGAGTACATTGCAGTCACAAAAAATTTAAGATATTTTAATATGTGATGTTTATTCTTCAATAATCAATTGGGTGAAGTTTATTAAATTTATAGTTATAATTTAATTTTTATTCACGGTTATTTTACTATATATTTTACAAATCAACACCATTGTTCCATTGCCGTAAGGTACTCCGGAAAAGCGGTCGACTTAGTGCTTCCCGAATTCAATCAATTCATGATGGACAAACTTTGTATAGTTAAAAAAAAAATAAGTCAATTATTTTTTGGTTTCCTTTTTTTTGCGATCTGCCAATTTTTTTTTGGTTTTAGTTTTTTTTTTTTTTTTTTCTCTTCTTTTTTTCCATTTTTTTTTGTATCTTTTTGGTTTTTCTTCAGTTTTTTTCTTCTTTTATATTTTAAGGAGTGATTTACTGTCTCCAAAATTTTTAGATACTTAAATATGTAAATTTTGTTCTTCAATGATCGATTTGGTAAAAAAAATTCATTTCATGAAAAACTACGTAAAGTTAGATCCTAAAAAGTGTGGTTTGGTGTACTTGATCGTGAAATTTTTATTATTTTGTAACAAAATGTCTAAAGTGAAATGTTAAGTAGTGCGTTTTGAGGTACTTCTGGGATTTGAAAAAAAAAATTAACTCTTCAAATACCAGAAGTTTGGTAAAATATAATAATAAGTTTGTGAAAAATTAAAATACGTAAAGTGGGATGCTAGCAGTGTATTTTGGGGTACTTTAGGACCCTAAAAAATTGTAGATGTTCAAATACACGAAGTGTGTTCCTCAATAACCATCTCTTTTTGATTTTATAATCTTCTTATTTAATTTATAGTTTTAATTTAATTTTATCTATGGGAACTTCAGCCACATTTACAATAGATCATCAATCGTACTCTTTCAACTTTCTATATGTGCTTCTATTTTATTGATAATTTCCATCAAATCCATCACGATATCACGTATTTCACTTTCTATTTTATTGTCTTCTTTATTTTGGTCATTTTGCACCAACGGGTATTAAATCTTTTCTTTAATTGCTTTTTATATTTTTATCTTTCTTTAATATTCGAGTACATGCAGTGTTGCTGCATTGACTCCGTGTGGGAATTTCAGCCACATTTACAATAGAACTTTCATCATCTTCTTTCAACGAGACATACAGTCACATTTACAATAAAACCTCCATATTATTTTTCAACTTTGTATAACTGCTCCTATTTTATCATGAGTTTTCCTTGAACGATGCACGATACCCGAGTGCTTCAATTTTTCATTGTATTGTCATTTTTTTTTCAATAAACAATTTCATTGAAAGGAGCACAAGGAGTGTCCATCCCTTACAATGAGAGAAAAAAAAAATACGGACGATGTTCAATTTTTCTTTCTTATTATGGGTTCATTTTTTGTATTTGTATTTAATGAATGTTGATAATTATTAAAGTTCTTTAGACTTTTTCTTCTTATTTTATCTACAAAGGATGTTCAATTTAAATGTCTTTATTAAAGTTCCTTTCAAATTTATAATATTTGTTATTTAATTAATATTTATAATTTAATTTTTTATTCACAGTTATTAGATTTTATATTTTGCAAAGTAACATCATTTGCCTAATGGCATAATCTACTTATTAGATTTTCTATCGCAGTTGACAAGCTCAATGTTGACCAGTACAAAATTTTCTTTCAAGTACGATGCGATATTATTCTTTCGAAAAAAATTAATTACTCGATTATACGATGAAATTTAACGAACCCCGTGCGATATTAACGAACCCATTTGTTACACCTGTTAATATTATTTATGTATTAACCCGTCCAAAGGACGGGTATTGAGGCTAGTATTGCTAATTAAGATATATATTGTGTATTATTACTATACTTCAGACACTTCATATACATTTTTTAGTATAAATTATTAAGGACAACTCACACGATATTACTGAATTATGTGATTCCTTTATATAAAAAAATACGTGGTTTCCACTCTTGATTTGATGGCATATATATATATATATATATATATATATATATATATATATATATATATATATATATATATATATATATATATATATATATATATATATATATATATTCTCCTATAAGAGAGACTTGTATGGAATCTGTCTAATACTAAGAATATACAGAAGAAAAATGTGTTATGAATAAAATAGATTCTTTTGAACTGGCAATTAAAATATCATTCTTAAACATTAATTAATTTTTTATGTCAATTTCATTTTTTAAAATTAATTTTACCAAAGTCTACTCTGCTGATTTAATATATAAAGGAATTTCATGTGACAAGAACAAGAAAAATTTACAAACGGTAAGTTATCATAATGCAATATTGAAGTATATTAATGGCTCTAAAAAAACCTGAAGCATTGTTAATGGTTTATAGGAAGAAAAAAAATAATACTCATTGGAACTCAAAAACAAGTCAACCAACATGACGTGGCACAAGTGATAGATATTTGAGTTTCTTAACTATTTGAACCTGGGTCCGATCTCAAACCGGTATGTATAAAAATAAATTTGTTGAAAGATTAGTGTTTCGTTTAAAGCGTCAGGACACTTCGTGGGTAGCCGACAATAGTTCGAGAAAAAACAAGTCAATGACATGTGTATTTTTACTTCACACAATCTATAATACTACCAAAACTGCTTCTCCATCATCTCTCTATCATTTCTTCTTCTTTTTCTCTCTGTCTGTATCCCTTCCAAAATGAAGTTCCAAAAGATCTCTAAAATAACTTTAATAGCAATTTTTGTCATAACTATAGTTCTTGTCATTCCACTTTCTTATCCTTTGTTTGGTTCATCTTTCCACTTGATGATCAACAAAACTAATCAACAATCCTCTTCCAATGTTGTTGATTTGATTGAGCCACAAAGTTTGTCTTCAACATCTATGAAAATATAGGCTTAATTGCACGTGTGGTCTCTCGAGTATCATGGTTATGTGGGTTTAATTCTCTATGTTTCAATTTCGATGCGCGAATTGAGTCTTCTATTTGATTACGCGACCTTGGTCTCTTAACTTCTAATTGGCCAAATTGAAACATCCAGGCATTTAGATTACTAGCCCCACGACCCGTCCGATGGACGGGTTGGCTAGTTGTTGATTAAGTGAAACACATAGAAATAAAAGCAGCTAGTCCCAATGAATCTGGATTGACTCTGATACGATCTAGAATTTTGGTTGACCTAACTCAACCCTACAAAACCGGTTTGTAGAATCAGGATGTCTGTCACTTATAAACTCTTTTTCAGGTCATATCACATCATACATGAGACTCTTAACATGGTCTTAACTATTAGAAAGAGTAAAGAGTGAGTTTGTTTTCCTTGAAATTTATTGAATTTGGTTGAAATCTGCGGTTGCTGAAGATTTACACAAGTACTTATGGCCATAAATTAATGACAAATCACATGTTTAAGTTTTTTTGTTTTATATATATATCACTGCTGTCATTTAACATTACTGTCGACTACAATAATAGTCCAAGGTAGGACCACAAAATACTCAAGGATAATGTACTTATAAACAAAAGTAGCTAATGTGTAATAATTGAAATATTTACCCCCAATGTCTATCACTTATTAGCTGTCAGGAATTAATTAGAACCCAAATCAAATCTTAACGAAAGCTGTTTTAAGAGCTGAACATGATACACACAACTTATTTTGCTTTGCTTAGGACAATTAACTCATCTGCACATAGAAAATATAACAAAGTAAACCAGCTGGGACCAACTTATAAAGAGGGTAGTTTGGTCATTTCATTGTAAACTCTTCAATATTTAACCCCAATGGTCACATGCTTAGAAGCTATGCTCATGTATTGGGAAAAACCCAAGTCCCACATTGAATAGAGATATGGTCTCTAAATAGCTTATAAGTGGGAGACATCCCTTGCCTTACGTACAAGCCAATTTTATGGAGTTGAGTTAGGCCTAAACTACATTCTAAGATGGTACCAGAGTCTATCCTAGATCCTTCGAGTCACCCACCATTATTATACACGCACCAAGCCCTGTGGGCACATGCTTGGGACTCCCCCATGTTAAGTCCCTGCATGCAAGGGGATTATAATTAACTATATATCATTTTCATATCTTTCTTTGACCAAACCAAACAGTTTAATTTTAACATATTATTATATAATAATAATAATGAGGATCCTTAAGCTTATTTGTTAAGGCTTAATACATCTAGTAATAACAATGCAGAGACCATTATATAATTTCTTACCGATCTAAAAGAAAGAGGTCTGCATGCATTCACTTGATCTAGAAAATGTTTACCAATGAATATCATAACATGATGTTGTAAGTATATATATATATATATATATATATATATGCATAATAAGCATGCATACATGTTTAGAGTTGCTAGGAAAAAATGGCTAATGAGTAATGAAAAGCTTTTGTCTTTTACTTCTTAAGGGATCCATGTGCTGTCCCTATATTCTAAACAGAACTATAAGTCACTTGTTTCTAGTTTACCAGACCATTTGATTTGATTATTATAATCTCACACTCCAGACAGTTAAAATAAGAGTAATAAAAAAAAATTGAATGTAACATTAAAAGCACTCTCTTCTCCTTTTATAAATCACAATCGTCATGCATATGATATAGAGCCTATGCACACCTCTCAATACACATAACAGCAAAAAAAAAAAAGAAGGAGAATGGTCTCACTCTCTCTCTTGAACTTCAACTTGAACTTGAACCTGAAGGTGTTCAAGGTAATAATCTCAGATCTACTACTGATGCACCTTCAAGTCCTAGAATATCTTTCTCAGCGGAGTTCTTAGATGAAAACAACTTCATCTCTATTAGTCCAAATCCTGTTTATGAAAGAGATCAAGAGTCAAAGGTATTGACTTTTTTCACTTTCTCACACTTGGTTTACCATGCAGGTGGTATTAGCACACTGAAGGGGGTGCAAGTGTCAAACCCTAATGATGGAAATTGGCCCAGCCCAGACAACACAAAGCAGCACCAAACAAATTTGTTTGATGGGTGCTGCGCGCCCGGACCCGAATGAATTGGATAGTGCGCGGATCCTTCTTGACCCGAAGTATAAATGAGATTCTTGAACAAATCTTTGCCACTTCCACCGATGGGAGTATATACGTGGGTTATATTAGGGGGTCGTACATACACCCCCAAATGGTATATACTATGGAGTATATACGATCCCTATAATTTTTTTAGTCAAATAAAAATTAATTAAATTATTTTAAAAATTAAAATTATATATTTTTAATAAAGATAAATTAGACATGAATAATTTAGGCCTAAAAATAGGTTTAGTGTGTAGTTCGTTAACACGTGACGATGTTATACGTCGAACGAATAATTTAGGCTAAAAAATCGATTTTCGGGCAACCTACTCCGATCGTAATGAAACCACAACTATTAAATCCGAAAAAAATCAACGAGCATAACTCCCTTTGAAGGGTTTTCTTACGGGACTACGGGCTCAAAACCCCAAATTCAATTGTTTACTATTTTTTATTAATTTTTTAAATTTTTCATATTCTCCAAAAAATCTAAAAATTTTGCATAGCCTTATTTTGGTTTTGTTAGATTTTTAGTGGTGTTTTTATAATTTTTTTATTAGTTTTGACTCTTTAACGAATTTTTAGTAGTCTTTTTATAACATTTTTTAAAAAAAATTAAAACAAATCATTAAAAAAATAAAAAAACCATCGTATATACATTTTAAGTATGTATATACATTTTAAGTATGTATATATGATTGGACATGAAAAAGCCATCGTATATACGTGTATATACGATTGGAGAGAAAAAGGAGATTGTATATACCTTAAAAGTATGTATCAGAGTCTATCTAAGATCCGTTGAGCCACCTCCTATCGGTCCACTCGAGTCACACTCCAGTTTCCTAGTCTTGAGCATGAGGAGTGTGTCTTGAAAGTTTCCAATCGAATGTACCATGACTCGAAAAAAAAGTTTATAAGTGAGAAATATTCATCACTTTACAAGTCAAATTTGTAAAATTGGGTTATCCTCGCCAAATTCTTTTTGTTTTTTTGACAAAACCTCGCCCAAATTCTAAGAGTAAATGTTAATTAAACAACTAGCGCATACTATACTTTTATATTTTTTATATAAAATTATACTATTTTGGACTTATTTATAAGTAAAAAAACACTTTTTATGTTTATTGAATAACTAATCACTACAAGAAAATCGTTGATTTGCCACGGACATTTCCGTGGCAAATGTACAAATTTCCGTGGCAAAACAACATTTGCCACGGACCAAAAATGGTGGCAAAAACGCTCGTCGCAAATCGTTTGCCACGGACTTTTCCGTGGCAAATTTTTTTGATGGCAAATCCGTCGCAAATATCCGTGGCAAAGTCGTCGCGCAAATTTCATCGCAAATCCGTGGCAAATCCGTCGCAAAAATTAGAAAAATTAAAAAAAATTAAAGAAGAATCTGCTAGCACCGTAGGTTTATTTCTAGCACAAGTTACTGAAACTACTTTTAACAATTTCAGAAACCAGAACATCACCAAAAATAATATAAATTTACCAAAAATAAAATACCCCCATTGGTATCTGTGTCATCACACAGTTCACCAAAAAAACACAACATAAATGAATCCTACAAGATTCAACTTCCAACTTGATCAACCTTAAAGCATATATATCCTATATCCTATATCCTATACAATATACCATTAAGCGTGTGTTTGTTTAAACAAAAAAGAAAAAGGTCACCTTACATACTCTTTCTCTGCGGCATAAAAGATTCCTCAACTACTAAACTATCACCACAATATTCTTCCAACTCTTCTACTTTGTTCTTCAAAGATGAAGCCTTATTCTCTGCGTTAGCGACCTTGTTGAGAACATGTTCTTGATTTTCGAGATAGCTTCTCTTGTTCTTCCAATATTGTAAGTTGTAAACTGTTTCCAACTTTCAAGCTCACGCATCACCTTCGATATGGCTAGGTATTCAACCTCAGCTTCAATCTTTTGCCTAAAAAGGTCTTCGAGCTCAAACTCTACTTCTTCCGATAAACCTACGGTGCTAGCAGATTCTTCTTTAGGAGACTTACCACTACTCAAGGCTGTTTCAAGTTCAACAATTCTAGAATCCTTAAGGGTAAGCATACTCTGTAGTCCTTCCAGCTTGCTTTTCAAATTGTGCACATTTTGTGTCAAGCTAGATACCTGAAGTTCAACAATTACAATGCCTTTGCTAAACAAATCTGCAAACAAACGATTTAGTATCAACGCCACAAGAACATCGGTTACCTACAGAAAGACCAAATAAATAAAAAATCTCAACCTATGACTCAAAATAAAGTTCGCATGTTCTATTGCAAAAGGAAATAAAAGTTATACTCAAGAATAGATTTACCATGAATTCATCAAGACATAAATAATACAGAAAGTGATCAGAAATCTCTTCTGCAACAACATCAAGTGGATCTCACAGCCCCTTGTTTGTTTCTACAAGGATACACAATAGTAAATTGGAGATAAGCTTCCTCTTACTCTGTTTGCCAATTATGCATACAAAGATAACATCATTCTAGAGACTGCTAACAAAATTAATAATGCTTGAAGCATAAGGCCGCATTTGTATTAGTTAAAGATTTCCAACAATGAAAGAGTTTTTGTCAATCTAGAATACTTCAGCTTAGAAGACGTATGCAACTGTGATAGCCATATGCCAACAATGGCAGATTATAGTAGATACAAAAATGCAGAATTAGAAAGGTAGAAGAAGTACAGAACAAAAGGCTCTTAGTACAAGAATCAGCGACAACAGAAAGTTATTATGATCTAAAAAAATATTTTGATATGGTTGACAAAGAAAACAAAGATCATAATTCACGCAAGTATATGAAGCTAAATGGAAATTACTTGAACACGCATCGTCAATTTAGGAATTGAAATTATCTAAACCCACAATCTCTGAAAACTAAAATCCCTAAAGAAAGAAAAGGGCAAGAACCAAACATGTAAAGATTTTCAATGAGAAGCGGCTCAATGAATGAAAATACACGAAGACACATGTTTGTTGAGTTACACACTTACAAATTATGCAATTAATATTATCAACCATGAATTGCACCGAAGTTTTTGCTCACTGATCTGAAGTCGTGTAGCCTCTTTTCTCTCGCTTCTCTCTACACTGGATAACAAATCACATCTAATATTATAAGTGCTGATTTATTTTCACAACACCCCCATAAATAACAAAAAGCATGATTTTTGGCTCACCTACGATTTTGAAACCAAACCTTGATTTGTTTAGGTTCAATGTTCAAAAAACCCTAAACAAAATCAATGTCAAAAGACAAACATGCAAAAGACAAACATGTTGATTTATAAAAGAGACTGGAGGGAGTACATATATGCAAAAAACCCTATCTGGTCCATATTAGAAATCAGATACATCAAATCAATGTGTGTTGACCAATTTTTGTTTATAAAAGAGACTGGAGGGAGTACATATATGTATGATGTTCTGCTATAGGGGACAAAAAAAACAAGAAAACAGAACAATACTAAAATGTACTACTAGTATTGCTTAAATTCTACTAATTGTAGGAAAAATGTAAAAACTACTATTAGTATGTAAATGTATTAATATCCCTCTTATGAAAACTTGTGTCAGTCTTATTTTTGTGTATAGTTTAGCAAATTTTCAGCTATATCCTATAATCTCTTTTTTGTATTTAACTACTTTAACGTGAGTATGTCAAAGTCAAGAGTATACTAAAATCTCTTAAATGTTTATCACCTTTTTTAAGAGCAAAGATAATATAATATATAAGAATAAAAAGTGAGATGAAGGCAAGGCTATAAGCTAAAACTATGTTTGAAAAGGAAGAATCAATTCGACTTTCACCATCATAAATCCACAGACATAGATATTGATTCCAACGCGTATTCATTCCATAATCTAGCAGCGATAAAGCTCTCACAGGTGATTTCGAGCTCATTTGGCGGTTTGGTACAATAATCATTACATTGGCTTATTTTACAAGTGAAGGGATTCTTCCTAAGGGTATCCTCGGTAACTATCAATATCCGTCTCGGGCATCGGAGGTAATAACGTTGACAGTTCACCAAAACTCGCTCACTCAAATTTTCAAAATGAGATTGTTGTGCAATTAAATGCAGCAAAATGAATGTCGGATAGACATTATTTTAAATCAATGCAATAAATAAATAGACACGTAATTTCTAAAATACTATTTCTAACTCATCGTCTATCTAGGAAAACCATCTATAACAGATAAATGAACAGAGATCATCTCTGTTTTTCAAAAGAAATGGAGATTATCTCTTTTCCAGATAAAGACAGTCAAGCAACAGCTCAAGCCAACATTTACCCGAGACATTGAGCTGTTTTAATGCGGCCCCACCATAATCGACATAAAATATATCCTTCGTAATCAAACCTGCGAGAAAATGCGGGTGATGTTACTTTAAGTGATGATGTGTAATAGAAAGACAAGAGAGAGGAAACTATACAGATCGATCTCGGTAGGACTCAACATCAATGTTCACATCCGCAATGACTTTGATGATTTCAACCAAACAATCCCGGCCTATCTCATTGTCTCTATGTGTAAGCAAGTGAAAAATATTGAATTAAAAAGCATTAGATGGCACCAAGCACCTATCCCATATTGGGTTGCTAATTATGCAAGTCATGAAGGGTCCAAACAATGTCATTAATAAATAGCTCAAAAATTGTATGAAAAATAAGTAAAATATAGAGGGTAATAAGTAATAACAATTAAATTCACAGATTATAAGGATGCAAACCTCCTCTTGGGCCCATCTTGCTTAACTTGAATATGAGTTGCAATATCAATATCAAGCTGCACAAAAGAAAAATAATAAACTAGATATTTGCGAGACTAGGACTAAGCATTGGACCCATAAAAGCATCTCACTGAATCAAGTAATTGGAGCATGCACTAGCAGTTTTTTACGGTTTTGTTTACATGTACTCTTTTTTAATGTATTTTTTTATCAATACTCTTTTGTTAATGAATAATTACATGTACTCATGCAGAGTGGGTGGCCATGTCTCACAAATAAAGACTGAATCTTTGCCATTTAATACTAATAATACGAGAAAATCTAGTCACTTTATTTTTCCCCAAGACCATACTTTCATAATTAGTCATCGAGGATCGGGTAATCTTTGATGAGATTGCGTGAGAAAGCTAATTTTTTTCCAATGCAGGCATTCTCACGTCTTCAGAGAGAAAGAGGCATACAACAATGGAACAAGCATAACTACTCTCCATGCATGTATAAGGTTCAATTTCTAGGTGGCCAAAATCAAGGCGAGTCCCAAAAGTTATACTAAAAGATTAACTACAAAAACCAGATAATTAAATGCGAAAAGTTGGCGTTGTCCGCTAATGACAATATTCAAACAATTTTAAATACAAAGGTTGTAGTCGAAAATGTAAAGGTAACAAGGATGTATGAACAAATTAGATACAATTTGAGTTTAAGACCTAAAAAGTCATTCAAGCACACAATATTGAATCTGCGATTAAATTAGGAAATGATTTTTATAAATATTTGCATTTTAATGGCTAAAAGAAAGAAAAATCCCATAGCAGAGACTCCCCACCCCAAAAAAGAAACATGCGTTATATGTAGGGGAAAACAAAAGGAAAAACTAGAAGAGTGTTATTCACCTTCTTATCCGAGCCTTTATGCCAAACACTTCACCCAAGGCTAATTGTTCCTTTGGACTCTGAACAAATTATAAGAGATCTGTGAGTAGGAAAAGCTGAAAAATAAGAGCAAGCTAAAAAGTATATTGGCCAAAAAGTAACAAAGACAACTTGGGTTTATAAAACTTTTTAATTACAAGGAAGCTTCTCATGTAAAATAACCACATAAGAAATTAGGAGAGAAGTATTTATCAAGCATACTTACAGATGATGATCACCGCAATGTGATTGCTAATAATGGTAAGTCGAATCCTCTCTAACATATCGGGATCCTCAACTTTGCGCCCAAAGGTCTCGTGATAATAGAATAGTCAAACACATCCGTAAAGGCTTCAATGTATTAAAGAAGCGGTGATAACATAGTAGACAATCAATGATCATTGACATGGTTATTCCTTCATATGTTCAACATGCTCGACAAATGATTACCAAAGAGAAAAATGTAGAACCAATATTGCAATAGTCCTCCATTTATAATGAACATCAAATTTGGTACTTTTACAGACCAATTTAATGCCACTTGAAGCACCAAATGGATATAGAAGAACCAATTGGATGTATTTATAAATGGAAGACCAATCTAATGACTCGTATAACTTTGTAATAATCAACATAAATACTTTCATATAAATATTTGTCTTCAAAGTCACAATCAAATATTTCTGTTTTTATGAAATAAAACCCTAAAGAGAATAAAATTAGAGATAGAGCATACCAAAATGAAGAAATCGATGGAAGCTCGGAGGTCCTTCGTGCCTTCTCTCCACCGTCGAGCTCTCTCTCCAACACCAGAATCCCCGATCAAAACGATCTTGAAGAGGTAGTCATACTCGTGGTCCACCCTATGCGCCATAGATCTCCTCCTCTTCGATCTCTTAAATTAAATATACGAGATCCAATTCCAAACAACACACACACGGTATTCATTCGGATCCAAATCCAAGCCATGAAAATAAGGAAGCCTGCATTTAAACGAAGAAGCAGATCTAATAACAGAAGAAAAGTAAAAGAACTCAACGTGAGACCGCAGAGGATTTAACCCGAGAAGAAGAGGAAGAGGAAGAGGGAGAAGGGTGGAGGCTTGTTCAGGGGAGAGTGGCGAGGGAGGTGTGAGGAATGAACGAACGTGAGGAGGAGAAGGAGCGGTGAAGGAAGTTGAGAGAGAGGGAGAGGGAGCGGTGAAGGAAGTTCGAGAGAGGAGAGGAGCGAGCGTGAGGAGGAGAAAGAAAAGAAAGAAGAAGGAAGGCGATAATAAGAACGCGCGTATTGGGGTTTTAACCTAAGGTCATTTGCGACGGGCTTGCCACGCCTAGTCCGTCGCAAATTTGCGATCGTTTTCTAAGTCCGTGGCAAACTCCAGCGGGAAACTTCGCGCCTCTTGTTTTTTATACATTTCCGTCGCAAGTCCGTGGCAAACGACAGATGAATTAATATCCGTCGCAAGTCCGTGGCAAACTACCGACGGAATAAAGTCCGTGGCAAATATTGGTGGCTAAATCAGACTTTTATTGTAGTGAATGTACCTGGTTTATATTATAAACCAGATACATCAATGAACCTAATTTTTTTTTCTTCTTATAATTACGTCTAGAGAGAGCATTTTTTTTGGTAGATAAGGGAGTATTTTTATATTACTAATCAAGATATTGTGTATTACACCACACATGAGACACCTCATATACATCTTTTAGTATCAATGATTAATGAAAATTCATATGGTATTACTACATTATGTGGTTCCTTCATATAAAAAAAATACGTGATTTTCACTCTTGGTTTATCTAATGATAAAGAATATATGGAAAAGATCGTGTCGTGAATATTTCTCTTATTAAAAATAATCATATTTGTGACCTGTGTGAACAAAAATGAAATCCAATACCAACAATGGTTGGTAAGGCACAATAAGCTTGATTTTTTTAGTTTCATGAAACTTTTTATAAATAGTTTCTTAATATTTGGTAAATTTAAATATAGTTGGTGGAGAGTGGGAAAGATCCTACTAAAGAAGGTGTTGAGCGACATGTTTTGTGGGTAGAGGCTCGACTAAACAAAGAAAAGGAGATTGTTGATCCTAAAACTAAGGAGGTGTCGGAAAGAATTGTAAGTATTTCCTAAATTCAAGCTCACTGATTTTAATTGTAACTTTTATGATTTTTATAATGTATTATACTTTTGTTTTGTGAATCGGGAAGCCATATCACGATCGGTGTATCAGGGGAGAGCTCAGCGATTGCTCAAAAGAAATCCTTACACGTGCCTTAGGTAAAGAAGAATACTCGGGTCGCATAAGGGGTGTTGGATTTGGAGTAGCACCAACCGAGTACTTTGGACCAAAACAGAAAGTCTATGATGAGAATCATGAGTGCCCACCACCGAGAAAGATGATGGCATTGTATGAAAGTTTGCAAGCTCAACTTAATGATATGCGATCACTTTATGGCCATGTTATGCCACTCAAAGACCAACCCTCGCTACACATAGCGATTGCACGAGATAAATTTGCACCATGCCGTCAACTAAGGTATTAATTGTTTTTATTATTTTGTGGTTTATAATTGATTTATTGTACATATATATATATATATATAACATCAAATAATGTCTTTATTATTTTGTGGTTTATAATTGATTTAGGACAACAATGAGTGTGAGTGTGAATTGTATATCTCAAACCCACATGAAATGGTTGCAATTGGCTACACATGTAGCAATTGGGTCCCTTGATGCACAATGTACCCCTACCTCCAAATCATGTTAGAGTCGAGTTGCGGTACCATTTAGGGAGGATGCACCATTGCACTGCTCCGATTGACAAGATTGATATCTTGCGGTGTCACAAGTGATTGGTACCTTTGTGGCATGGCCATCCGCCCCTTGTCGTTGTAAGTGACAATATATTTGTAACTAACTAATTATAGTTTTTGTCATATAATTTGTGCTAACTAAGTAATTATTTTTGTTTAAACATAGATGCGCCAAAATGAAAAATCTAAGAAAGTGTCTACCGCAAGAAAAGATCTCCTTTGAAAAGTCTTTGGCAAGCAAGGAAACATCTATTGGCAAGAAAGTGTCTCGATCCACCCCTTCTACAAAAGTGTCTCAGTCCACCCCTTATGTAGAAGTTTCACACCGCCTCTCCTCCAAAAGTGACCTGATCGACCCTCCTCTTCTCTCGCCAAGTGACTCATCCCACCCCTTCTCCAATTGTGTCTCACCCGCCTCTTCCTCTTCCATTGAAGCTTATAAGAAGATTGGTGAGGCCGACGCTGCAGCGTCTGAGAAATACATCATGAAAGACAAATTGCTTATCATAAATTTTGAGGAAGAAATTTTTGGAGCCGACTTGCCTCATATAGTCGGACGTGAGGATATCCGTCTTTGTATGTGATGCGGATGAGGCAACCGGTATGGCTATGAATATATATGTCGAAGTACTATGTAATTTATTATTTGACATTGTCGATTTAATTTTATTATATCGTTAATTTAATTTATATATATATATATATATATTTATATATCTAAATGTAGGTACTTATGCGAGGACATTGTGGTCCCTTCCAATGCACACATAGATATTTGTTCTTGTGTCAGGGAAAGTACAACCTTTCATCAAGTGAATCCCACTGCGAAATTATCAATCACTTGTGGAACAAAACCATTTCTTTGTTCTTGATTATGTCAATGACCGCTTCAAGGAAGCTCAAAATAGAAGTGATGATGATGTCTTACTTCTAGCACTAGGTTAATCTAGGGTAAGAATTTTTACTCATTATTTCTTATATAACATGCATTTTTTTAATAGTCGTCAATTACTTATTCCTAAATTTTTTTTTGTAGGAGACATTGGGTTTTGTATGCAATTAATCCTAGCAAAAAAAACCGTGTATTACCTTGACTCACTTCAAAATCATTACAGAAACCACATGGAGTTTGTGGAGCTTTTTAACAGTGTGTTTATTTTGTGTCATTCTGCATTTCTTACTTTTACTTATATATGTATATATTGTTATTAATATAGTTATATGACATTCTATTCAATGGTTTAAGGACATATTGGGGAGTGAATAAATTAGCAGTCGGATGGTTACCAATAGTTGTAAGTTTCTAACTTATACATTACATTATTTTGTCAAAAACTATATTCAACTCAATCTAACAATTAACTAATCTAATTATGTTTTGTAGTGTCCTAAACAATTGAATAACATTGATTGTGGGTATTACGTCATGCAATATATGAAGGATATAATTACCCTAAAGAAAACGACTATCCCCAAAGAAGGTATCTACTTCTAATATATTTTTATATGATTTCGATTTAATAGTGGTTCTTTCCAATATTTAACCATTTCAATTCTAATTTTATTTATTTATATAATTTCAGTATTTTAGCGATTGTCAAAGCAACACATACTGTTGAAAGCAGATTCTTTGAGATTAGGGGAGAATGGTGCAGTCATCTCTCCCGTTTTTTTTAAAGTTTCATTTGGATACATATAAGTTAGCTTAGCTAGTTTTTGGTTCATAATATTGTAACTTGATAGCTTGTTTTGGATACATATGAATTAGATAATGAAACTTCTTAGCTATTTTGTTTTGGTTCCTCTTATGTAATTTGTGTTCCTCTTAGCAAATTGATTCTGTTATGTATTGGATTGGATTGGCTGTACAGGTAATTTGTAAATATAAAAAGGAAAACACACAAAACAGAAAAAAAATAAAAAAAAAAATTTAGGCAATACTCAGCGTTTTTAATAAAGGCGCTGGGTATTTAGTAACACAAATAGGCAATACTCGGTGCTTTTAATAAAAGTTGGGTATTTAATAACACAAATAGGCAATACTCAGCCGCTTTTAATGAAGTTAGCTGCGCATAGGGGTAATATTCAGCGCTTTTTAAAAAGCGCTAAGTATCTGGGAGGACGCTTAGGATATATTCAGCGCTTTTTAAAAAGCGCTAAGTATTTGGGAGGACGCTTTGGATATATTCAGCGCTTTTTAAAAAGCGCTAAGTATTTGGGAGGACGCTTTGGATATATTCAACGCTTTTTAAAAAGCGCTAAGTATTTGGGAGGGCGTGTTTTGCAATGGGTGGCGTTTTTAGAAAACGCTACCCATTGTTGGAGTGAATAGCCTTGGCACGCCACCTTGGCGCAGCCAAAAACGCGCCCATTGTTGAAAAAAGCGCTGCCCATCTACTAGATCTGTTGTAGTGTCAAATTTTAGGTGTGACAAAAATTCTGTTTTGAGGGGAGGACCACACGCCAAAGAAAATCGAGTACTCTTGCCGTGGGGTTAAAGTCGTCATATAGATTAGTCATCGGTAAAGCCGGTGGAAACTACACACCAATGACATGCTAAAAAAAATGAAATCCAATAAGTAAAATTGATTTTTAATGTGAGAATTACAATTTTTTCAAAATTATATCTCTATTTACATTTGGGAATAGTTTTACTTTATTATCTGAATAAAATAAATTCTTTTAAACTAACATTTTATTCATGAGATTGTGAACTGACAATTAAAATATCATTTTCAAATATAAATAATTAATTTTTTATATCAATTCTTTACAAATTAATTACTCTGTTGATTTTTTATATAGATGATTTTCATGTGACAAGAACAAGAAAAATTTACAACGGTATAAGATATCACGATGCAACAAGAGTTGCTGTGAGTGGTAACCGGACTCAGATCCCACCACAAGATCTCGAATTTGAATTTTGGGTGTGACAAAAACCTCTGTTGAGAGAGCATAACATAGGGACTGGCAAAGTCAATATACATGTAGTCAGTCAGATCCTCCAACATATATTAATGACTGACAAAGTCGGTGTATACTGCGCACTAATAACAAAGTAAAATAAATATCATGATGCAATATTAAAGTCTATTAATGGTTTATAGGAAAAAAAATACTCATTGGAACTCAAAAACAACAAGTCAATACATGTGTATTCTTACTTCACACAATATATAATACTACCAAAACTACTTCTCCATCATCTCACTACCCCTTTCTCTCTCTTTCTTCATCCCTTCCAAAATGAAGTTCCAAAACAAGGAGCTTCTCTATGGAAACAAAACCTCAAACCAAATGATCCCAAAAATAACCTTAATAGCAATCTTTGTCATAATCATAGTTCTTGTCACACCACTTTCTTATCCATTATTTGGTTCATCTTTACTCTTGATGATCAACAAAACTACCCAACAAAAATCTTCTCCTCCTCCCAATGTTTTTGATTTGATTGAACCATCACAAACATTACCTTCAACAACATCTATGAAAAAGTGTGACATATTTAGTGGTGAATGGGTTCCAAATTCAAAGGGACCTTATTATACAAATAAAACATGTTGGGCAATTCATGAACATCAAAATTGTATGAAATATGGTAGACCAGATTCTGAGTTCATGAAATGGAGATGGAAGCCAAATGATTGTGAACTTCCAATATTTAATCCATTTCAATTTCTTGAAATTGTTAGAGGTAAATCTATGGCTTTTGTTGGTGACTCTGTTGGTAGAAATCACATGCAATCTTTGATTTGTCTTCTATCAAGAGTAAGTCTCACTTCTACTTCTATACTTTTTTATCATTTGCTTTTGTGCTTTTTTTTATTAATTTTTATACTTTCAATTAATTATAGTTGCTTTGGTGTTAAGTGATTTCAATTTCATATGCTTTTGAATCAAGAATATCTTTATTCAATGATGCTCTCTTCCCTTGAATGACAATCCTTAGTAAAAAAACCATCATTGTTCTTGTTAATCAAGCTTATTTTTTTGTTGCCGTACTATTAGTGCGTAGTAATCACTGACTTTGTCAGTGACTAATCTCTGTCGGAAAACCTAGTTGACCACGTGTATAGTCGGCTTTGGCGGTCTGTGTGATTCTCTCCTCTCAAGAGAGTTTTTTGCAACACCTAAGATTCGAATCTGAGACTTTAGGGTGAGATTCAAACCCAAATACCGAACCAACCATTGTTGGTCGTTCATCAAGTTTATGGATTTGTGAAGAGATAGTCATTAAATAAGTTAGATCTCCTTTTTCACAAATTTCTAGTTTGTCGAAATCTTAATGCTGGTTGCATTGGCAATTTCAGTTAGATGAGGATGTTGGTTTTCGAGTTCAAATTCGAGTGTGATTGTGTGATAGTGAATGTATATAGTAGTATTATTTGTCATTTCATATAAACCGACCAAAAATAACTCTAGGTTGACTCTAGCTAAGGACATTAGTTATTTGGCCAATTAATAAACCTCAATTTCAGTACTAATTTAATACAGTTAATAAATATCACCTTTACTCTAATGCAAGTTTCCCTTTTCCTCGTAGGCTAGTTCAACGAGGTTCATTTATGTGCTTCAGACTAACTATAAAATCTTCATTGACTTTATAACAATATTAAAAGTTTCTTTATAACAATATAAAATCACGTGATGCTACACTAGAACAAGCGGTTGACTTAGTGGAGCATGAGAAAACTTATATTCGAGAGGTTTTGAGTTTAAATTTCTACTAGTTCCCTCGGAATGAGGTAGATAAAAAAACAAAATCAGTAATGTTGGCTCAGTGGCTTAATCTACCCTAGAACATAGGGGGTCGGTGCTCCCGAGTTCGATTCCCACAATAGAAAAATTTGGTGTTGGACAATGCAAAATTTGATACTAAGCACAAAACTGAGATTAGTCTTTCGTTTAAAGTGTTGGGACTTGGGACAAATCGTAGGTAGTCAACAATGGTCCAAAAATCTTGACAAAAAAAAAGTGTGGTCCAAAAAAACTCATTTAATTTAATTTTTCTTAAAAAAGACTCAATTATAATTAATAAGTAAAAACACATAATTTCTACTAATTAAAACAATTGGTTAACTTGTGTTTTTTTTGACAATTGGTTAAGTTATTTTTTTTTTAATTTCTTAAATCTTAAAATAATAAAAACAAGAGCGTTTCCTAAATTTCTCTTTATTTAATTTTCCAATGGAACAGGTTTCATTAGGTGAAACTAATTAAAAATAGCTTATATATTTTGGCCAATAAACATAACTATTTTTTTCCGTATAGTTAAGTTTAGAAAGATTATTATTAACCGTCATGTTTAAAAGAAATATTATAATAAATATTCATAATATTTTATTTGGAGCTTATAAATTATAATTAAATACTCCCTACGTAATAAATATAAACAAAATAAACCACTTTTATTTTTTTACCAAAAAATAAACCACTTTTATTAAATAAATAATTAAAACTCTTATTTAAAAATAAACTTCATTACCTAAGTTACCCTGCATCTCATTTAACTGCATAAAAAATGCAAACATATAATTTAAAAACTTCAAAATTATTTAAAAATATATTAAATACCTTCCAATCGAACTCCAAATTATCTAGATCCCTTTCCTTGAACATTGAAGTGGGAAGTCGAAAGCACTCCATTGACAAAAAAAAAAAAATCTCATATATTCAAAGAACAAAATGGATGTTTATTCATATATCATAAACACACACAAAATATAAGAAAACAAGTGCAGAAGGAATCGAATCTTTGCTGGCAATCACATTTAATGTTGTTCATGTCTCTAACCAGTCCACATGATGAAACAATCTCAAGTCACGAGTGTTTATTTATTTATATCTCATTTGTGTCCATTTCTTGATCTTGCAAAAAGCTGAAAGCTCAAGCTTGTCCCATAATTAGCTAACTAGCTTTATATACAAGTTGCTTTGTAATTGGGCTCGGATCCAACTCCATAGTTCCAGTTCGAATATTGAGTGTGGCAAAATACCCGTTGGGAGAGGAAAATCACACCGATGCGAAAGTCGGATATATAAGCGTGGTCACAAGAAAATTCTCCGGTGTAAATTAGTCATTTGGTAAAAATTTAGTTGACACTGCGCACCAATCAAAGACGGTAAAAAAAAATTAGATGGGGTAAATAATATCAAAACAGAGAGTTTTTTCTTCTTCTAAACCAGAGGAAACAGAGTTAAGCTTAAATATTAGGGACTTGGGCCTGAATGGTGTTGGGCTCACTTTTTTATATTTAACTTGCTATTAAATATTAATTTAATAAAAAATTAGCCTATCTAAAGCTTTGTCTTCTTTGTTTTAAAATTTTGAAAACTTAGGATGTGTTTACCATTAGTGAGTTAATCCAAATTAATAAACAGCTATTAACTAATTGAAAAATGATTTAAAGTTTTATTATTAGCTAATTGAAATAAAGTTAAACTTGAATATGTCTATTTATAAAACATATAAAGTTTAAAATAGTTATATACAATTTTTTCCAAAAGCTATCATGCTTTTTGTTGTCACAAAAAAAAAAGCTATCATGATTTGTTGTCTTTGATTCATTTTGGTGTTATCTGATTTGTACTTATGCCAAAACATATATATATTCCATAAAAGCTAAGTTGAAAGTGAAATATTTGTCGAATATGTAATTTAAGACAAGGTACCAAAAAAGCATGATGCTAACATGGTTTGACAACTCAACTAATTTATTTTGAAAAAAAAAATAAAAAAACTCAACTATTTTATTATTTATGCAATGCCAAAATTGAATAATTGCATTGGGAATCCATATGATGGGCCCTAGATTATTTAATTAGATATCTATAATATTGATCTATTGGAAACACACACATAAGGACACAAGTGCTCGACTGCTGGTTGCATTAGCAATTTCAACGATATTAGAATGTTGACTTCTGGATTTGAACACTAGGTCTGACAGTGTGATAATACGTGTAGTACTTATTTAATATTTTCTCAAAGCTGTATGTTATTCCTCGTCTTAAACATGGATATTTTCTTTTTCATCTCTACAATTTTTTTGTCTCTATAATATAGAATTTCTTACATTGGATCGTTGTTTGTTTTAGTTTCTGTAATATTTTTCCATGATTATCTTTAGTCCCTAAGATTAGAGACAACTTTCATTTACATCCCTGAAATATAGATTATGTAAAGACTAATTATAAAAATACATATTTATTACAATAATAAAAACAAGATTGAGGAAATTACAACAATGAAAATCTTTTTTTTTCAAGGATGAAAAGCAAAATCCTCAATATTCATGTAATCACTTAGTTATATTCAGGGGCGAACCCATGTGTTGGGAGGGGGTTCACTCTATTTTTACCTTTATATAATATTTTTTGAACCCTCTGAAATTTTATATTTGCACTAATATCTTTAAGTTTGCACCCAACTGCACTTAAAGACACAATTTTGAACCATTTGATCCCAAGTCTTGAATCTGCCACTGGTCTTATTACAACATGAATATGTGATTTTAAGTATGGAAGAAACTATTAACACCGTGTTTTTGTTAGTATGTACCCCATCAAGAGATATTTAGGAAGTCCATTGAGGGGGTATATTGAAGCAAACAAAGAGGTGTAAATAGTTACATTAGCTATTATTTTCCAACTCTTTGACCATATAATTTCTCAGGTAGAATGGCCCATAGATGTATCATACACATCTGATGACTATTTCATGAGATGGAAATACCCAAGTTACAATTTCACCATAGCATCTTTTTGGACACCATTTCTAGTCAAAGTCAAACAAGAAGATTCAGATGGTCCAACTCATACTGGTCTCTTCAATCTTTACCTTGACGAGTTTGATGAAAAATGGACAGCACAAATCGAAGATTTTGACTACCTCATTCTCAATGGAGGACATTGGTTCTACAAACCAATGATGTTCTATGAGAAACAAAACATCATAGGATGTCATTATTGTCTCATAAAAAATGTCACTGATTTAACCATGTATTATGGTTATAGAAAGGCATTTAAAAATGCATTTAAAGCCATAAATAGTTTAGAAAATTTTAAGGGTATGACAATACTTAGAACATTTGCACCTTCACATTTTGAGAATGGGTTATGGAATCAAGGTGGGAAATTGTGAGAACAAAACCATTTAAGAGTAATGAGATGAGATTAGAAGGAATTAATATGGAATTATATATGATTCAATTGGAAGAGTATAAAATTGCTGAAAAGATTGGAAGAAAAAAGGGTTTGAAATTTAGGTTACTTGATACTACACAAGCTATGTTGTTGAGACCAGATGGTCATCCTAGTACATATGGACATTGGAAACATGAGAATGTTACTTTGTATAATGATTGTGTTCATTGGTGCTTGCCTGGACCTATAGATACATGGAGTGATTTCTTGTTGGAAATGTTGAAGATGGAGGGTGTGAAATTTAATGGTGGAAGACTAAAGACAAATTGATAGTATTTTTGATTAATAAATATTATTTTTATATATGTGCATAGTTATTTTGTTATAGATTATTATTGTCATTTTTTTTTTAATTTGTTTATCTGTTGTAATAAAATTGAAGATTTTTAGTAACCATGAAAACAAAAATTGAAGAAGTTTCATGTTGAAGGATGTTTTTCTTTGTTGACTAATGAGTAAGTAATCAATAAGGGTTGGTCTGAGTGGTAACTGAGCTTAGATCTCACCTCAAGGTCTCGCGCAGTTTGAATCTTGGGTGTCGCAAAAACTCTGTTGGGAGGGGAGAACCACACTAATTAGCAAAGTCAAGTTTACATGTGGCCAGCCAAGTTTCCTGAAGTAGATTAGTCACCGGCAAAGTTAGTGGAAACTGCACACCAATAACACTGTAAAAAGAACTAATGAGTAAGTACTTTTCAAAATGGCTTCGTACTAGTAACTTGTTCAATGCTTCTGTAATCATGATGGATGATTCTGCAAATACTTTAAAAATATACTAGTTATGTTTTTTATTACGAAAAAATTGGGGAAGAAAAATAATTTGAGTTTTTTCCTGGATTGAGGAAGAGTACGATAAAAACTATGGGTTTTCTATGTTGAGGTTGGGGGAGATGATGATAAATTAGGGTTTATTTTTGGGGAAAATGAAGAGAATGTAAAAAGAACTAATTGAAATCGAATGATATACCTACAATGTCTAATTGAAATTGAAACATTAATATTTGTCATGGATACAATCCAGTTAACTGTGTCACGTGAGAATTAACAACCACGTCATACTCCATTAATGGAGATGGATGGAAAACTTAAAAAAGGAATTTTGTGTCACAAATTGGAAATATAAAGAATCCAACTGGGAAAAGAACTTAGTGCCTTCGAGAGTGAGAGAGATGGACTTGAAGGGTAGTGAGAGTGATAGAGAGAGAGAGAGAGAGAGAGAGGCGAAGAGGCAAAGGGGAGTGAGAATGAGAGAGGGTTTGAGAAAAAAGAAAGAAAGAACAATGTTGGTATCATGACAAATTTTCCACAGAACTAACTACAGCCTTGGAATTATAAAGCTTTTTGGTACGACACTGTGATGACGAATCGATCCGGTAGTATATTGTCATACCTGTTAAAAATCACCTAATGGGGGGGGGGTGTCAAGACACATGCCACAACAGGAATCAATCGTACTAATTTTGGTACATTGGTGCCGAACCCGTCAATTACCCAAAAAATAAGGGTGCGCTTGAAACTTTTTCCATTAAGGGTATTTTGGACATCTCACTGTGTTCGGGGGGGTGTGATAAGTAGGGAGGGAAGTGGGAAAAGCAAGTACCAGAGAAAAAAGGCATGGGGCCCAAGGAGGTGTAAGGAAAGGCCCATGCTTCTTAGAACCCCCTAGCTACTCAGTAGAACCCCCCTTTGCCCTATGAAAAATCCAAAATACCCTCACTAAAAATAGAAAATTCCAAACTCAACTCTCACTCACATCCCATACACCCCCTAAACTTCTAAATACTCATTACTCTCATTCTCATCACTCACTCACACTCCACACCCTTACCTCAATCTAATCTAACATCTCAAGCTGAAATCTACCTCAATTTAGTATCAACATTAAGGTATGTATGTAGCTCAATCTATTGATTTTTAGCTGTATTTCACGCATTCTAGTTGAATTACTTTTTTTTTTTGAAATCGCGCACGGTTCGGACCTTCAGAGGTCGAACACGCTCGTTCAAGCGTGCGCCGAACCGTATAGTTCGACCGGCTGTGCGCCGAACATACTAAAATAAGGGGTCTCTATATTGAGTTGGTTCAGCCAAGCGTGCGCCGAACATGATCGGAATTCTGTTATCCGAACCTACCTGATACACAGAATCTGCAGAATTTCTGGTTTTTTACTAGTTTGTGTGATTTTTTCCAAACTTTGTAGGCTTGGAGATGGATGAAACTGGCCCCTATCCCTATCACTAGCTAATTCAATTGTTGTTGATCATTCTAGTTCATTCCAAACTGATCAAGTATTTGCTAGTCGTGATGATTTGTTGAATTATATTCGGTTTGTTTGCCGTACACTTGGGATGGTTACGGTTATCAATCGATCGGACAACGGGGCGAGGTCGGGGAAAATATTCTGTAAGTTGGTTTGTGAAAAGGTAGGGAAGTACAAGCATGTTGTTCACGGGTAACCACTTTGTTACGCCAATCAAGATCGCACGAGCCTTCCACATGTGTTCACATGTGTAACCACTTTGCACCAATCAAGACTGCACCGGTCTTCCACATATTGTTCACGGGTAACCACCTTGTTTCGCCGGTTATGAAGAGAGGCTCCCCAATGCCAAGAACAATTACGCCATGGACAATAATCGGAAACAAATAGCAAAGGACTGGCCCAGACAATATACATGACCTCTGCAAAAATATAAAGCTTTAAACCCCTATTCACATGCTCCTCAAACTGTTGATTTGAGCAAATATTGATTTTGATGTATACTTTGTATTTCTTTGTCAATTTCATGATTTCGTTATGCATAATACAATTGTATTAAGACAATATCATGTTTTGTTTATCTAATTGAGGGATTTAGTTTGATTCAAGTAGTTATTTTAGACTCAAATTACAAGTTTTTTGGAAAAAAAACAGGTTGTTGTCCAGAAAGTAACTGTTTCTGTCAAGTATCAGGACGATTCGGCCCTTACAAAGTCGAACATGTTCGCATTTCATACATCCGAACAATATAAAACGTAGAATTCGATGGAGGTCCAAATCGAACCGTCTATTTTGCATTGTTCGATGCAGGTCCAGTCGAACCTGTTCGATTAGTCATGCGCTGATTCGTCAGTCATATGTTTTTCACGTGAGGACATTTTGGGATTAAACAGGTTTTGGGGGTGTCTAGTGAGTAGAGGGGGTTATACGAAGCATGGGCCTAAGGAAAACTAGTAGGCCCAAAAGGCCAAAAAAAATAAACGAAATTTGTGTGCAGGTTGGTGAGACACAGTACTAATAAGGTGGGTGCGAGTAACACTCAAAATTCTAAATTCTCATATCTGATTCACTCTCTTGTTCTCTTCTAGGCACAAAGCTTCTTGGTTCCTCTTGTTCCACATCAAGGCGTCGCCCAAATACTACATCCATGGTGGAATTAAAAAGATTAATTTGTTATTTTCTAGTATATAAATTACTTTTTTTCTGATAAATCAATGTATCCCTTGTGCGTGCAGTTAAGATCCATTTAATGGGTTGATCTCTCCCACTATACTTTTTTTGCATACGTACCAACCAGAGATCCATCTAGTACTTGTGTTATACCATGTTGGTTTTCTAGTATATTACTTTGTTAACATGTAGTTTATATTTATATTATCATAATCAATAATATTACCACAATCTAATATTTTTTTTATCTCTTATCTCTTACTCATTTTAATTGTCCACTTTTTAAAAGAAATTTGTTTCTTTTTATTTATTTTATTTTTTTTGACAAAATAGTGATATTCATTAATTCAAATTGAGATATTACATCGATGATAATACAAATTCAACATTGCTAAAAACACAAAGGATGAATCTGCAAACAAACTCACAACACCCAAGTTAACGGTGTACAACGACAAAATGACAACATAAATGTCATCAGAGTACCCATGCTTTAAGATTTATAACTTTGAGGCCTTAGTCATTGGTTGAATCTGGAAATGATCAAAGTTGATCTGTCGATCTGAACCGAACAAACACGTCAACGATAGGAAATCAAAAACGCCGCACCAAGACGACGAACAACAATAGCACCGTACTCAGACGACGAATCAAAAAAATACGAAATAAAAGATAGATCAATGTGGTAAATAATTATTTAGATAAAAAGACATGAAACAAACAATATAGACGTGTGATTCTAGGCTAAAACTGACCTAAAACCTCCCCTTTCTAGTAGGTGAGTAAGAAGGAAGAGAATAATAGAGAGAAAATTGTGAGTGACTTTTTATTTGTTATTTTGATAGTTAATTATATGTTTGCTCAAATATACCCTTAATTATTAATAGTAGAGAAAGAAAAAAAATGTCATAAGTAATAATAGTTAAAAGTATAATATATAGTTTCTATAAAAAATACATTTATATAGGTAACTCAAAGCCAAAAATCTGATGTGTCATCATATAAACAAAGACACATCAGCACAACAAAACTACATGAAAAATATGACACCTAAGCAAATTTTAATTTGACAACACAAGTACACAAATTTTAAATACTCAGCCATTGGTTTTCATATTGACCAGAAAAAGAAACGTATACTAATAGTGCTCCATAATAAAAATGTTAATAGGAAATTCCTCACCTTTAAATTCCTCTTTTTTTTTTTGGTCTAGGGGTCTTTGACCCCACTCCGGTGTCCAGGGGAAAGGGGCCCTGAATAATCCGGAGTTCAGTAGGAGGTAAGTAAAGTTCTCGACTCCAATTTGTTCCATCCGGGGATCGAACTCGGGTACTTACCGAATCCGCTCCTTTAGATGGAGTGCATTAACCACTTGCACCAGAGTTTGGAGTTTCACCTTTAAATTCCTCTATTAACACACACCAATTCCTCCAAGACATTGAAATGGAAGACATACTAAATACCAAATTTTCTGCTTTAAAAAATACAATGTCATCTCTCACACACACTCATCCCATAAACATATGTTCTTCAAATCCCACCACCAAAACCGTCAACTTATTTCCAAATTAGTCAACCATTTAAGATTAACATATTAATTTACTGCCAATTTCACTCATTTGCATCCAAAAACATGCATCATGTTATCCCCTGAAAACAACTGTCTCAGATTTTTTTTCTTGACACAACGTACTGGAAATTTGGGAATGGGATTTCGGTGGTGTTCGGGATTTGTGGATATGTATTGACCTAAGTTAATTGAAGACCACATAAAACTTTATATATTATTATATTTTTTTTAGTAATACATATTATTTTTGCTTAGTGGAATATATATTATATATTTTAATTATAGTATACAATATGAACCAAAATGAGATAAGTGTTAACAAGTTATTATTTGCAAAATGAAAACCGTTCCCTCTATTTCAATGCTAACAAGTTATTATTATGGATACATAATGCTTATTATTCTATTTTTTTCTGTTACGACATTAACTTTAATGCTCAACCAAATGGCTTTTCTAAATTGGAAGAGATATTTATACTCCCAAATACATGTTCAATATAATTGTCATTTTTTTTATATACAAGATGATAAAAGAAAAGGAAAAAAATATAATTGTCATTTTATTTACGTTATGTAGTGCTCAAAAGTTGAAATTCAACACAAAGTTAATTGTATCCATAAAACCAAAAAACTTTCACCATACATTTCTCCAGTTGCTTAAATATTAAATAAATTCAAAAAGTTATCAACAATACAAGTCCAAAGAGGCATTTGTTCAATTGTAATTCAACTATAATAATGCTGATGATTCTATGGTAACGCCTCCCATATATGTAACGCAAGGATTAACCCACATTTTTTTTCTTTTTTTAGTTCTTGATTTGTTTTGTCTACAATTTTTCCTCTGTTTCTATTATTAATTGAGCGCATTACCATTTGTGTTTATTATGCTATTTTATTTCATTTCCCTTCTGATATTGTCATTCTTTTTGTAGTATAACTTTTGGATTCTTTTAAGTTGCAGAGAAATGAAACTGGTCCAACATCACACAAGCTACTTGATGCAAAGATATGGTTCCAATCTTCTCTTTTGCTTTTTCTCTTAATTATCGTTGGCTTTGGTTCTTTTCATTTTTCAATTCATATATCTCTTGGGAACTCATGATATTCCCCTTTTATATTTTGTATGAGATAGTGGTGAAGCCAAGGAGTGGAAAAGCCGGAGTGAACTACATGACAATTCTTGCCTAAAGTTTATCAAGGTGATCAACATAGAGTTTGATTTGCTATATTGTATGATGAGGTATATCAATGCACGCTTGATAGTTCTATTAGTCTTTTTAACTCTCTACTCTCTCAACAATAATGGATGTGTACTTGATATGCAAAATGTGTGAAGAAAGAAAACTAATATTTTTTAAATTATAGGAGCATTTTTTTAATGATATTTATGGACTGTGGTGAACTTGATTCTTATCTACTCATTAATTGTGTAATGTTTCATTGGTTGCTTTAATTTGATACTTTTTAGGTTCTATCAAATTTGTGCTCCCTTTAACAAAAACGGTGAATGCTTAGCATGGCACAGAGCGGCTTTGCGAAAGGCTTGATGACTTCTTAATGAATATTTTCTTATTAAGAGCTTTGTTAGGATTGTCCATTTGTTTTTCTCTTTTTGCTCTCTATAAGAGCCCGCCGGTCGCAACATTTAGCACAACTTGTGTTTTTTTTTTCATTTAGAACTTTGGCTTATAAAAAGAGGATCATCTCATGATTCTCCAGATTATACTTATCAAAAATTGTATTTTATTACACAATCATGCTTGATATAGTAATTTGTTAGCAACGACTCCTATGAAATACACAAAACAAAAAACTAACATAATTAAAAGGATTAATTGTTTTGGTATTTTCTTCTGATAAAGATTGCATTGGTGTTTTGATCATGATATAAAAAAGAATAAATGTTTTTTATAAATCTCCAAACGGGTAAATTAAGTGCATATCCCATGATGTGAAAAATTAACTTTAAATTAAAAATACAATAATATCTGTTTCTCAAAGCATTTTTTCCAATGTGTCATCCATAGAGCAATTCAATGGAAAACGAAATAAGTGTTGAACCTATGTGGCTCTAAATGTAATTCAACTAGTATGTAACCCGTACGTGGCATGGAAAACAATTTTCATACATAATATTAAATTTAAATATTTTTATGAAAAAAAAACTAACATAATATAAAATAAAATAAAAAAAGTCAAGAAAATTGCATCTAAATTTAAAGTGTCATAACAACGAATCATGTTAGTTGATTTTAATTTAGTATTTATGTGTTTAATATTTGTGACCCAACCTGTAGCAATACCATGCTTAATGATCTTAATATTAACGTTATTAGGGAGTCTTACCGATTTTTCAAACACCGAAAGAATAACTATGAAACAATGATAAGCGAGACAAATTTGTTTCATATTTTTTTGATAAAATTCATTTCATTTTTTTTGACAAATTAATTTCATTTAATAAAATAAGGTTTTTATAGATTTGGCTTCTCTAAAGTGATCAACTTACTTTAGATTGTAAAATAAGTAACCTCAATTATTGATAAGAAATCTAATAGTAACATGTTTCTTGCCAAGGGTTTAACTTAGTCCCTCATTGGGCTCTTTTCTGTCCTTTTTTTGCAATATTCAGGGGAGGTCCCCATCTTATAAAAAGAAGAAGAAAATAATTAATGGTAACAAAATCATAAATGTGTTAGAGCTTAATTACAACCTTGTTTTTTGACAAACCCTTAATTTTTTATTAGTCATTGAGATTAATTACTTTTTAATCTAAAGTTAATTTTTCACTTCATATGAGTTGGATCCGATTTCTATTAACTTAATCTACCCATTTGGAGGTTTTGAAAAACCCATTTATTCTTTTCTTATCATGTTGATCAAAACAACAACATAATCTTTATCAGAAAAATATACTAAAATAATTTATCCCTTTATTTTTTATTATTTTATTTTGTTTGTTTTATAAGAATCAATGCTGACAAATGTATCAAGCATGATTGTGTAATAGAATAGTTTCATTCAAGCGTACTTTGGAGAATTAAGACAAATTTTTTAATAAGCCAATACTCTGACGATCACGTAGCATATGTCTTCTTCTTCTTTCTTCTTCCTACTTTTCCTCTATTCTATCGGTACAACTCTAGAAGATGAAGCAAATAATCAGGCATATCAAACAAAACAAAAAAAATTAGAGAAATAAATTAATAAAAAAACAAAGAGATAGAGATATATATATATATATATATATAGAGAGAGAGAGAGAGAGAGAGAGAGAGAGAGAGAAATGTGTGAGAAAAGAGAAATGAGCTACAGACACAAATGTAAGAATAATATAATATCGCAGGAAAAATTACACAGACGTAATTGATGATTTTTTTAGTCTACTCCTATATTGAAATTTGAAAACATCTTTAACATGATAACGTAAGACTATAATGTAACGGAAAGAAAATGCAATAATTAGTATTGTTATCAATTTAAGACCATATTGTAACAGAAAGAAAATGCAATATTCAGTAAGACACCTTTATTTTTTGTTTTCCTGCAACAACAAAAATTTCTTATTTGAGTATGAAAATTTAAAATTAAAATGTTTTTTATTTGAATTAAGAATTAATGGTGAATATCATTGTGCAATCATTGTGAATAGTAACCAATAGTGATTAGGGAACAATTTGATTAATGATAATTAAAGAAATTATTATATTTGAGAATTAAATTTAAAATACAACCTAACTGCTGAGTTGGATTAGTGGTCACATATTGGATTAATATTGAATTTGGATGAGGAACATGCTAAATTGTATTAGTAATAGGTAATGAAATAATCGTGAATGAGTGATTTTCTCAAACAAAAATCGTGAATGAGTGATAAAGAGAATATGTATATGGAATGGAACTCTGTATTATTAACATTTTAATTATTTTCAAGTTTGTTTAATTAGCTTTCCTCCCACCAATTGTGAATGGAAATTGTTTCCAATGAATTTCAATTTCCACTTCTAATTGACACGTAACATGTAAGACTTTATGAGATAATTTCAATCAAAAAGTCCAAAACCAATGAAGTTCAAATAATCTTATAAAAAAAATACCATAATATAGAAGATTTCTAGTTTTAAATGTATTATTAATAGATTTAACCAAATCACTTTATCTCCAAATAATTAAATATGATTTTGTACTTAATTTTAGACAACTTATTTTTTTAAGCAATTTACACAACTTATTTAAAAAATTGTAATATGATTAGTTTTGTATGCAAAATATTTGTAATTTGTAATATGATCGAGATTAATTTGAAAAAAAAAAACAACTTTTTTATTTCAAAAGAGAAAGATGTTTAAAAAACAATAATTTTGAAGTCGTGGACATGAATATGGATAAATATTCTCCTAAAGGGTTTGTTTGTTTGGTTTGATTTAAGTTTGCAATTTTTCTTTAATAATTCTGACATGTATTTAATATATTAATTAATTCTATTGCGCACATCTAACTTTCAATGAATTATATACAATTTTATGGAAGCTAATATATTTTAACTTAAACGAGGAAAGTGTCGATCTAAGGCAAAGGGTATTCATCATACTCTTCAACTGGAGTGATTTACATCTAACACAAATGGTCTTCTACCACCCTCTTCTAGACAACTTTGCAGTTGGTTTTATCTTTCACATTCTTTCTTCTTCAACCTATTTTCAAGAACAACTAAGTCGTTTTGTGCCATCATATATATTTTCTTGAATATTTTCATCTCATATATTATATGAAAAAGCAGAATTGGGAAAGGGATTGTACTATGAATTATGCCTTCTACCATCCCTATTTATTTTATTTTATTTTATATAGAAGAATGGGTGCAAGCATTAGAGGAAAGGATTGACATAAACAGTTATTGAATGCACACACCAACTTGCCTTACTCTGTATTAACTTACTTTAGGAAAGTAGGTTATGTGCTTTTACATAGTATTAATTAAGCATTAAATTTTCTATACAAGATGAAAAACCCCTTTCCTATATATATTTTTAAAAACTCCGTAGTGTTAACAAGTCTACTGGCATTATACAGATTATGACAGTAAATATGAATTTTGAGTAATGACTTTGTTCATATTGACACATTTGATTGTATTATTTAGCATGACGATTTTCGTATAGAGAAGACATTGTCTTTATATCAGGCAACATGCTTTTGATTAGTAAGTATTATATATTCCAACTGACCATTGTTGCTTAAATTGTTAAGCGATGTTCTTATTGGCAATGTTGCCTTATCCTCTAATTCAGCAACTCAATTGATTTTCACCATTTGAGTTTGAGTTTTGCACATCCATCTTCCCCGACAAAAACAAGTAGTGTACTATGGAGATGCAAAAGGTTGCCATGTTTCCTAAGGTGGGCAGAAGAACTAGGAGCGAATGCTATTTGCAATAGAATATTGAATTTTGATTCAGTAAAATGTTAAGCATATGATATTTACCCAAAATATATTACATTTGAACACAAAAAACTATGAAATAAAAAAGAAAATGAAACACAAATGATATTGGCACAAGGACAAATTAGGAAGAATACTTTCAACAAAATGAGAGTGAAGAACAAACGAAAATCTGATCATCGATTGTACTTTTAGGGTGGTGATGCGAAAAATCACCGCACAAGGAGGCCGGTCGTTTATGCTGAGAAAGGATGCAAGCTATCTATCGTCTACCAAATACGATGGTAGTGAGGAGCAGTGTGACAAGTGATAAATCAAGTCTATCAAATATGATGGTTGTTGAGACAGTTTGAGAGTTTGTGCACAACAACAAAACCCTAACGGATGAACTTTCCAAATTGGATATTTGTTGCCTTTTGGGTGCAAAAGACTATGTTTGGTCCTAAACTAGCCACAAATTTATAAATAAAACATTTTTTGTAATATTAAAAAAGCATATAATCAATATTTCATTTTATAAATAAAATATTTTTTGATTTTTTTAAATTACTATTTAATTTCATATTTTATCAATTTACATATAATCAATATTATCATTTTCATCTGTCAATATTATTTATTTTGTTCAAAAATTTAATTTAATTCCATATTTTAAACCGAAATTGTTTCCCGTGCATCGCACGGGTTACATACTAGTTGTAAAAAAAGTTAAAGGTATAACAAGAAAAAGACATAGATTCACTGACATAATATTTTTATGTTTTAAAATCACTTAATCCCTATAATTTTTGGGATAGAAACTGAAAAAAAAAAAAACCAAGAACATATCACGTTATATACTAAATAAAAATGGCATGTGTCAAAGCAACATAACATAACGTAAAATGTGAAAATTATAAAAAATGTATCAAAGATAATAACTTCCCTGGAAAGCAAAGCCAAAGGGAAAAGGCATAGTTGTTGGGTATTCTAATATATATATATATATATATATGAGATTCAGGTGGGTTCAAGAGCCCAATAATTGCTGCAGCAATTGGTTCAAATATTTCACAAGAAGCAAACAAAATCATGAACCATATAGCTTTGTATATCTTCAAGTTATATAACTTAATTTGGAGTGAACCTTTCTTTTTAGTCTTTCCAAGCAAGATATATATGCTTGCAGTTTGCTCATATTGGAATTTATATAACTTTGATAGATATTCATGAATGTGTGAAACTGCATTTTTACACCTATTCAATATCCTTTCCCTCTTAAGGCTACTGAAAAATCCATGCCTTATAACGCGTACAAACATACGATTGGGATACTAACATATACCAGTATTTGTACTAAAGATAGTTCATTATGGGTTACAAATTTATTATTATAAAGAACTCACCAAAAACGTACACTCTTTAGGTGTATCCATTGAGACTATAAAGTGGGGACATATTAGGTGTCATTTATGGCCATGTATGCCATTTAATAGCTGGAAATGGGGTGTTAAATACAGAAAGGACTCAAAGTTGATTTGATGTTATAGGGTAATGGTACGGTAACCATTATGTAATCTGCATCAGATATTATGGATGCTCATAGTATTAATTAGAGGGTAATATTGGTAAAAATTTCATAAAAATTAGAAAGTGACAATTATTTTGAAACAATATTTTTAGTAAGTGAGACCATTATTTTGATACGGAGGGAGTTGTAAATAGTAAATTCATTTATTTAAGGGGTGTATCCATTGAGACTATAAAGTGGGAACATATTACGTGTAATTTATGGCCATGTATGCCATTTAATAGCTGCAAATGGAGTGTTAAATACAGAAAGGACTCAAAGTTGATTTGATGTTATAGGGTAATGGTGCGGTACATGTGTCTCATGCAGAGATATTATGGATGTAATATATGACAATATGTATGTATTACTCCCTCCGTATCAAAATAATGGTCTTACTTACTAAAAATGTTGTTTCAAAATAATTGTCACTTTCCAATTTAATGAAATTTTTACCAATATTACCCTCTAATAAATACTATGAGCATCACTCCCAAAACGGAATCATCTACTTTGTATTTATGATGGTGGTGAATACACCAATTACCAATATGGTTAATTATGTAAAATTCTTCTCCTCTTTCTTCCTTTTACCCCTTTTTCTTAATATGTGTTAAATCTCTAAATAAACAATTAAAATGATACGGATGGAGTATTATTATAAATGATATAAATAAATGTTAAGGTGGGGGTGTTCAATACCGAACAGAACCAATACAAAACTACAAATCAAATGTAAGGAAAATGGAAAATAAAAATTTCGGGGTTGGTTTCACAATTTTTCTTATTCGTAAATGGCGGGATTCCGTTCGATCTGCATATTGGATTAGTGAAACAGAACCAGAACGAACTAAATATATTGAGTAAATAGTAAATTCATTTGTTTTTTTATTAGAAGCTAACCGAACTATATCAAACTGCATCTAATTTTACGTATCAGTTCGGTTCACTTTATTACTCGAACACCACTATTCACACATTATTTCCCAAGCTTCTAATATCGGCGAACAACAACATCATGTAGCTTATGATGGGGAGTCAAAGCTACGAGTAGAGTTGCATCGATTACACTATTGTGGGAAATATTGCTGACGAGTAGTATCACTCAGCCGAATGCATTAAATGAGACTTGCCCAGCCACCAACTTCTCATCATCACAATGGCCACCTCACCTCATATAGGGGAAAATAATATCCCTGCATTAGACTAGCTTTGACTATAAATAGAGTGGTCCACAAATAGCAATAACACCCACTTTCACTTTCAGCTTCTACGGCTATTTTCACATTAACATATCCAGATATCACTTCCACTCGCTGCTTGTAACCGAAGGTGTCTTACGATGATTACTTTAGATTTAACATATTCATGTGTTCCAAAACTATAGCGTGTTTAAATATTTTGCATGCTTGTATAACCTACTTTATTAGATAATCAAATTTTCGTGTCATAAGAGTTTCAGTACAAGGGTTAATGTTTTTCTATGTTATCTGTAGTGGGTTTCCAGTGTCTTCCATGGATTTATGTTTCACGTTACTTTATTGTTATCATTCTTACGTGTTTAAAATCTCTGGTCGACGTTAAAAGTTTGACATATAATTGGAAAATAACTGATTTACAATTTCTCTAATTTTTAGAGACATGGGTTTAAATACAGGGGTTAAAACTTTTTTTTTTTCTTAAATGTGTGGTGGGATTCATATCGTCTTCTATGGAAAAATGTTTGAGGTTATGTGAAGATGATCTATGATAACAGGTTCAATAAATTTTATTTGGAACTTTGCAGATGATGTCCCACTTGGCATACCTAGAGTCTTTGTCAATTTTTCCAGATTACAGAGATACGATGTACTCCATGTTGAATATGTAGTTGGAGAGGTCAGTAAATTTTGAGAAATACATGTTTAAGAGAACCTAAGAATACCGGTGTTTATGTTTTTGAGTTTTTGACTTCCAAAAATAATGTAGGATTTTGGTCTTACGCCCACAATGTTCTCTCGGCGTTATGTTGAGTATCCGCCAAGGAATGCAATCAGAATCGATCCGTTGGAAATGTATTCAATGTTGGAATGGTGAAACATGAAGGAAGGGTCTCCATTATTGGGTGGGGACGCGTCGGTGCATTTTCTGACCTCCATTTGGGTGGTTGGATGAAGATGGTGTATCTTGGGACGGAAAGTTCATCACTCAAGTTTACACCAACTATGGTGATGATGGTGGTCTACCCTCCGGTTATTCCTCCAAAGACCGCGGTGGAATTGGAGATTCTCGCCAATGATGAAGATCATTTTGATGAGGCGGGCTCGCTTGATTGAGAGCTTGACAGAACTGTTTACTTTCGAACCCTAACTAAGCATTTGACACGGGATGATGCTAACCAAAATGTTCTGGTATAATGAATGAACCTATGTCATCTACTTTGTTAGTGCAATTTTCTTGGCTGCCTTATATATCGCTTATATTTAATTTTGTTCTGTGCTTTACCAATTGAATTTGGATCTCGAGCTCTTCCTTGGTGAGTTCACTGTTCGATCGATTGATGATGATGGCAACCAGTGGAACCGCTTCTTAAGCGTGAGATGGGGAGCGGGATTGACGCGTTGGTATCACAAGAGCTTGGGACACATTTCGTGAGATGAAGGGACTCAGCGCAGGTGATCGTGTTAAGTTTGGTGTGCTGGCTCCTCACTCGGATGTCCTTTACTACATTCCCAACTAAGTAATGGAATCATGTTACATGTATGCATCCATCTTTTGTTGTTTCTTATTGGATGCATAGGTTACTATGGTGGCTAGGATGATGTAGTATTTTGTGGAATTCGGATTATTATAGTGTTATAAGCACCGATAGTAGTCATGTTTTAAGTAAGGTCTTTTTTGGAAGTATATGTACGTTAGATGGAACTGTATTCCTTAACTATTTTGAACTCCATCATAGTTTGGATATGTATTGCTAATGGTCTGTAAGCAACTAATCTATGTATTATGTAACTTCTGTGTACTTCCATGTTGAACCTATGTAGAACAAATGTTTCAGGTAACTTCTAATGTTTGTGCTATCTTATGCCCGTGCATTGAACAAGTATTTTGGGATTCTTAATGACAATCAAATGGACGAAATTTATAGATGTATTACGAAACGTGTAGTAGTGGTGTTGTGTTCTGCCGAAAGATTCTATATTTTATTACCACGTGTCGACTGACTTATAATCCTTTTATTGGGAATTTTTTTTTCACCTTGGGTATTAACTATATGCGTGCCACATGGACAGTTGTGAATCTAACAATGGTTTCAACAAGTAATATTCACATCACAATTCTATAGGGAAAAAACCTTATTTGTTAACATGTGCCACTATAAATTTCAATGTCATAAGATGTAATGAAAAATTGGACTCATTTGACTATGTGGACTATCTCAAATCACATGGTTTACGTGGTCACCTTGACAGTTCAATGAAGCTACTTTCGTGAGACATACAATAGGGGTAACTTTCAAAATAGGCTACTAGGGATATATTCATGAGAGAAATTTCTATCTTCCTATAAAAGCTTCGTGTTCAACAAGTTTTTTGGCAACCATCAAAATACGCTCCTCTCCTTCATTTTAACTTCAGACGAAGATTTCGCAGCACAAAGGTAATAGGCAGTGATCAAATGTTTATCATACGTGTTTAACGTTTCTTGTGTCACATGTGTTAACTGTTCGGAAGAGTTAGGGATCGTTTCTAAGTAGATTTTAATTTCTTATTTTGAGAACCATTTTTTCATATCGTCGCATTCGATCCAATCCACCCGATTTAATGTTTGAGATAGATTATTACAGCATTTACAAATCCTTCGACGATCTTCGTTATTCTAGGTCGAATGGAGTCATCAGGGTTATGGAACTCTCCACAATACACCTACCAGCTTGACATCAGATACGAACCTTTCTACTTGCAGTTTATACCGGATAAGGTTAGACCATTGTACATGTTTGCAAATTCGGCCTTTTGATTAATGTATTGATGTCCCATAAATTTTGCCTTTCAACACTGTATTCATTTATATAAATGATGTTGATATAAAATAAACTAAGAGGTCACCTGTTGTATGTTTCAGGAGCATGTGAAGCTACCTAAAATGTTCAACGAAGAGCAATTTAGTGATATTGCAGACTCTGTTTTACTCTGTGATCCTGTGGGGAACATGTTTCAATTGATGGTTGAGAAAAAGGGAGAAAAGATATATTTTGGACAAGGATGGAATACATTGGGTAGGTTTTACGGGCTGCACTTGGGTGGTTGGGTCAGACTGGTTATCGCAAGGAATGATCGGTTTCTTATCAAGCTTAGGAACAGGCTAGATCATGAGGTCATATATCCCATTCCGCCACAAATAACATGGATAGGAGAAGTCCCCAAATGTCTTCCATGTTCAGGGAGCGAGGGTGTTGTCAGCTATTATGCTAATGTTTGCCAGAGGCCAGATTTTTTCCATGTATTGGAAAAAAATCTCACCTTCGAGGATGTTTACTCGGATATCTTTGGTTGATTTTTACCTTTGTCCTGTTTTCCGTGTTTTTTTATTTAAAAATTGAATATCTAATTGTGTAATATGCAAAGATCTACCCATGGAGTTTTGCGGACTTGCATTTCGTGCGTATGGTGAACAAGTTATGCTTTACGATGAATGGGGTTACAAACAACATGCTTGCTAACAAATAACCGCAACACAATGGTATCTTGTGGACTAACCAATGGGTGGCATTCATTACGCTTTAATTAAGGGGCTCGCAGAGAAGGTGTTCGAGTTCGGCCTAGCCGTTCCTTCCGCTCATCCACGGATGATGTCTTTTCGTTTAATGCTGAAATAGAATACATTCTTATGTATGACATAGTTTATGTGTATTAATAATGCACTTCTTTTAGTAGATCCTACCTGGGACTTGAGTGGAAATCTGTTGGAGGAAACTTGTGTTAACTGTGTAATGTAGCTTTTCATGTGAAATGTGTTTACCATGGAAAAATCGTTATTTTATGCATCCAATGATTTACCTCACTAATCAGTATTTAATACAAATTAATTTCTATTCGTTATACTTATATATATATATATAATATTAATATACAAATTACCCAGTTGGGTATATCCTAAAATATCCTTCCAAGTACAACTTACAGAAAATAGGAATAACAATTTGCAAACTACAGTCACAGGTATGCTGGAACAAATTATTGGAGCCATGTTGTTGACATGAGCGAAGTAGATTTGAATGTCTTCGTTGTATGGTGATAAAAGGTCAATGGAATAATCATAAAATGGTAATTGAATACCAAATTAGGAACAAACTACATTAAAGGTTCCTCAACTATACTATGATAACCATGTGTTCGTTTAGTGAATGATAGTTTAGTCTACAAGTAACTGAGTGCTTACATTCAAAATTTTATGCTAAGCCAGCTAACAACGATGGGATGCATGCTGCGAACGTACCTTAGTGTTGCAGTACAGCTAATTATCAAGGGAGACATGAAATGAGCTGTTTTTCTGCATATCCATCGCAGTTTATTACCGTCAACGGCGATGTTCCCCATTATGTGCAGTATAGTACATTGTAAGGGAAGGTGTTGAAAAGAAGTTTCCACTTGAGTAGCACCCTCGAAGGGTTTGCCAACACACTGAGAACCCAATAGTAGACTGGATTTCCTCTATATGACCTTAAACAGGAAACCTTTTGTCATCCCATTTGAAGTATAACTATAAGTCTGTCGATATAAAACAAACTCTATTTAAGGTTGTGGTTACTATATTGGAAGGTGATCTAAGTTGGTAAGTATTTATTATCTATGAAGCACGGACACCTCTGGTTGAAGACGTGTCCCGATGTCCGACACGTATCGTGTCGGACACCGACACCTACACCGACACTTAAACTACTTGTATTTTTCAAAAAAATTCAAAATAAAACCGGTGTCCAGGTGTCCGTGTCTGTGTCCGTGCTTCATAGTTTATTATCCACTCCATTTGGTACGAAACGAACAATAACTTAAAGCGTTAAATACCAAAAACAGTGACGCTTCATTATTAAGTGGAGAAGAGCACCAGCATAGTATATCGCAATGTGACTACCTCTGATACCTACTTATTAAGTCTACGATGTATAGACCTTCCAATGCATTGATGATTAGACCACACATTCAGATAACTTTGTTGGTAATGCCATTTTGCATCATTACCTATAACAAACTATATTATTTCTAGACTTGTTGCCAAAGCTACCACAAATTGTATCCCAATTAGGATTCTATAAATGGGTTAAATGTAATATACAGAAAATTACAGTTATCTCACTAAACTAATACAATCTCACTCAACAAAACGCTCTTTTACACTTTCAAGCTCCTCTAGCCAGGTTTTGGTTCTATTTGT